>MU380172.1:0-145034 GCA_022495085.1 Xylaria sp. FL1042 | reverse complement strand
TGTATGTATGTATGTATGTATGTATGTATGTATGTATGTATGTATGTATGTATGTATGTATGTATGTATGTATGTATGTATGTATGTATGTATGTATGTATATATGTATGTATGGGTGTGTGTGCGTGTGTCTACGCCGTGGACTGAGTATATCGGCTGTTTCCTAGGCCGGGACATAAATACAAATACACTAAAGTTAGGTCCCAATTCTTGTTGTCATCGTCCTTGTGTATCCTTGGCCACGGCCGATGACTAGATTTTGGTGTATCATTCATTCATTGGCTTGATAACGATGAGTGTGTCCTCGATTGGTTTTCGGGTGACGGACAAGCAAACCTCATCCAATCTCCGATATCCGTGTGAGCCCATGTGTGGTGTTATGTATGTGGCGTCTCATACTTACCCGTCTACTTACTGTATCTGCTTGATGTGACGGTGCTTTGTGGGTAGACTAGGCTGGCTGCATATATGTGACGGGATGGGATGGGATGGGATGGGACGGAATGTTGATTTCACGAAAATAAGGGAAAGAAACATGACTTGGCTTAGGTAGGAATGGACATGAAGGATTCACGTCGTTTCACTTTGAGTTAGAGAGTAGGGTAAGGCCGAGAAAGAAATGTAGATATGTGATTGTGTGCTCCTGTCTTGGCTTTAAGGTACCTAAGGCTGCGGGGTATAGGGGCTAGTTGCCGGCCAAGCATGCACGATTATCGATGCTTGATACCAGTATCATAAATATCTAGAGTCTAGCATGGAACGAATAATAACATAGCTTGTCAAAAGAGGTTATTTGTTTAAAGTAGTGGCAGTCACGAAATTAAAGCAGGTAAAATTCCAGATTCTTATTTCGAAGGCTCCAGGGCTACAAGCCATATTCACGTATACACTTATTGAATGGATATAAGAGGAAAATCGGCCGGGTATCGTTATTCGGGATGCTCCGATTATCATCGCGGGGAGGGGATGGAATCCCCTCTGGACTGAAGCCGGCATTTGGAGTCACTTCCCCCTTCACATGTAATCTACGAAGGGAGAAAGAAGGAATTGAAAAAACAACTTCATAACCTCGAGACTGACTCAAAATGGCCCCCCCTTTCCGAAATGATCATGTTGGATCTCTCTTGAGACCGAAGGAACTCCTAGAGGCGCGTGCAAGTCTGGAGTCTCCGTCTCAGATGTACTCGCTTGACATACCGGAATCCGCCAAGGCAGCCGAGCGCGAAGCCATCCGAAAGGTCGTGCAACTCCAGATACAGAAGGGGATCCGAGCCATCACAGACGGCGAGTACGCAAGACACATTTATTACGGCGGGTTCTTCGAGAAGCTGGCTGGGTTTTCGGCGCGCCCGACGCTGCCGATCCCGGATGCGTTCCGGACTGATTTCCCCACGACGACGAGGCTGGCGGAAATGGGTGCCAAGACACGCGCGGCCGTCGTCGCTACGGGGAAGATCACGTACGATGGGTCGCCCTACTTGTCCGAGTGGCTGTCGCTGCGTGAGAACTTGCCGCGAGACCTGTGGGGTGCTGCCAAGTTCACTGTCCCGGCCCCGACGTATCAGCACATCCAGCTGAAACCGGGCACGGCGTGGACTGCTGGATCAGGGTATACTTCGGATGAGGAGTATCTGGACGATA
This sequence comes from Xylaria sp. FL1042, assembly GCA_022495085.1. Classification (NCBI taxonomy): domain Eukaryota; kingdom Fungi; phylum Ascomycota; class Sordariomycetes; order Xylariales; family Xylariaceae; genus Xylaria; species Xylaria sp. FL1042. The sequence continues at coordinate 143,393 of MU380172.1, read as the reverse complement.
TAGCGAAGTGCTACGCGGCGGAGCTGCAAACGCTGTACGATGCTGGCTTGCGCAATATCCAGGTCGACGACCCGCATCTCACGTACTTCGCGTCGTCCATGTTCCTTGAGGGCTGCAAGAAGGACGGCACCAACACGGATGAGTTGCTAGATCTTTACACCCGCACGCACAATAAACTGCTTTCCCAGAAACCGAAAGATCTGCATATGGGCATGCATCTGTGCCGCGGCAACATGGCTGGATCAGTACACTGGGTAGAAGGCTCGTACGAAGTCATCGCGAAGAAGCTATTCAACGAGACTAACTATGAGACGTATTACCTCGAGTTCGACGATGTCGAGCGCGCCGGCGGGTTCGAGCCCCTGAGGTTTCTGCCCCGGGGGAAGAACGTCGTGTTGGGACTCATATCTACCAAGAAGGCGGAGCTCGAGGACCCGGAGGTGGTCAAGGGGAGAATCCAAATGGCCGCCAAGGTCATTGCTGACGCTCAGGGGGTGACTGTCTCTGAGGCTTTGGACTGCCTCGCTGTAAGTCCTCAGTGTGGATTCAGTAGTAGTAGTTTGGCGGGTGGGAAGGGTATGACTGAGGATATAATGTGGCAAAAGCTTGAACTGGTGAAGAAAATTGCTGATGAAGTATGGGGTTAAGGGATCTTGGTATCACATGTTCATTATGCTGCTCTCATCAATAGTAGCCGTACTAGCGCAACTACCATCATGTCAACTTGCCTCAACATCCATCTATTCTCAAGATGTCTTTTTCATGAAATGTGATCCTATTACAAACCTATTATTAAAAAAAAAAAAAAAACACTATTTTTGAGAAAAAGGAAAACAAGTTATATTATGAGTAGAAATGATCTATCAACAAATACCAGGGTCATCGCGCAATGGTAAATTTTCAGGACGTACTTCATCATACTTTGCCACAAGGATCTCAATACAAGCTGCACATATCAACCATGTAAGTGTCTATCTAACTAAGCGAATAATCTCATTTAATGTCATACGCCTCAAAAACGCGCCGGAGTGGCTCGTAACCTGAAGCCCCGAACTGGGAATGACCATCTCCCCGTGGAGATGGTCTGCCTTCTCAAGGCCTGTTTTTCAGCATATCTCTGTTCGATGCTCTCGAGTGTCCGACCCTTCGTCTCAAACATATAAGTAGCAGAGACTACAGTGCAGAGCAAAGTAGCAAAGGCGAAGAAGTAGTACGCCCCAAAGGTCGATGTTGCAATGAATATGGGGGTCGTCAGCGCGACGACGAAATTTGCAACCTACACACAAGTTAGCCCAGTCATACTGAGTCGAGGTTAGTAACATACCCAGTTGGAACTCTGCGCTAAGCTCGCAGCACTGCTTCGTGTTCCTACTTAAATGTCAGAACTTCTGTAATCGGTAAAAGATCTACAGCTTGGACTGTAAACTCCTTAAAAGGGGTAATGAAAAACTCATACTACTTGGTAAGCTTTCAATCAAGAAGGCTCTAAAACCAATGGCCCATGTAGCGCTATAAACGGCAGCGAACAAGTATATGTTGACGATGGCCACCCAGCGCGCAGCTCCCCTATCGGCGTGCACTTCGCCCGCAGCGTACAACGAGCCTGATATCACCATGAGGACGAAGATTAGTGAACCACCGACGACAGTAGAAGTCTTTCTACCCCACGCATCAGCCAAAATAGTCGCAGGAAGTGTAACAACCATGATGACAACGGCGCTGACGCTGGAAGCCAGGAACGAAGCATTTTGCGAAGAGATTCCCGCCATTTGTAGTAAGATGGGGGCGTAGTAGAGCACGCCGTCGATCCCGGAGAACTGCTGGAACGCCAGCAGAAAGCAGCCGAACAACGTGCGGCTGCGGAACGGGGTGTCAAAGGCTTCCTTAAGATCGTGTGCTGTTTCACGCATGCTCTGCCAGAAGGGAATGTCGGGCGAGTGCGGTAGCGTCTCGGTGGATTGCGATTGTAGCTCGAGTTTCTCGGCCTCGTCGAGGCCTAATCGGTCGATGATCTGATTTGCTTCACTTGAACGTCCGCGAGCTTGTAGCCATCGCGGGCTTTGCGGCAGAAACGTGGATGCTACCACGTTGACGAAGGCTACGCCGGCCTGGACGGCGATGGGAAGACGCCAGGAAATCGAGCCCGACAGATGGGAGGTTCCGTAGCAGATGAAGAACCCCAGGACGATACCCGAGGTGATGAGGAACTGCGCGACCGAAGCCATGACGCCTCTTTTTCTTGCTGGGGATATCTCGCAGACGTGCACGTAGACGGTGCTGAGGAAGAGGCCCTCGCCGACGCCCTTGAGTAGCCGTCCTACGATGAACATTGCCAACCACATTGATGACGTCTCTAGGGTCGCGCCCACGCCATACACGAGTGAGCCTATTGCGATGATACGAGTACGGCCATATCGATCTGCGAGTACCCCTGTGATGAGTGCCGTAATCGCACCCGGGAGTAGCACCGACGACACGACTATACCGTGTAGAGTTGGAGAAAGCTCGCCGAACGTATTTTTGAACGACGACATTGTCGTCACGGGCCCGATGGTGCCCGTGTCAAGTCTGTCAATTCATGTTAAATTCGCCTTCGACTACTAAAACATGTATGACTGACCCGAATACTAGAGCATTTAGTGCTGAGACGACTGAGGCGCTTAGCCAGAGAGGAACACAACAGAAATCACTTGATATCATGATGGCAATCCCACAGTGAGCAATTCTACGAATTCTCAGACAAAAAGAAGGAAGAGGAGCTCCCAAGGAGGTCGATAACTATATAGTTTGGTTATATTATTAATCGGATCACTCAGATAGCCCATTTTATACGCCAATAACCGACCCACCGCGCATCTAGTAGATGGGTTATCTATCTATTGAGATCGGACTACATCGTCCCGACATATAAAGTGGGAAAACAGGCGGTTGACGATGCAGGAACAAGGAATAGCGCAAAGATAAGACTTGATGAAAATGAAAATAATAAGGATAAGGAACAGTGAAGTATAATAGCGAACAGGATAATTGATATGTGGGATTTTCTAGTCTTATTGTCTACCAGATGGCGACGAAATGAGATATATATTATACAGGTCGGAGAGGACGATGTTGTATAACAATATCGATCGTGAGACACTACCTAGGTATAGACACCTGCCCCAGAAGGAACTAAAATAGGCCACTGAATAGGCTATAAGTCGCTTGATTGGCTAGGTGCGCTATTGCTTATTCAGAGAGTTGGATATACACGACTTTACAGCGTAAGCAAGAGGAATTCACCCTCTGCAAATACTACATATAATATTTGACAAGGATATCAGTGTTCGATCATGAGAGTTGCGGAAGAGACTCAACTGGGCGGTCAGTCCCTTTAGAGTAATGTGTGGCTCCCAAATGATTGTCTCTTTGGCAACTATGTCGCTTCATGAGTTACAGTGCTCTTGCTCTCGCTCTTACTTTTCGATTCGGATGCTACTTTTGGTACTCTATATTCGGTTCACGAAAGAGACCTCTCGTCTGCACCTTTTATTGTCAGAATGTGGAGGGAAGAATAAACCAGCGCACCTGAGAAAAGAATGTCTCATAAGGGTTATACCCGAACGTGCGAAGCCAAGAGATCAACCGGAATGTAGTTTAGATTGAAGGCTTGGAAGGGAGTCCCCAGATCATAGCTACTGCGCCTAGGGGCTCCGGTCCTCCAGGCGTGACCGATTTCCGGCCGAGTAATTAAAACAATCCCGGTACTTGTGCCAACGCTCCGAAATCTAAGCAGCGAAGAGAGTCTCCGAAACTTAAATAATGAAGAGACTCTCGGGGGCAGAATAGCTGCCATGGCGCTTCCCACATGCTTATCAACGTGGGCATGGCAGGAAAGCAGAGAGCTGTGGACCTAGACGAGCAAGTAGAATACGGCCCGGCCATGTTCCTAGCAACGGTCATAATTCCCCTTTGATAAGTCGCCTCGGAATATACCAATCCAGTTGTTGTTTTCTCGCTTCATGCCAACACGATACCTAGCTAGACTTGAATCGACCCAATTTGGAATTACAATATCCTGCGCGAACACCCAACACGAGATGAATGGTCAATGGGGCCGATGGCGTGAATGGTAACAAGGCATAGAAACAGATCTATTGTTGGGCCATAAACATCTTCATTATCCAAGCAACCTTTTGACCTAACATAGAACAATGGCAGCGATCAAAAAGGGAATAAGTTTTGGTAGAGTATTAAACCTCCCCTCGCCTTACCCTCACCTCTTCTAGTACCTACATGTCATGTGTCAACTCAAGTTGAATCTCGTAGATATATGACCACATCTTGATTCTTTGTTATCGTTACTTCGGCCCCTATTCTTTCCCACTCGTTACAGAGCTATATACTCTCCAGTGACCTGAAGACGGAGAGCTAGTCAATCAAGATGCCCCTACGTAAGATCCTCTTGAGGTACTTGAGTATCTTCGAAAAAACTCGTCGAATGTGCAGGCTCGTCAAGGGGGTATTCGAGAGACCAGTAGTACAAGTAAAAATTGGTAAGACACCAAACAACTACGCGTGGGTTTAAAAATTGAAGAATTGTCGGACCTTGGCCATAGGTTTACTAATACGTTGGGTATCATAGTGGGTTTAGATGTGTGTATGTAGTCGCCGTTGTGTCATTCGGAGTGATTGTCTAAACTCGACATCGTTCCAATATGTAGCTTAGGAGCCTGCTTGGGTATCTGGGGTGTGGTGATCACAGTCCTCATACTCCTGACCGTGTATAGCTTTTCATAGCAGCACGTGCTACTACCATGATAATATTTGCAAAGGATAGAAAGAAGCCTGCCAGATATTTTGATCCTACGCCCGAACGCCATTTTGCCAGCCAACTTTAAAGGTAGGTAGGGCCCTCCTACCTAACACTCATGCATGAATGCCAACGCGCCTAATTGTGGTAACCTTCTCTAACGCGTAATAGAGGTCACTCATTTGTCGCGATCACCACCAATTCTTTCGAGCGCCTCCAGCATGACGACCGAATTACCGCGAATGACCTATAAAACAAGCATTAGCAAGAGCTTTTGTGGCTTATGAACAATTATATACGGCACAATACGTACGACCATCCCTAACCGGACCTTTTCACCACCATCCTTCTCCTCAACGGCGTCATCAAGAACAATATTCAGGAAGACCTAGCCTAGCGATCAGCTCGTATGTCCCTCAGAGTGGCACTGGGTATATCGCTAACATACGTCGTAACCGCGAAGGACGCCGATAACTTTGCGACTGCCGTTTAATTGGACGAAGAGCCTCTTGTCGAGGTACTGTACGAGAACGAGTGAGTACCTCAGTAATGGTTTACTCGATTTTTCGGTGTAACTCACCTTCTTGAGCTCTGGTTGTGCAGGAGCCATCGTGTGTATAACAGAGAGAAGGGATCTATACAAGTAGGGTGCGGCAAGATCTGCAGGGCGACAACGGTTGAAGGTTGGAAACAATATAAATAGTAGAAGCTTTCTAGGACGAGTCGCTGAGCCCAGGCGGCGGGCAACCTGGGTTAGGTACCTTGCAGCGTGGGGATAAGATAAAGCCTTTATCGATAAGAATTTCCCAGGCCTATTAACGCAACAAGCAACGACCGAGGCAACTTCACGGCATCTCTTACAACTACACAATCCTTATAAGAGCGCTATCAAGATGAGTTCCTTTGGATCCAAGAGAAAGGCGCGCAAAATCACAGTCCAAGACGACGATGAGTCTCCGTCAATCGAGTCATTAAACCCCCCACCTGAACCTCAGGAGCCAGCGCTACAGCCTACATTCAAGAGTCGCAAGCCATTCAAGCAATCTTCGCTACGCAAAAGTATCAACGTGAACGACGAAGCTCCTAGAGAAGACGCAAAGCCATCAAATAGCACAGACGATACCGAAGACCAAGAAGATGGCGGTGCCCCAGTCCGGATACGATCTTCAACGACCAAACCAGGGCCCGCAAAGACCAAGAAGCGGCAATCCAGCTCCCGGCTTTCATTTGGGATGAGCGAAACAACGGCTAACGATGACGATGCGATGGTCCTAGGCGAAGAACTATTCACGCCCAAAAAGACTGGTCTCGCCGCCTCTGCGGCCGAGAACAGCGCCTACAAAAAGGGCATAGCCAAGAACTTACCTCTCAACCGGCTACCCATGCGATCAATGGAAGACGACGATGACCGGCCAAGATATAGCAAGGAATATCTCTCCGAGCTACAGTCAGCAACACCGAACACCCCACAAGACCTCTCGAAACTACACCTGGGATCAGGAGAAGACGAAATGTCCCTTGATCCCTCCGAGCTCGAAGGCGCCATGATAGTCGAAACAAACACATCCACATCGCTAATAGCCGATCCTTCGACGACGGCGGTACTGACAGAAGCTGAGATCCGCGAGAAGAAAGACAGGCGGGCGCGCCTCGCGAAGCAGAAGAAGGGGAGTCGAGACACGGAAGATTTCATCCCACTGTCCGACGACGATCGCGATGAGCGGGGCGCCGGAGATTCCTACCTGACCTTACTATCGCGGAAGAGCAACAGCAAAGCAGACACGCGTCTCGTGGCTGAGGACGAGGATCTCGGCGAGGGATTCGACGAGTTCGTAGAGGACGGCGGGCTCTCACTAGGCAAGAAGGCAGAGCGCGAGGCACGCAAGCGCCACCGCGCCGAGATGGCATCGTTGATCTCAGCCGCCGAAGGCGCTGGCTCAGACGGCGAGGCGGCCTCGGACGATTCCGAAGCAGAGCGAAGAGCCGCGTTCGAGGCGGCGCAGACGCGCGCCGGCATGGACGGGTTAGCGGAAGAGCGGGAACAGCAGCGGAAACGACTGGGCGCACGCGAGGGCGTGGTCCCTGTGCCGCCTAAGATCACGCCTCTTCCCGACCTCAGCGTGCTAGTGGAAGAGTTCAAGGCCCGTATGCGCCAGAAAGAAGCCAATCTAATCCGCATGCGCGCACACATCGCCGAGCTCAAGGCCGAGCGGGAAGGCGTTTTGAAGCGGGAACCGGAGGTGCAAAAACTGCTCAACGAAGCCGGGGAGCGGTATCGCGCCCTCACGATGCCGGGTGCCACTGCTGAAAACAGTCTAACCAGCAGTGGAAATCTCGCAGAAGGCGACATGAAGACGAATGGAGAGAGCGCATTCACAGCGGCAAGGACGTTGCTAGATCAATTTAGAGATGGTCCGGGGACACCTGGTGAGAGGGGCTTAGAGAGTCTCGGGACAACACCCATCAAACAGTCGCAGATGGAATTATGATACCCCCCACCTTACCTTACCTATGTTAATATGAAATAGATATGAAGGAAGCATGACGAACATAATAAAATCACAACAAAGCTTGAATAAAGCAAGCCACCTTTTTGTTTCGATTCTTTTGTATTTGAATATATGAAACTGAAACCATGCCATGAACCCCATGTATGTGAGGGATTGAGAGAGAGGGAGAGAGAGAAATTACCAGTAATTGATGCCGTAAAATCCTCTCCTGTACCGATACATATTGATACAAACCGAAATTACTAAACCCGCGACCAGACGTGCATGCATGCTCCTACTCCTGCTACATCTGACTGACTGACTGACTGACTGACTGACTATACTAGCCTGATCCCGTCAAGGGTTATTTATCTGCCTCGCGGTTCTTGTCCTCGCCAACTCTATAAGAGATAGATAGATGATAAACCTCCATAATGCCTTTTCCCGCTTTCTCGCTTTCTTTCACCTTTACTTAGACCTCGATACACCCGCCCCGATGACACCGGGCAGCTTCTCCTCGCCAACATTGAAGAGCAGACCGATGGAGAAGGCGATGGTGCCGACGAGGGCGATGGTGACGCCGGCGAAGAGCCAGAAGGGCGTGCTGACGTCTCGCTTCTGGCACGTGGCGCCACCCCAGTAGAATACCTGCTCGCGGCCCTTGCTGTCCGTGTCGACCGTCTTGCCGCAGTGGCAGAAGAAGCACGAGTTGTCCGTGTTGTCCTTGCCCCACCGGTCGACGCAGACGCCGTGGCCGGAGCAGGAGCTCGTCGCCGTCTCGCAGGCGTTCTGGGACGCGAAGCAGGACGGTACGACTGTGGGACGGCCGGCGAAGGCGTCGAAGGCGTCGAAGGCCTTGTCGGGTGAGCCGTGCGTGCTCGACACGAATGTCGTGTCGGATGTCGATGCTGTCTCCTTCTGGAAGCGCAGCTGGCGGCGCCGGAGCTCGTCGTTGCCGTTGGAGAATGATGAGTCTGCGTCTAGGAATACGATGGTTGTCTCCATTAGACCTTCCTTAGCGTATGATTTTAGCGCTGCGAGGTTGAGACTGAGTTGCTGGACGACGTTGCCATTCTGTAAAGAAACGAGGTTAGGACTTGTCGAAAATTAGGGGTTTATGATGTTGACCGTCGTACCTTGGACACATCGTAGTGCAGATATTGCGTCTTTCCTGTCCAGCATTTGCTGGACTCGCTCCCCTTGGGGTTGACGGAGGGTCCGAAGGCACAACGCGAGCTAGCCTTGACGGGTAGCGGGCCAAGGCCAGAGGCTGTGAAGGCGAGCGGTACGCGAGGTATCGCGGCCTTTAGCTGCTTGTGGTGTTTGGCGGTGATGCCTGAAAAGGCGATGACGAGCTGCTTGGGTTCATCCGCGTCCGAGCTGTCGAACAGGGGCCGCGGGGGCTTCGCGAACTCGTTGATATATGCGATGGCTTCATCATCATCTAGCGATTCGGGGATCTGGCCGAGAGCTGATGGCTCGTCGGGCGAGCTGAGGCGCTGAAGGAGGATGGCTTCGGCGAGGGAGTTTGGTATTGATGGAGGGTTGGATGCTGTGGTCTGCTTCGTGTGTCTGAGCATGTATGCTTCAGCATGTTGTGGCGCTGACTCGGAGGCGGCGGCGACGCCAGCCAGTGCTGGAAGCAGGAAGCTATTGAGCTTCATCTCGAGGGAAATATGCGTTGTTGACCTCGATTTGATTGCGTGGAATAGTCAATGTTGTTCTAGCCTCCGCTGTCGTGATCGTGATCGTGATTGATACCTACCTACAGTAAGTATGAACAGGAGCTTAGATAAGAGGTCACAGATCAAGATAGGTTAACACAGTATTAGACGGTGGAGGGAGGCCACCGTATACACTGTACTGCACCATCTTACCAGGGGTCAGTACAGTATCCCCAACATACTCCGTTAATATGACATATCACTAGGTAATGTATGTACTTACATGTACCTAAGTACCTAATGTAAGCTTGCTTACCATCCTCAGTATTGAAACAAGAATCAGAATGGTGTGGATTTCTGTGATTTATTATAAATGTGCCTTCAAATCCTTGAATATATCTTATATCTGTCCTTAGAGTTGTCGAGTATTATTGTAGTTTTATGCAGTATCTTTATTTGCATCGAGTTAGTAGGTAGTAGGTACTGTATGTAGGTAGCACACAGTTAACGTATCCGAACATACTGTGTAGTACAGATAACTCAAGTCGTTAACAGTGCCTAGCCCATATCCCCGTGCAGACCCGGGACCCAGAGTTTGTTCCTTAAACTTCCTGGCAGATCCTTGATACATGCCTGGATCTACCTGCTACCTGCACTATTTTCCTACACTACTACGTAGTACGGGTCCCCTCCCCTCCAACCTATCCGTTACTAACAAATTATCATCAGCACGCGACGACTTTTCAAGAAGCATTTTCCCGTCGCTCAGCCGTGGATCGGTGTTCCGGTATTCTACGTCGTCGTCGCGCTAGTCAATAAAGCCCATCCCCTAGAAAAGACCATCCTCGATCCGGGGAGATTCTACGGCCGCTTGTATCTCTTGTATCTGTCGTATCTCGTCCCTCGTTGCCAGCTTGCTCACAGGAGTGCGCTCTACCTTCGGCCGCCGGCTTGTGGCGCGCCTCATAACCGCCCGTCATGCTTCGACTCGCCCGTCTACGGAGCATCCTTTCCCTCGGCGCACGAGCAAGATTCACAAATTCTCCGCAGCCTGAAGCTATCCGGATACAGAGGGTCAAATTTCGGAGGAAATGGCCCACGGCTACGTACGCCTAAATCTATCACCCCCCCTATGTAGTCCGCTTGATTTAACCTTTAGTTTGCAGGTCTATCCTCCTCACAACTGCTGCCACAGCTGCCCTCGGTTTTGCCTACTACATGATTGTCACACGGGCCCTGATTATACTGATTGAGGAGGCCGAACTCGAGTTGACCGAGGAGGAGCGCCAAGAGCTCGAGGAAGAAGCCGAAGAACCCATTTTTATACCGTTTCCGGGTTTTACACGGTTGGTCGAACCGCTGCCGTACCGAAGCACGGATCCCGAATGGCGAGCCTTTCTCAGGGTTAACAGGAATCCAGAGCTTGTGGCGTCAATACGAAGTTAGCATATCCAAGGCACCGTCCAATGTTTGATGTACTAACCATTCAATAGAGAGCCTTGCTGAGATGGCGTGTCGTACTGTTGCCAACACTCCGCAACTCGTGGAACACTGTGGCAAGTCTGCAACTATTTCCAAATATTGGCTGGACGTGCAGTATCCGCCAAAGCCGCCACCATCATTCGTTCGACAGGGGTACGATTCTTTCTGTTCCTTGTCCCAAGATACTATGTACACTAACTTTATACTCAGCATCTCATTTGGTGATGGAAATGGCATTAGATGGACCACACAGCCAGTTGATTCTCTTGCCGTCTTCTGGACAAGACAAGCGCTTTGGCCCTCGGCGCTCGCATCGTCATTATGGAGCTTTACGAATGCCCTGGTGTTACGGAACGTCACGACTATGGCGAGGTTCTTCGGATACGGGTCCCAGGATCATCATCTGGCCAACGTGCAGCAAGCCATGGAAAAGATCCAGCAGCTCAAAAACCAGCCGGGCAAACCTGACTCGGTCTCGCCACCTCTACCCTCACATGGCCGGACCGATGAGGGCTCAACTGCCAGTCCCTTACCTTCTGTAGAAAAGAGATCTACCGAGTCCACAACAACACCTGAGACCTTACGCCCAAGGACCGACATAGACAATGCTGTCCCAAATGTACCAAGTGCCAGACTATATAGGGCTCGCACGACTCAGGGGCACACAAGCCACCCCTGGGATAAGTTCAAGGAGAAGTTCATGCAGAAGTACCAGAGACCACATACTTATCCCCCTCGCGGCTCGATACGAGTTTCTGGCCTTGTTGAGATTGATACCGAGCGTGCCATACTAACAGTGGATTGTATCGGATGGTGGGATCCTCAGACAGAGAAGTACGACTCGGGTACTTTGATACTAGCACTGAGGTCAATTCGTCCGAGGCGGCAAAATCCGCTTCGGTAGGTTCAATTTGGGCATGAAATAGGACAAGTCTAGCGCAAGACGGCGTTGACTATAGTGGTGTATTACAATCGGCGTTTGGGAGGGGTGGCATCAACCGGCGCCGAACATGCATAGGGTACTCTCTGGATAGGCATGAGAACGGCTTAATCTACTCAGAACCGCCTTCCGGCCATCGATCAGCCTTGATTTTCTTTGTGGTTAAATATACTTTGGTCAGCGAATCTAACAAGTCGTCCAAGACGGGTTTTACACTAAATAGCTTAGAAGACAGGGAAACATTCTTCATGCTCGTCTTATAGTCAAGTCTTATTCTCAAACTACCATCTTTGTGTAGATACCAGGAACCTCGGTTATTAGCGAATACCTCTATACAAGCACACGCACACATAATAACAGGAGTAGCAATCTTCAAACAAATTCCTCGTATAACCATGAATCGCGTCATGAACCCAATGGAATAATTTTGGTTCTCTCGTTAATGGGTAGTATCCAGTCTCGACCTTCTCGACCTTCTCGAATGGATCGAAGTTCATAGCCTGGCTATCAATGTGGATATCACCCCCAGGCTGATTGGTGAGTAGGTATTTCATTTGACACTCAGATATCAAAATCTTGTTGCCCTTGGAAATAGAGAGCACGTTATTAGGACTTAATTCACAATTCATTTTTGGAAAGGGTTATAGGAAAAAGCTGATTGTAGGCGTATATTGTTACGAAATAACTCTGAAGAGGTTGGGGTTTCGGCTTCCAGGGGGTTAAGCCGTTTAGGCCTGTTCGGCGGTGTCGCATAACGCAGCTACGCTTTTATGTATTAAACTAACGAATTCTTAGATTAGAATCCAGACGGAGCCTAGTGCTTAAGGGTCTCACGTATGTAATGCTCTCGCGCAAAACGACGCTGTTATTGCGCACATCTACGCGATAAACGCTAAGGCTATCGCCCTCCCACAACAACACATCTCATCAACTGTGTATGCTGGGGGGGCAAAATAGAGATGTATGATGTAGAGGGAATGGAGACTTTGACAGGCTTCTAATACGAAGAGTGTTCTCATACACTCTCCTTCGTACTTTTTACATATCCTCCCGGGTGGGTTGCGTAAGTTGCTTGAAGCGTCGTACCAGCTTCATGACTTTCTTATAACAATGGCGGTAAGAGGCCTTATTTATTTTTTCCTGGATAGAATAATCACCAGTATTCTCTTTTATTTATTCTCAGAACCAGAACTCTATTCTACCCCTATAATTTAAGTTTCGTGGACCGGAGCTCACGAAGTAACTTTCAAGATATCCTTTGATTACAAGTATATGGGTGAACCAGCCACCCGATTAATAATTAAGCCCGGCAGGTTATTAATAGAGGTAGACATAAGGCTAGCGTGATTGCTTATATATTATCACACGCGTTAAAAGGTAATCTTATGGGGTTGTAAACAAACCTAGCTGTGAATTCGCCGGAGGGGTGGGATCGTGGGTTTTGTTTACGGCCGACTTTGGCTATTATCATTCCGGAAATTCAAATCTTCCAATGCTCTGAAGCGACAAGTAACCTTGATTTACCCCAAGGTAATTTGTCCTAGAGCAGATTACTAGCCGAAATCACATCGTATCAACTGTAAATAATGTTATATGCACGAGGATTAGAAGAGGATTCCGGTATATGCCCAAGGACGGCCACTATTCATAATATGTGCTCATTAATGTTCGAGGTGGCGTAGTATGTCACTACACTGAAGGTTGTTGATTTCCTGATTTGATTAACTACTTCCCAATCAGCTCTTTCGAGAAGTCTCAAATAGGGAAATGCTCACTCAGCGTTGAAGAATAGTTCAAAATTCAAAGGGCCCCTAGAATAAGGTACAACCTTACCTAACAACGGACTCGGTGGTTTTAATGGTGGTTGGGAGCTTGTAAGGGTCGAAATACTGATCCCGTGTGGCCTGCGGAAGGTTTATTCTGCCTATATCAGAGTGACTATCCCCCAAGAATCTCGTTTTCTCTTTTCCCCTTTTTTCCATCCGATTCTCATATTGATCTGCACAAGTCAAGTCATAACCACATCTGGCATAATCCTATATCAGTAGAGCATCTACCTACCTATACCTACAAGCAGGACACATACCTGTTGATCAACCCATTGCATAACCTAATATCATCCCTGAGATCAGACATGGCTGTATGCTCTCGGCAGTCGCGACAGAGGGCTCTTGGTGAGCCCTATGACACTTCTCACCCTTCTCGGTGGAAGGCTCCTGTTCAGCTCAACAACCCCACTCATTCCCCTCGGCACCAGGCTCCTGCTCAACTTTACGGCTCTCCCTGGTTATCCGAGCAGCAGCTCCTTGTTGAGCCTGCCAATATATCCCAGTCCTCTCAGCAACAAACTCCATTTCAGCCTGAAGGCCCCTCTTATCCCCCTCAACAGCGAGCTCTTTCTGAGCCTGATGAAATTGACTGGGCCACTCTGTAGCAGGAATTTGTTGAGCCTGACAACCCTTACGAGCCATATCAACTACAAGCTCCTGATCGGCTTAATGACTCTGCCAGGCTCTCTCAACAGCAAGCTCATCCTGATCCTGACTGGGCCGCTCTGCTGCAACTCCTTGTTGAGCCTAACAACCCTTCTGAGTTGAACCAACAACAACCTCTTGATCAGCTTAACGACTCTTCTGAACTCCCTCAACAGCAGACTCCCTTCGACCCTAACACTCTCTCGGAGCTCGATACTACTCTCTTTGTGTCTGACACACTCCCTGAGTCTATCAACTTTTCCCTGCCCGTTCAACAGCCAGCCCCTGCTCAGGTTAACGACTCATCCTTACCCTCTCAAGAGCAGACTTTCGTTGAGCCTGACACCGTCTTCGGCCTTGACGCTCCCGACGACATTGCCACTTTTCTCAGCTCTTTTCCTCTCTTTGAGCTTGATGTTAATACTCTTAAGCCTAACATATATTTTCTACTCCCTGGACATCAAGCTTCCGTTGAGCCTGAAAATTCTTCTCAGCCCTCTCAACGTCAAGCTCCTATTCAGCTTAGCAACTCTTCCTTGCCCTCTCAGAAGCAGGCTCTTGTTCCGCTGAACGACTCTCCTCGGCCCTCTCAACAGGAGGTTCTTGTTGAGCCTACCGTCTTTCCCCTGCCCTCTCAACAACAGCAACAAGAACAGGTTCGTGTTCGGCCTCCTTTACCATTATGCGTCCTCGAAGACATCATGGCCTGGTCCCTCCTTTACGTTAAACACAGAACCGCTCAGAATCCCACGTGCCCCGCACTATGCACAGGGAAGATTCCAGGATTGTGCGTCCCAGAGTGAATGGATAGCCTACGCAGTCACATAGCAGGTAGGTAGAAGGGGGCCAGTAGCCATAGGGTATATTGGTCAACATAGTCCCTAGCCCTTCCAACAGGTAGTTGGGAGGGATAGCCTAAATATATAGACCTAGCCTGATAGGCACACACTAGGGTGTCACCTATCTACCTGACAGAAGAGTACGTCTCTTCAACGGCAACTTTCCCATCCCTATCATACTCGACCTATCGGAGAACGAGCCCCTTGATAAAGTCCAATTGGGTGCAGCACAGGCGGAACTCTTTGTCGCGTTTAATGGAAGCTGGGAGCAACACTGTGAGAGTCGGAAATCGGAGCGTCATGCGAACAGTATGATGAAACTGGCCATTTGCGGCGCCAGGTGCAAAACGGTAGGTTATTCAAAGACATCCGCACACACTACTGTTTAACAGGCTAACCGGTTTCCCACAAAAAGAGCCAGTTGCGCGCGATATGTTTCGGCATGCGCTAGCTCTCCTCGAGGCAACTGGTTTTCACCAGAGAGGTTGGTTCGAGCCTGAGACGAGAAGGGCTCCCAATCCAGCAGTCGTCGCACAGTTAGGTGGCCTTGTCAAGCATGTGCTGATAGCACCAGCACTCCAGCATCTCTCTGATTTGGTTAGACTGGTAAGTAAATTTTGAAGTCATTTCTCTCTAGGTTCCCCCCTTTTTAGCGATAATTGATTTCCAATGGTGTAGTGGCTTGATAGACCGATGCCGAAAAGAAATTTCCCGATAACCCTGACAGGGTCGGTGATGTTGTATAATGCTCACCTGATAATGGCACGAGAGATGCCGATGGCAAAACAGCTCAACATTAAGGTAGGTTTTGCGCCCTTTTAATATTGAAACATATTGTGACCCTTTTACTAATATGCCTGGGTAGTACGAGACTACGGAGAGACATATCAGTCTGGAAATTTGCTATACACTTGCTCTCATGGGGAATGCAGCAGGCAGCACCAGGCGATCCGGATGGAAATTTCTGACGATCTCTTCTTCCTAAACATGGACTCGTACACTCCGTATACGTCGCGCTGCTTTGCAATAGTCCGTAACAAGATCGATGAACAGGAGTCTCGTCTCTTCACCGCTGGTACTTCTCCGATACCACAACAAATTTAGAATTATGCTACCGCATGTCGGGAGAATTTCTATGCGGCATGAATAGACATTGATGGATATTACGGAGCTAGGAGTTAGGCATGGCGTGGTGGCTGAAAGTGTGGTTTGGGAAAGGACGTTTTGTGTATTTTAATGGATGTCGTTAATCGCCACGATGATGGATTATTTAAGCGCATAGGAGTTAATGGTGACCCTCCCTAACGCTACGATCCAACCCTGGCATATATTTTGCTTACCTGCCTAGGTCACCAGGCTATGCTTGTTAAGAGACATTACGAGTCATGTGTCATGTTAGTTAGGTAGTGTTATAATTAATGTTTGTTTTTATTAACCAGGCGGTGTCATCTATGAATTGTGCTTTACTAGTAGATGGATAAGGTAGGAGATATGGCTCATACAGATTTAGTGGAAGGCCTTAGGTTAGCATACTACAGACTTAGACTCAGGTACCGTAGCCGTGACGGGTAAGTGATTAACCGGCTCAAAATACTACCAGGTATATGTTCCGCTTTCGGCGAGCCATCGATGAACATCATGCTTAGAAAGTGTCACGACAGGAACTCAGAGTAAGTAAGTATTAGGTTGAGAAAATTTTTTGATTAAATACATAACTGGATGCCTAAGATAGCTACCTAGGTTTGTGCCCAGGGCCATACGAGGAGATATATCCTAGAATCGGTACTAACATCATAAAGAGGACCTGATTAAGTTAAAGCCAGCCAAATCGTCAATATACTCATTCCCATTGGCCGCCATCCTGTCCTCCCTCGTCCCCCTCCTCATAACCGACTCTTAATCCTCATATGCTTCGCCGCGAATTCGATCGCGGCAGTATATCCAAAAGTACCCATGCCACAGATGACAGCGACGGCTTTATCCTGGAAGTAGCTGTGATGGCGGAAGGGCTCTCGCGCATGGACGTTGCTGACGTGCAGCTCGACGAAGGGGATGTCGACGCCTAGAAGCGCGTCCCGGATCGCCACGCTCGTGTGCGTGAAGGCGCCTGGGTTTATGACGATGGCGTCGACCTTCTCGCGCGCTGCCTGGATCGTGTCGATGATGGCGCCCTCGTGGTTCGATTGGAATGTCTGCAGCGTGACGCCTAGATCTGAGGCTTGGGACTCGGCCTGCGACACTACGTCTGATAATGTCGTGCTGCCATATATGTGTGGCTCTCGCGTCCCGAGAAGGTTGAGGTTTGGGCCGTTGATTAGGAGGATTGTTCGTGACATGGTGAGACTACTTCGATATGATTTAGAAAGGAGTTAAAGTACCGAAGTGGCATGCAACTAGGCATATAGAGGAACCCTAGATCTAGGGTATATGAGGTGAATTCTTCGGGAAATGGACTGCTTCCCTCAAATAGAGGGGTACAGTATAAAACAATTTTCCGGTTCGACACCGGCATCTTAGACCCGATTCAGGACCGGGGAATTACTGAGCTATCGGTTTTCGAATGCGGGAGTGAGTTGAAGGCGTGGTGATGGGCGCTCCACCACTCCACACTTACTCTTAGCTGCGGAGAAAACCTGGGGAAAAGAACTGATCCGCGACACAAGATATATCAGTATTATTAACGAACCGTCGTTACGAGATGCGAGGAATTGAAGCTATATATCAACGAACAGTGCATCATAAACGTTCTTCTTCGATAAGTTGGGTCTTATCACAAGCGCTGAATATAGAGCTTGGAGAGATGACTCAATATGAGAATGATAGTCTATGATCGCAGGAACCATTGACCATCTAGAGGATTCTCATAGCCTCCTAGAGGTCAGTCCACATGTGCAGCATTCTCATCGACCTTAAGGTCGTGTTTTCGGTGTTTAGCTAATGTCTCAAGAGTCGGAATAGCTTCATTGATCTCACATCCGAGATATATATAGAACGCCTTCATACCTAGGTATGATGGGAAAATACGAACGTAAAGGGCTATTGCATTTCACAGGGCGCGGCATAGGTAGCCTCCCGAATGCGCGCAGGCTTCCCTACAACAGGTCTAGCCTTTTGTTTCCGAACGGTTAACATTACAAGGTCAGGCATCCTGGTTTTGTGCCTGGAAGATGAATAGGTAGTCAATATTGTGTGTAATAATGCGCAAATATTAGTTCATTCTTACATCTATAAAGCTTCCAAGTATGTACCGAGGCCATTAAATCAATCTCATTGTACGGAGGGCGTTACACTTACTCATGCTGAACTGCACTGATCCCTCGAAGTCGTCTCGTACAAGTCTCGTACAAATCTCGGCTACCTGCTGAGATTGTCTCAGAGAGGCTATTTTGTTCTCACCCATCCGAGACCTTCTAAGACCTATAGCGAAGGCCGAAGTAAACTGTTGATATAGACATTTCACTATAAGTAGACAAGGGCCCATAGTCTTTCATGCGTCATTTTTAAAACATAGCCTACATAATTGCCGACCTAGGTAGTAGTGATTGTAGGTGGAATTTGATACTGGGCCCGTGCGGGATTAGTAATTATTTCATACACATATTGACTCCAGGTTAGCTATCGTTTCGGGTCCTAATCGATAACTCTTCTCAGATCGATACTATCTACACTAGTGAGGATCAATGTCGACATCAGCACCTCTAAGAAACCTGCCCATCTTGTTTAAGACAAAATGGGATGATAGGCTGCCCAGATACTTTCAGCGTTCTCTTCAGCAGCCCGCAACATGTTGTACAACCACACGTAGGACTTTTTCGGACGGTTTCGCTGTCAATAGCGTTGAAAAGAAATGCTTGGTAAACGCCCATGTGGATCACATTCCAGCATTTAACCCACGAGCATGCATGACCATCCCTGTTCGTTACCTTCAGCTAAATCGAACAAGTACCGATATATGTATTGACGTGTACCGTGGAAGATGTGAATGAGTCACATTCATTCAAAATGGTATTGCTTAATACTTTTTGAAGTCTTTCTCTGATGACGAGGTAGCGAAGAAGCACCTCAAGCTTCTCATGATGGAGAGCAGGGATCGGGTACAGAAGTGTTGGATTGATGTTACCCTGAGATGTCTCGACGTGCCTCGGCATGTGGCGATCTACCGCACAGTCTACCTAGGGTAGTATCCGTGGCTACCGGTTGCAAGCTGAAGTGCAGATAATGGTGCGGAGAATATGTAGACCGTATCCCGCCTTGCCTATCGGGTGTCACTCCCGGAATCTAATGAAATCTGGGTAGTCCCAAGGGCGAACGTTCTCTTCCTTTTTGTTGTCTTCTCTGGTACTCTCCTCCGGTGTAGTGTTAGCCCGTGCGTCTAATAAAGGATTGCGCAACCAGTCGCACGGCGAACGTCAAATTCCGGTGAACCATATTCACAATTAGTTGGTCGGTGCGAGCACGGTGAATCCGAGTGGAATAAGAAGCCTGCGGTTTGCTTGGTCGAGGAGGGGAAATAGTCCATTTCAGTCAATTGGCTTCCATCATCAGCGCCTCATGGTACCTGACAAAATGCCTACCATCACGATTCCCGGACGACCTCTCGCGTCATACCCAGTTCTAAGCACATTCTACAAACTCCTCTACTCCTGCACCATCATTGCCCGTCTGCCAGTATGGATTCTCAGCCTCTCTTTCTTTAAGCGTGCGAGGCCACTTCCAACGGTGAGGAATCCCAGTGTTCGTCTTGTCAACGGATTGACATCTTCCAATTGAACCAGAGCCGTGTCTTAGGCGCTTTTTATGCTCCTGATGCCTCAGAGCTTTCTCTTCAAATTGGCAATAACTGACCCTGAATATTCTAGTGGAGCTTTAAACAATCTCTCATGCTTAAGATCTTTACCGAATATGTCTTTCTGATCTCACGTACAGAGATATCAGTGCCACTGTCACTGGAGCCTGGGAAAGAGAAGAATAGATGGGCGAAGCTCGAACCGTTCCCGAATAATGTGTACCGTGGACCATTGGAGAGCAAAAGCGTCGAGCCTTCTGTAATCGGGGGCACATGGTATCCGCAGAAGCCGACCGATCCCGCCAACGCCGGGACGATCGTTCTTCACATGCACGGCGGTGCGTGCGTCATTGGCGACGGCCGAACTGCCGCTACAGGTCCAATGGCCGACCTTTTCCTCAAGCACGGCAAGCCGAGCTATGTTTTCGCCCCTCAATACCGCCTATCAAGTCGCCCGACGTCTGCCCCGTTCCCCGCGGCGCTGCAGGACACGCTGACGAGCTACCTGTACCTCGTGCGCACGCTCGGGATCCCAGCATCGAACATTGTGGTCTCCGGCGACAGCGCGGGCGGAAACCTCATCATCGGGCTCCTGCGGTACCTCGGCGAATACGGAGATGAGCTCGCCATCCCGACGCCCAGGTGCGCAGGCTTATTTTCACCCTGGGTAGCGCCTGTCAAGGGTCTATGGCCTGAATTCGTCACCACGAGCAATCCCAACTACCACACCGACTACCTCGGCCTGGACCTCTGTCGCTGGGGCGCCAAGCTGTACCTCGGCGATGCGTCACCGGAACACCCGTACATCGTGCCACTGGGCCACCCGTTTAAAACGTCGGTTCCCATGTTCGCGACGTACGGCGGGGCCGAGATCCTCGTCGTCGATGGCTTTGAATGGATCCGGGAGATGGAGCGTGTTAAGGGGAATGTGATAGAGACTTATCTCGAGAAGGACGCGCCGCATGATACGATATTGGTCGGTCACGTTCTCGGCTTCAAGGATAGTGCTGCGGGGGTAGTGAGGAAGTTTGGTGAATTCATTAGGCGGTATGCATGAGTTTGGGAGGGAGGAGGTTGCATGGTGGTGCAACGCTGGAGGCTGTGATGCGTTACGAGCGTAAATTGTCATCGATGGGGACAGAGAAAAAGGAGAAAAAGAAAAAGAAAACCAAAGAGGAGAAATACGGGTCATGATTGAGTGGGTTACGGAAATAATGATCGGAACGTCAACGTGAACGCAGGTCTTTTAGCGTGAGATGGGTTATAGCCTAATAGGAGACGGCCATATGACTATCACCAACTTTGGGGACCGATTCAAGAGACTATAAATGTCTCTAGGCCCCAAGAAAAGGTAATGCCGTTTACCTCCTGTCAGTTTTCCGAATTTCTCTATTATGTCAAGTCTTCGTTAGATAATTATCTGCTACTTTCACATACCTAAACGGGTTGCAATGTGCTCTTCGTACGTCACAAACTTGTCATTCCGTGTTGTACAATACGTCGTAAATTGTAAGAAAAGGTTGGTATTACCCGTTCTATTATATCCAAGTACCTAGTACCAACGGTTTTGCATGATAATTTTCTTTTAATTCAGAAAGACCCTCACTTCTCAACTTGATTCCCCGGTAGTTAGCGCGCCTCTCGGATTGTGCGATGGATCATGATAAGCTTGCCTTCTCGTGATAAAAACATGCATGACCTAGTAAATGTAAGTAAACAATATCGAGCAGCTGCTCATAGTCTTGCGTAAATATAATAAATCACGAAAATACAGAATCTTACTACAGATTTTACGTCCTGGCTCTCAGATTCTTATACCAGGATGTGTCATAGCACTTGGGTAATAACGCGACTCGATGCTTACTTAGGTACCTACAACATTGGACAAGGAAGTAAATTTAGTGAAATGGGCTGACAGGTGGATGGATAATTCTTCCTATATTACTAGCGAATGCCTTTTATTGAACGCGAGCTGTCCAATCGTTGGCTGTCTTGTCTTAGTCATTGGTTTTGAATCGGGGGTCGAGCCCCGCGCTGACTCTTATCCTCCTTCTTTTATACCCGTTATCAATCAATCAACCTTAAGGCCGGCTCTAGGGTCCCTGGAAAGGTTGAGAAGTGTAACCCTTATCAGCATCCAGGCGGTCTACAGAAACAGTCGAAGCAGAACCTCAGTTCTCTAGGCGCCTCTCGGACTTCTCAGACCTTGAGAGAGAGACTCGTATTACCCCCATCTGAGCTTATCAGGCTGTTATCAATACCATGAAAACCACTAACGGTAAGCCTACATAGTTGAGTTAAGTGATAAGCGCGGCAGCATTATACGACAGGCAAACACCATTCTCTACGAGTTAATATAGATATACCATCAACAACATGGCAGACGATTTTAGGCCCGCGTTAATCGTTGTGGACGTGCAAGAAGACTTCTGTCCTCCGGTGCGTACGCCTCAATTCCCCCAGTCCCGAAATTCCGGGTCCGGGAAAAATCCACTTACAGAGAGGGCAATATAAATAGAATGGCTCACTGGCCGTCCCCGAAGGCCGTGACGTCGTGGCGCCGATCAACAAGCTGCTCGGGTTACCGTTCGTGCTCAAGGTCGCGACCAAGGACTGGCACCCGCGCGACCACATCTCGTTCGCGGCCAACCACGCGGGCAAGCAGCCGTACGTGGACTTCGTGACCATCGTGAACCCGGACAACGCCAGCGAGAGCTACTCGTCGCGGCTGTGGCCGGTGCACTGCGTGCAGGGGACCAGCGGGGCGGAGCTGGTGCCGGAGCTGGACGCGGGCCAGCTCGACGCCGTCGTCGAGAAGGGCACGGACCCGCGCGTCGAGATGTACAGTCCCTTCTACGACCCGTTCGTGTCGCCGCGGGTGAGCGACAGCGGGCTCGCGACGCTGCTGCGAAAGCACGCCGTCACCGACGTCTACGTGGTGGGGCTCGCCGGTGATTACTGTGTCAAGAGCTGCGCGGAAGACGCCGCCAAGGAAGGATTTCGGACTTACCTCATTGAGGAGGGCACCAGGGCCGTCGACGCGGGCGCCTGGCCTCAGTGCAAGAGGGCCATTGAGGAAGGATCGGGCGCTAGGGTGGTAAGCATGGAGAGCCACGAAGTCCGTCGCTTGATGACTACTACTACTGCACCGCCATAGCATGTACCCTACCTTATACTGCGTACTGCATACTTACTTAATCTGTCTGTCGGAGAGACGATTGCGGGGGGTCCGTGGATTTTGCAGCATGTAGTCAGCCTGCGCTGCACTATGTACACTACTTATACTGTAGCTCCCAACCTTGTGGCGATAGGCGACACTTGGTGCGTTCAATGCCTTGCATAATCCCTAATCGGTGTTATGCTTAAGGCACATTAGTGTAGTTCACATGTTAACTTAGATGTTGGTCGCACGGTGGTGGTGATGGTGTTGGGAGATTCTAGATCTCTTCGGCGCATTGTACAAGTACTTAGTATGTTTGGTTTCGGATGCTTCCCGGTTTCTGAAAGCCGAATACGTTATCGCCACCCACTTTTTTTTTTTTTTTTTTTTTTTTTTTTTTGCAATATTTACAATACTTTTATCGCGTTTGGCGCCAATCACGTACGTATCGTACTCAGTATTTTCCCACAAGTCGCGGAGTGTCAACCCACTAGATAAAAGAGATCGATCGTGTTCCTTGACTTTATCTTTTTTTCAGCTGATGTATGCATTACACTAAACTACACTATGGCCGTTACCTTAATCATTATGGAGTTTAGGCTCTGGTTTCTATTATTATTATTAAAAATTTTTATTGGAATGCCACCTAGTGAGTATGATAGTATTCTACCAAGGTAGTTGGTGAGTAAGCGGTTAGGAAGATAGACTACGATTAGCTTGTGAGTGATCCACTGGACCTAAGGTGGTCAGCGACTATACACCCTAGTATCAACTGTGCGCACAAATGCTGAAAGTCGAGATATGATGTCTGTCTTTTGCCAAAACCCAGTCAGTTATCGTATAAACCCCAAGAGGATTCCACATCCAAGGGTATCATGCCAGATGTAGACGTACACGTAGCGAAACTCCGACTCGAGCAACCGTTGTGGGAATTATAGGATAATAATAGTAGTGTTATCTCTAGTACATTGTCCCCGCAAACAGAGCCCTACTGAAAGAGGCGTGAGACGCTATCTCTCTGGTAGTGTGGAGGAGGTAGTTGACCATTATGTTTGTTGTCCTTGCGAGCTTTAGTGTAATAAGTCGATCTCACTTAGTACTCAGTACCCACCCGTGCCATGGGTAGAGTATATCGGAATGTGGCTGACGGGTGATGACTTAACAAGGCGTCTCGGCCTTGAGTTTTGAAATAGACAATGAACGCATAACCTACGTAGTATAATACAGCGTAAAGCATATAGTTCTACCCGTCATCTTGTATCACTAGTCCACAGCTACCTACCTAGGTACTCCAACCGTCTTACTTTTACTTAATCCAGAGTACATTGTAGATGAGACGGAGCGCTTACGTGATTACATTTGATACCGAGGTAGGTTTAGGCTCGTACCCTATATATATAGCAAGGTGTGATAAGGTTAATGTTGAAGGCTCGAGCGCTGAAGAGGTCATTTCTAAATTGAGTTTCGGTATGTTTCGAGTGTTATGTGGCGTGTTAAATGTAGGTCGAGTCGCACACACACCTTAGCAATATCGACTTACTTAGTAGTTCCCAACGAGAGGGAACATGCTAAAGATGGAAAGACATGTGGGTAGACAGAATATCCTGTCGTTTTAAGAAAGATCGGCAATGGGGCTGAGACTCAGGACTTCGGCAATACTTGATTGCGACTATGGTATTTCGGGCTTTGGAGGCTGATTGAAAGATACTTGACGGGTACCTCGGCTAGTATCTTCAGCATGTTAAGCAGCTAGCGCATGCTAAACTCACGGCTATGTACGCTACATTAAACAGGGTAGTACGGCAGTACATACATCTGCAGATGTGCATCCGCCCAGGGCAATTCCAGGACAGAACTAAGAGTGCACTACTGCCAGGAGCCAGCGGTCAAAGTGGACCCATATTTGTAATTTTAGAGTCCCTTTTAAAGCTCCCGAAGCCTCACGATAAACCCACTAAATTTCTCTTCACAGGCCCGAGCCCATCTAAATCTCAATTAGCATCCGCCTACCCCCCCCAGGTTGCTCTTCATTATTCGCATTCTCTTCTCATACCCTTCTGTTTCTTTCTCTCACCAGCCGCGCCGCCCTCCCCCGGCCTTTCATTGTTGCCAGTCTTTGGTCACGCCGAAGCCCGCGGTCGTCAATCGATCAACATCAACTGGTGTATCAACTATCAACCAGTGCATTGATCAGCTTCGGCCCCCCACACCGCCGAAGATATTGGGAACTCCGACAACTTGCCGATGAGCTATATCCAGCGGCCCCAAACGGTGCAGGTCCAATAATTTTACTCTCTTCTTCACCTTTGATATAGAGTTACACGGCATCCCTCCCTCGTGACCTTCTCATTGGCACGGTTTCAACACCTTCAGCCCTCTCATCGTGTATGATATTTAACTCAGGTAGGTACAGAACCCTGTTTGAGACTCCCGCTCAGCCTCCAAGCCTTTGTTATCTCCGCATCTCACTCTCGTAATGTAAATCCTTTCTAGGAGTAATTGATGGCTGGTATAGTGCGCCATTTGTACTATGACTGACGTGTCAGCTTTGACAAAGTGAATATAGTGTCGAGACTCCTCTAATGCAGTCGAGATAACTGTAAACATGATTGCTGCCTCTTCGTTTCTCCCCTCCCGCTTTCGCGGTGAGCAGCCGAGCGACGCCCACGTGCCTCCTTCTAAGGCGAATAAGAAAGTTACGCCTGTTTTGCAATTTTTTTCCAGGCTTGCTTGTTCTCACCCCGTGCACACTATTGTCCTGATCGCTTTATTGGCCAGCACCGCCTATGTTGGGGCTATGAGGGAGAGTCTGTTGGACGCCACAAGGAACGTGAGGAATGCTGAATGGAGCTCGCTGGTGGAAGGAAGCCGCAATCTAAAAGCTGGCCCCGAGACCGGCTGGAGGTGGCAGTCTGTCGATTCAGGTGCAAAGATTCCCAAGGACGCTGATCATCTGGCGCTGATAACTCTGGTCTTTCCCGATTCTAGCGAAAATGCCGCGCAGACAGCTCCTCTGCCACACATTGTGCCCCTGCCTGACAACTTGACCGTCACTCATCTCCCTTCCACATCGAACTCGATTGCCACCTATGCGCAGGACAGTGCTCTAGCCTTTGCTGTTAAATATAGCGAGGCTCCTGAATTTGTTGCCGCTGTCCAAGAGATCCCCAACGACGGGCCGGCCCAACAAGTGCGCCAGAATGAGTTCGGTCAGGATGAGCAGAAGATGTGGATTATGAAGGTTGCTCGTGGCCACTCAGGCAACAGTATTGTACGCTGGGTGCAGAACGCTTACTCCGAGTTTTTAGACTTGCTCAAGAACGCTGATACTCTTGACATTGTCATCATGGTTCTCGGATATCTTTCTATGCATCTCACGTTTATTTCGCTTTTCTTATCCATGAAAAAGCTCGGTTCCAACGCTTGGTTGGCAATCAGCGTCCTCTTCTCCTCCACCTTTGCATTCCTTTTTGGCCTCAACGTAACCACCAAGCTTGGAGTTCCCGTCAGTTTTGTCTTGCTCTCGGAAGGTCTCCCTTTCTTGGTCGTTACAATTGGGTTTGAGAAGAATATTGTTTTGACTAGCGCCGTGCTATCACATGCGCTAGAGTACCGAAAGCCTGAGCAGAGCGGCAAAGGAGGCAAATCATCGAAAATCTCCAGTACTAATGATGGCGTAATTCAGTACGCTGTTTCGCGAGCCATCAAAGACACTGGTTTCACTATTGTTCGCGATTATCTCATCGAAATCATCATATTGGTTGCTGGAGCTGCCTCTGGCGTGCAGGGAGGTCTTCAGCAGTTCTGTTTCTTGGCTGCTTGGATTCTGTTCTTCGATTGCATCCTTCTTTTTACGTTCTATACCGCCGTTCTTAGCATCAAACTCGAAGTGAACCGTATGCGTCGCCACCTTGAGGAGCGTCGAGCCCTAGAAGATGATGGTTTCAGTCGACGAGTTGCCGAAAATGTTGCCTCGAGCAATGATTGGCCTAGACAAGACTCTGGAGATCGAGCCAGCGAGGCTCTTTTCGGCAAGAATGCCAAGAGCAGCAGTGTCCCTAAATTCAAGTTCTGGATGGTTGTCGGCTTCTTTGCCCTCAACCTCTTAAACATCTTTACTCTACCATTTAGAACTACTGGGCTATCTGGTGTTACGTCGTGGTCCGGAGGCTTGGGAGGTGTCGTAAGCCTTCCCCCCCTGGACCCCTTCAAAGTTGCTTCCAACGGTCTGGACGAGGTTTTGTTCAACGCCAGAGGTCACTCTAAACCTACGGTAGTGACTGTCCTTACTCCCATCAAATATGAATTAGAATACCCCTCCGTGCATTACGCAGTACCATCCGCCGGGGTAGATTACAGCCTAGAGGGTGATCACGGGTTCACACAATTGCATCGATATGGCGTAGGCGGCCGTATGGTGGGCACTATCTTTGAGAGTTTGGAAGATCCGATATTGTCAAAATGGATTGTAATCGCTTTGGCCATGAGCGTTGCGCTTAACGGATATCTGTTCAATGTCGCGCGATGGGGAATCAAAGACCCGAACGCCCCGGATCACCCCATCGACCGCAAGGAACTTGCAGTCGCTGAAAGGTTTAACGATCCTCGTGATCAAGCTACACTCCCACTAGGCGGCATTCAACCGAAACGAAAGCCGACGCTGCCTGCCACCCCGGCTGAAACTGATGACGAGAGTGTCCAGACGAAGACTCCTCTTAAGCCAGCGCCAGCACCAGCTCCTATGGAACCCCCTTTAGCACCGCCGTCCCCTGAAACTATGCGAAGCCCCGAAGAGCTGGATATTCTGCTTAAAGAAAAGCGGATATACGAAATGAGTGATAGCGAGGTTGTCGCTCTGTCTCTAAAGGGCAAAATTCCAGGTTACGCTCTGGAGAAGAGTCTCAGGGACTGCACTCGTGCTGTCAAAGTTCGACGGTCGATCATTTCGAGGACACGAGCAACAGCAGAGATAACAAGTCTTCTAGAGCATTCAAAGCTACCTTACCAAAACTACAATTGGGATCAGGTTCTTGGTGCTTGCTGCGAAAATGTTATTGGTTTCATGCCACTCCCCGTAGGTGTTGCCGGCCCTCTGGTCATTGACAGTAAGAGCTATTTTATTCCCATGGCTACCACTGAAGGTGTGCTTGTTGCTAGTACAAGTCGTGGAGCCAAAGCCATCAATGCTGGAGGTGGTGCTGTAACTGTGTTGACTGGCGACGGCATGACCCGTGGACCTTGTGTGAGCTTCGAAACTCTGGAGCGTGCTGGTGCTGCTAAGATCTGGCTCGACTCAGAAGAAGGCCAGAATACGATGAAGAAAGCATTTAACTCGACGTCTCGATTTGCTAGACTGCAGACCATGAAAACCTCTATGGCTGGAACCAACCTCTATATTCGCTTCAAAACGACGACTGGTGACGCCATGGGCATGAACATGATTTCGAAAGGTGTGGAGCACGCCTTGAGTGTGATGGCTAATGAGGCTGGTTTTGATGACATGTCCATCGTTTCAGTCTCCGGAAACTTCTGCATTGACAAGAAGCCGGCGGCATTGAACTGGATTGACGGCCGTGGCAAGTCCGTCGTAGCCGAAGCCATCATCCCTGCCGAGGTGGTCAAGGCTGTCCTGAAGAGTGATGTCGACGCTCTTGTTGAACTGAACATCGCTAAGAACCTTATTGGGTCTGCCATGGCGGCGTCTGTTGGTGGTTTTAACGCACATGCAGCTAACATTGTCGCTGCTGTCTTCCTCGCAACGGGACAGGATCCGGCACAGGTGGTTGAGAGTGCTAACTGCATCACCACAATGAGGAAGTAGGTCATAACTTTCCATACGCTTCTATGAACGCTAATTGCTAACCCGTTTCACCGAACTAGTCTCAACGGTGCCCTTCAGATAGCCGTCTCTATGCCATCAATCGAGGTTGGTACCCTCGGTGGTGGTACGATCCTGGAACCTCAGAGCGCCATGCTTGACATGCTGGGCGTTCGAGGATCCCATCCAACAAACCCTGGAGACAACGCTCGCCAACTCGCCAAGATCATCGCTGGTGCTGTCCTCGCTGGCGAATTATCTCTCTGTAGTGCCCTGGCCGCTGGCCACCTTGTTAGAGCACACATGGCGCACAATCGTTCTCAACCACCAACCCGTTCAAGCACCCCAGCCCCACCAAATGGCACGATGACACCCGCCGGACTCGCTATGACCAATGCTGCCGAGAAGACTGCAGGTAAAAAGTAGAAATAGCTGGTGTTCCTCTCTAGTTGATTTGGTGGCCATATTGCTTTTCCCCATTCTATCGCAGGCATTATTAGGCGTTAAATAAGCTTTGTCTAGAAGAGCAAAGCAGGGAAGACTCTGGATAGGTGCAACGCTTTGAAATTGCCCTAGTTCTCAAAGCATAGATTACATGAAGACCTATATAATAACTCACCCCGCAAAAGGTTTAGACCTAAACCGTTACGACCAGTCCTTGCAATAGTTTTACAATACCATTAGACATGACGTCGATGAAATGCGACGTGTCTTGCATAGATGAAACGAATACATACATATATATTATCGGGTTTTGTGCCAATTGACGTGCCGAAGCCGCGTCCACCCCCTCGTCCCATGCAATTAACTCGAATGAATACCTTGGTGATGACCCGAATTTAATACCACATAAACGCCCTAATAATTCCAAATGATATCCAGAGCCGCAGTTCATACGCAATGCCAAGAAGTAAAAGAGAAAAGACACAGAAAACCGTACTAATCCGAGACCTTGACCACCAAGTTTCCCCTCGTCCGCTTCGTCTTCAGCTTCTCGAAGGCCGTGGGGGCCTCCTCGAAGGGTATGACGTCGCCGTCGATGACGGGCTGGATCTTGCCCTCCTGCAACCACTGCGCCAGCTGCGCGAGATCCTCGTGCCGCGTCTGCACCTGCATGAACTTATACGTCCGCTTGCCACCGCCGAGGATACCCGGCCGCATGGCGCGCGATAGGGTAGCGCTTAGCGCGGAGAGGGAGAAGTCGCCCCCGATCTGCACGAAGGTGCCCTCGGGGACCAGGTAGTCGTCTGCCGCCGCGTATAAATCCGCGGGACTACCGCCCACCCCGTCCACGACGAGCCGGAAGACGCGGCCCCGCGACCGCAGGGCGGCGGTCACGTCCGTCGCCGTGTAGTCTAGCACCGTCGAGGCGCCCAGCGAGGCGCAGAGCGCCGCGTTACGCGTCGAACACGACGTCGTCACGACGCAGCCTAGGACCTTCGCGGCGATTTGGATCGCGTAGGTACCCACGCCGCCGCTGCCGCCGTTGATGAAGACTTCGTCGCCTGCGCCCGGGCGGACGAAAGGGTGCAGGGCTTGGTACGCTGTTTGCGCGGCCGTGCCGAGCGTGCTGGCTGCTGCTGGGGAGACGGAGGGGGGGAGGGGCACGCAGCCTGAGACGGGGGTTGAGATGTATTCGCCTAGGGTCCCGAAGGGGGTTTGCTCTACTCTGCCGAAGACGGCGTCGCCGGGTTTGTAGGTGTGAGCGGGAGTAGAAGTAGAAGAGGTGGAAGAGGTGGAAGTAGGAGAAGGGGAGGAGTTGATCTTGGACCCGACTTCTTCGACGATGCCTGCGTAGTCCATCCCCGGCGTCGCGGTGAACGAGCGTGTCACCAGGAGCGAGGCTAGACGCCCGATCTCGGGGATCTTGTGGTCTGCTGGGTTTGGCGACATGTGTGTTACGCGCACGAGCAGCTTGTCTGCTGCGGGCGGCGTCGGGGGGCGGCGGGCGTGCGGGTTCAGGGTTAGGGATGAGGCGAGGCTTTTGCCTACTTTGGTGTATTGCCAGGCGCGCATCGTGTTTGTGTGTTTGGATGTGGATGTGAATGAATTCGGCCGTTGCTCTTCCGTATTGGTGTTGTTATTATTGTTTGCCATCGTGCTGAGATTGCGAGTCCTGTGCAACTTCGCTCGATAGCTTTTATATATATATATATATATATTAATCCTATGTTCTAAGAAGTTTAGGTCCAGACTTGACTGTCGATTTTGGCGACCTTCTTACCCACTTGGGTTCTTGCTTGATTATGTTTACTGAATATGTTTGATGAAGGGGAGGACCTTAAGCTTGAAGTATTTACATATTTCTTTTTTTAAGAGAACGTTATGTTGCCCCACCTCTATCCAGACTGCGTTATGGTGGTGTTATGGCGGTGATATGGGTTGTAATAATGGTGTTATGATGACGTCATTGGCTGGCTGATGGTGCTCAAGAATCAACCACATTTGAATGCATACTTACAATATTAGAGAGCTGGGCATTCCTTGAAGGATCTATTTCTTACGGCTCACTGGGTGCGCGGGTGATTATCAGGCGGTTTTAGACAGTTTTCGGTGCCGACCGGGCTAACGATCAAGAAGACTTCATCGGACGTTCTCACAATACCATCTACTAAGCTTGCGCCAGTGCGGGTTAGTCCTTGTCAGATGTGAGAAGACGCCAAGGACAAACTTACCTTTTATATACCGATACACTTAGAAAATTATAACGAAGGATAGAAGTCAACTCACTATATAGAAAGAAGGAGAATACGATACAGGTTGAAGATACGTCTGATTACTTGAGTAGTTGAGTAGGAGGCCATCACCAACTCAATAAGGAACGTTGGGAAACTTGCTATACAGGAGATGCCATGCTGGAATTGAAATACTACGTTTGAAGTAAGGGCGATGTTAGGCAACTCGAAGTTAATTTATAGGGGTTAGTATACGGGGCATCTACAACCCAAGTTTGTTGTCGTTTACCACCGGATCGTGCTTTATAAACTACGAACCTATTCTATAGGCATCAAGTTAGTTAAGCATCTCAACACGTAGGACCGATGCCGTTGCATCACCCCTTCTTCTATTATGGAATGATATATGTTCTTTCTGTAGTGGCTTTTGGGCTGCCTACCGTTGCTGAATGAGCTACGCTGTAGTCCTTGCCAAGGTCTTACGCCCCTTATTCAAAGTACGAAGAAGTGTACCAAAACAACAACGACAACAAGTCAACAATGACAATAACAACGAGAACAACACCTCAAATTTTCATTAACATTTCAATTTAGTTAAAATATCTTTAGCGTAAGTATACCCTTCATGTTCATGTTTCTACTTTTCCTAGTAAGCACGCTTCTTTTATTGCACAAGCCACAGAAGTTCGCGCAACCTAGGAGACTCTGCTACTTCTAATTTGTTCTGGAGTTACTCAATTTTTTATTGTATATCAACTGATTATGCTCTTCTTATAGGTCTTTAGCTCTTGCAAGCTACTTAAACAGCGCCAACGAAATAAATAACATGCTTCATCGGTTTCCGGCCCGGTTTATTCGAATCACTCTATCCTTAGTCTTTTTGGGCCAAAATTTCCTTAGAGATTCTTTGCAGCTAAGGCGAACGCTCAACTCAGTTAATTGATTGGCCTTTGTCAAGCTTTATCACTTGACAATTCAACTACTTCATGAAATATCTAAAGGTTACCTGGACTTGAAGAATTGGATGTCTAGTGTCACAAAAACCCACATTCAATCCAACTTCAACAATTGGAAGTTTCGTGTAGCCGACGACTTGATTGTGAGTTGTATATTTCCTTTAAATACAATTCTAGTGCTAATTTCTAGTAGGCTCTTGTTTGAGATTTCGATCGCTCCAATGCCGATTTCAAAAAAAACCAAGAACAAGACTAGAGCCTCGGTCATGCTAGAGACAATGCTCAACATGGAAATACGTGTACCTAAATACGTGTACCTATATTCGACTTTATCGAGAAGTGATCCACTTCCCGGAGGGGGAATGAGACTACGAAGATACAGCCACAGGATGAAAAGAAGGTCACCGTGGATCCCACTACCCTCTAGGGCAAGTAGAGCAAGGCCACAATGTCGGCTTAGAAGGCCGCCACCGCTGCCGGAGCTGCCGCCGAGTGGCAGGAGCGCAAGCTTCCCAGCCTCAGGCTATCCGCGACAGAGGCCTTCATCGAGTCCTATTGGAATGCCGTAGGTAGTCACTATCATGCACTGCTTCGAGGTACCTGCTAAATAGCATCCAGAACGCGATATCCCTCGCGGTCCCCGAGGATGACTTGCAAAATAATGCCCCTGACGTCTTAATTAAGATTCCTAGCGAATACAGAGGCTATTGTAGAAGACGTTATAACCTAGGCTAACAAAAGAATAGCCAAAGGGATCAGAGCTTGAAACTATAAATAATGTTGTTAGCAGGACGTGCCATGCTTAACTCGCCGGCCCTCTGCCTCAGGTTGAAAAGGTCTCGCGGCAGAATTCTTCGGCGTCTTCCGCGCGACCGACCTGCCTAGAAAAAGACGCGTTGATCAAGAGGAACAGTTCTGTTTATTCATATATTATTCAAGAGTTTATTCAGCGTGTTATACATGGTTTATCCGGATATCTATTGAGAGAACCGAGAAAGAGACTGCCAGTGTTAGCGATCAGCTGGAGGGTTTGTTCTGTGTGTCAATGAGATCACCCAGACAAATGTAACGAGGTAGTGACAGGGAACGGGCGGCATGTAAGGCCCTGGAGTATCGACGACAAAAAATTTAATCGTACAATGGCCACAGCGGCAAGGTCAGATGAACAGTCGATATCGTGACCATTTCTCGACTCTGCCGGGCTCTCTCAGGTTCTGTTTTCGCAAGTGCTCTGATCGACTCTCTTGGAAGCGTCAGTTGCAAGCCTGAGAGTGCTAGATTGCTAAGATGCAACATGCTCGGGAGTCAGAGAAGATTCCGTCGTTCCAGGCTTCATTAACCCCGAGCTATAAACGACGGCTCGATGCCAAACCTCAAATCTCTGTTTCGAGAGGTCAGAGGATGCTGAGGAGACATGGATGTTTCAGATAATGAGGAAGAGGTTTATATTAGAGATATTACGTCTACTTTGCAGTGATTGAATGAGAAATGAATTCAACATGACTAATTCCCGTTTGCCCCCTGAATATCTTTTGTGTTTACTTAATACAATGAAATCCCCTGACTACTAACTACATGTCTCCTCTGCCCCCAAAATACTCTCAAGAAATATGAAATCCTGACGTGCTGCCCCTGGCTCGGAGTGGTTGCGTTAGTATACCAGTTCTAAACTGGGCAGTCGTATCTTGAATGGCGCTATGGTTCGAAAAGGTGTCTGTAACAAGAGGCTTTTCGTCCACGGCTTGAAGTATTTTCGTTGAGCCGGAGAGTCTATATACAGTTAGTACCAAGAAAATAATGTAAAAAAGAAATACAAGCGGGAAAGGGGACCAGGAATAACTGTACGATACAACTATACGAAAGGCAAGGCTTGCCCTGTTCATGTCTTCCCTTTCTAACCCTCCTCGAGCATACCGCTCCGGCTTTGTGGCATACTCTAGATATTCCAACCTGCCCTTCTATGCTCTTCTGGTGGACTAGGACTTGACGCGAATACTACAACGTAGAACAGCTGGCTAGCATTTAATGAATGTCTGGTCGTCTGAGAACCTACATTGTTGCTCTACGAACCAGCCAAAAACACATCATACCGGCAAACTCAGGGCTCGTACGCCAGCAACGTAAAAACCTACCAATAGTGAGATAGGGCCTAAGGACGACATTCTATGGACATCACGGCAGATAGATATTGTATCAGATACTTTAAAATCGAGTTTCATTTATCGCTGAAGGTATTTCCCCTCCTCATTCCCAGTCTTCCTAGTCTACATGCAAGTGTGCGCCGTGAACCAGATGATTGGTCGCGTGAGGTGAAGAAATGGTAGAGGGTGCTATAAGAGTTCGGAAGAAAAGGCGTGAATCATCCCATAAGACTTTTATCTTTACCCCATACATGTCCAGGCACGTCGAATTCATACCTTATGCCGTCATGAAGTGCCCACCATTCACATACACTGACGTCTCGTGTGTGTAGGCGCCCGCCATTGCGCAATTTAATTAGCGCCCGTTTATGTCCCAATGATCAAAACCGGAAAATTCATTAACGTGCTTATCGTGAAGACATGGCCTTAGTTACCAGCCTCTTCAGGGCTAGCTCCTTCTTCTTTAGGTCGTCAGCGGTGGACTCCTCGAGCTCGAGCTGACCCATAGCTTCACTGAGGGTCTCCTCGATCTTGTCCTTCTGGCCCCGCTTCAACTTCAGGGACAGGGTCGGGTCGGAGATGATCTCTTCGACACGGCTGATGTAAGATTCTAATTGTTGCTTGGCCTCGAAACGCTTGC
Source organism: Xylaria sp. FL1042 (assembly GCA_022495085.1). NCBI lineage: Eukaryota > Fungi > Ascomycota > Sordariomycetes > Xylariales > Xylariaceae > Xylaria > Xylaria sp. FL1042. The sequence goes on along the minus strand of MU380172.1, from coordinate 108,537 downwards.
TGAAAGCCTCATCACTGTTCTTGAACTTCTCGGCGTCTAGAATCTACGTTAGCAAGCTGTTCTACAAATTGCGTTCGTTGAGTAACTTACCGTTAATCATGCTCTCAATCTCAGTGGATGAGAGCTTGCCGACTGAGTTGGCAATGGTGATGTTGGCACTGCGGCCAGAGGTCTTCTCGGTGGCAGTGACCTTCAGAATACCGTTGACATCGACCTCGAAAACAACCTCGAGAACTGCCTCACCAGCCCGCATAGGAGGGATAGGAGCAAGAGTGAATTCACCGAGGGAGGTATTATCCTCACAGTTGACACGTTCACCCTGGTAGACGGGGAATTGGACCGTCTGCTGGTTATCGGCAACGGTGGTGAATGTCCGCTTCTTGATGGTAGGGACGGTCTGACCACGAGTAACGACGGGGGCAAAGATGTTGCCCTCCATGGCAACACCGAGAGACAGGGGAACGACATCCAAGAGAAGGAGGTCGGAGGTATCAGCCGAGGTAGCCTTTCCGGAAAGGATACCGGCCTGGACGGCAGCACCGTAGGCAACAGCCTCGTCGGGGTTGATGCTCTTTTCAAGCTTCTTGCCGTTGAAGTAGTCGCTTAGCAGCTTCTGAATCTTGGGGATACGGGTGGAACCACCGACAAGGACGATCTCGTCAACGCCAGCCTTCTCGACACCAGAGTCCTTGAGAACCTGAGCAACAGGCTCTAGGGTACCGGCAAAAGCCTTGGCGTTGAGGTCTTCGAAACGGGCGCGAGTGATCTGAAGGAAGAAATCCTCGCCATCGAAGAGCGAGTCAATCTCGATGGTGGTCTGGGCACCGTTGGAGAGAGTTCGCTTGGCACGCTCGCAAGCAGTTCGGAGTCTGCGGAGGGCACGAGGGTCGCCGCTGATGTCCTTCTTGGTCTTTCTCTGGAACTCCTTTTTGCAGTGGTCCAGAAGGTTGGTGTCGAAATCCTGGCCACCAAGATGGGTGTCACCGGCGGTAGCCTTGACGGTGAAGACACCACCCTGGATGTTGAGGAGGGACACATCGAAAGTACCACCACCAAGATCGTAGATCAGGACGTTGCGCTCCTTGTTGGACTTGTTTGAGCCGAGACCGTAGGCAATAGCAGCGGCGGTGGGCTCGTTGATGATACGGAGGACGTTGAGACCGGCAATGGCACCGGCGTCCTTGGTGGCTTGACGCTGGTTGTCGTTGAAGTAGGCCGGAACAGTGATGACGGCCTTCTCCACCTTCTTTCCGAGCTTGGTCTCGGCAATCTCCTTCATCTGCACAGCGTGTGTCAGCAGCGGTTCGGAGACTCATAGTTCACGGAGATATGGCTTACCTTGGTGAGAACCATGGCGGAAATCTCCTGGGGAGAGAAGGTCTTGGTCTCGCCAAGGTACTCAACCTCAACAACAGGGTTGGTACCCTGCTCAACGACCTTGAAGGGCCACGATTCAATGTCCTTCTTGACAACGGGGTCGCTGAAAGGTCGGCCAATCAATCGCCTATAAAACATGCACGTTAGAGCGAGGTTCTCTCCCAAGGAAACCAGATGGCAGTCTAATCGATTGCATCGGACCAGGATCACGGCTGTCGACCTACTTGACATCGAAGACGGTGTTGCGCGGGTTCATGGCGGCCTGGTTCTTGGCGGCCTCACCGATCAGACGTTCCTTCTCGTTGAAGGAGACGAACGACGGGGTGGTGAAGCTACCCTGCTCGTTGGCAATGATCTCGACATTGTTTCCCTCGTAGATGGCAACGCAAGAGTAGGTGGTACCTGGGAATCGAAAAGAGCATGTCAGTCAACAACCCTTGTCTATATGAGAGACACGAGGAACAAGATGCGCGACGACAAGGCGCCGTTGTCGCAACATACCCAAATCGATGCCGACGGCACCGTCGTAGACTTCTTCGGCCATCTTTACGTTGTGTCTAGGGAGATGAGGCGTGGGAGAGGAATGCCGGAGAGGACAGTAAATTTTCAACGGGACAGGAACTCTGCGGGCAACTTGGCTTATTATTTGTGCAAATCTCGCCGGCTTTGTGGAGGGACGGTAGGAAAAAAAATTCTGCCCCCCCTCCAAGCGGTGAGCGGTGAATGGGAAACCCCACCTCTAGCGGGTGGAAGGCGGACCTGGCCACTCGATAAGAGCCGATAGCGTGAATCAGGGTCTTTAGCGTGAAGTATTTCTTGCAGGACGCCACCATTAAAAAAAAATTGTAGTTCAGCACCTAACAGCGCCTAACGCCTAGCACTGACGGCTGTACCTGGTGTTCTTCAGGTGAACTCCACTCACCTAAATTAGGTAGGTACCTACCTTGTACAAGATATCGCTAGCCTCAATAACACCTACTCAACCCAACGAGGTACCTATTGTACGTACCCGGTGTGAAGATGCATTGTGAAAAATCTGATGTGTCATTGAAGTACTACATTAGCATCTGAGTTTGCCTAGCGACCACAGTTAGTTCAAACCTACTCATGCCACTAAGCCCCATAGAGCTTTTTAAGAAAGGAAATACTTACAAAGTCAGGGCAAGATAGTGCCGGTCTAATCAGATCGTGTTATCTTAATCAACATAGATCCCCATCTAAACCTGGCCGTGTCAGGTCCCCATAGTATAGGATGGCACTGTTGTAGGGCCCTCCTTACACACGAAATAGTATTATGGAAAGTACGAGTCAGCCACATCTCTCCTTAACGGGAGGCGAGTTCCGACGGGGATCTGGCCCAGTTAGGATCTTCGAGACCGAATCTCAACCTCTCACCCTTAACCAGGGGGAGGGGTTGTTGATGATATATTTCCCCTTAACCTGGCTCCTGAAGATGGAGTACAAGCAACAGGATCCGGCTGCGCTGTTTGTCCGTCTTTTGGCCCGACTACATGGAGATTGTTAGACGCCTCGATCTCATGACTCGGCTATGACAACTTGGCGAGTAAAATGAGTCGCTCTTGGTTAAGAGAGTTTAAATAACAGCTAGGAAAGAGCACCATGGAAGTCATGATGTCTCTCACCGGAGAATCTGCGCTTCGTAGAAGACAGACGTCCTTCGATATTTTTGGCTCATCGCAGTCGTTTGTCACGTAGCGCAAGTGCACTACCCATACAAATAGCAGAGCAAAGTTATAACCACCCGAGCGACGTTGGATAGCTTCTACAACGGTCTTGTTCGTTCAAATTCTCAGATGCAAAGGGTTGAAGCTTTCAGAACTCGCCGCCCGAGGAGTTGAGGGGCTGCAGATTGACCCAGGGATTCGACCCAATTTGAGGGAGCATGATTTCCCGACTGGATAGGGGTGATGTAGAAGATTTCGTTCAGCGCTGAAGATAGTCAGGGGCCGCTACTTTGTTGTAGTGAGAATGATTAAGAAAATAAATATTTCGTAGACTATCTACCTATATAGTCGCGCTTACTTATAGTATGTGCCCAAGGTCTAAGTATGTAGTACTAATAACCAACGTATACGTTGATAGATGCACTTAAGGCAAGTTATATGTATTCTAATTTGATACCTATGAAGCCCGTGGTAAGACAAACGTAGTGTTTTGCTATCTAAGGATCGTACTTGTACTTCATTCCTAGACTTGCAAAGCATAGTACATCCTTGACACACCAATAAACTACAAGCTCACACTCTCGTATAAGCAAGCATCTCCAATATTTTCGACTGTCACGTATCTAGCTCCAACTATCACGAATACCGAAGGAGGTATAATACTTGTACTGTACATAACAACCAAGAAGTAGGCACACGCTAGCCGACCTACATAGCCATCCCAAGCATTTCACTGTAATCACTTATGCCACCCCGAACTCCAAATGAAGCAAGAAAGGTTAACTCAAGTCAGCTATGAGCATGGCACTAACCAGCCGCCACAAGTCCAGGGGCTGATGTATCGTGAACAAGCCCGAGAGTTACCAATAACTCTGCAAGGATACATATTGAACCGAGAAGAACCCGGCTACCTCGCTCTCAATAGCTGGCGTCGAGTTTAACGTCGAGCAACAACGCATGACCCCATGACCTAGAAAAAGGGATCGGAATAGTGTGTCAACATCGATTGGGGCAAGGCATTGCTCGGGGAATTCTCTAGTAGAAATTGTTTGTGCACAACAAGCGACACATCAATGTTTGAGTAAATTCATGTGTAGGACAAACCTCTCCATCTCCATATTCAGACCGTTGGGGGCTTTCTCGCCCTTTGGAAGTGCCGCAACAAGCGTCACCTCAACACGATTGATCCCAAACCGTAGTGTGACGTCAAAAACCGGCTCTCCTCGCTTGTCAAACGACACTGAAGAGGGAAACAGCCGTGTGGCGTCCTGTATTACGTTGAGCTTCCACTCTCGCTGCTCTGTTTCTAAGAACGATGCCACCTGTGGCTTCAGCTGTAATCGAAATTGGTTTAATGGTATATTGACGACGATCTCTTGCTGATATTCGGTCGCGCTGGCCGGGAAGGTCGTCACGAGCTTATTCTCAATCTGAGCTGAAGGATGAGTCATAATAACTAGTCTCGGCATAAGAGCTTCGGCTTCTCCTGAGGGCCTGGTTAATGAGGTTATTGTAAGGGGTAAAAGTAGGTGCTTACTAATTGGTCGGGGCCGATACTTTTGTGCTTCTAAGATATCTGTAGCACTCTTCTTGGGGGGTGGTGGAGGCGGAGGTTGGTATTGTGGGGTAGTACCGTTTGTTGTTGGGGTTGAAGCATTCACCACGACTGGGACGAAATGCTGGAATGTCGTTGGTGTAGCCTGTGGCCGGGTAATGGGTGCCGTTTGTACAGTTTGTACAACATCTTCGATCTTCGTTGCGCCCATCACACTTGGGCTGGGTGGACCTACAGATGCGGACATGCTTCGTGCCTTGTCCAACTGACTCAGATTGACTGATGTCCCGGCTGAACTCGCACCCCCAAATGGGTTTCTGTTTACAGGAGTCCCATTTCGTGTTGCCTCGCTCTCTCCGGACTGTCCAGTTGCTGGAGCTGGAGATCCTGTTGCACTACTTTTCCCACCAACGTGAATGGTAATCTTCTTTGGGTGACCCGGAGTTTCTGGGGCCTGCTGCGGCAACTTTAACTTGATCTTAGGTTGAGGTGGTTCTGGCACATTTGCTTTAGCTTCTTTAAGAAGCTCATGGAACGTTTCCTTTGCTAGTTAGCACTTATATATAGACTTGGTAATTTCTAAGACTTACTTCAAGCTCCTGCGCCATCGTGAAGATCTCACTACCATCCTCGTTGTAATGATACGCGTTCTTCCATATGAGGCTCGCTTGATCTTCGAAGGCGGCCCAGCCCTTGAAATCACTGACATATGTTGCTTCTAAACGACCGTGTTGGCCACGAACCTGCTTTTGCAAGGCCTTAAGGGAAAGTGGTTCCGCGATAACCTCATAATAGTCTCTGAGAGTCCGCGGAGGGAGATAAATGAATGGCTCAAAATACGGGTAGTCGTCACTATGTGCTTATTAGCCGATACATTCTAGACATTTACCCTTGGGAAACGCTTACGGATCCTCTTTTTTGCGAATCAATTCCTCAATGACCTTTTCTTGAGCCTGCTGGAAGTTGAGCTCGCTGAATGGTATACCTTCGTAATAATGATCTGCTTTGCCGGTACGTAGGATGGATTTCTGACCTGGTGTCGTAGAATCTCGGGAAGGTCGAGGGTCGGCTTTTCTCCACGATGAGCCCCGCCGTCGTCTTGGTTGAGGGTCCTCATCATTGTCTTCTTCTTCTTCTTGCTCATCTTCATCCACTTTTTCCTCATCACCATCGTTTTCTCCCTCTTCTTCATCCCTCTCATCCTCTCCTTCGGCGTCGGCGTCGTCAATATTACGTTGTCCATCTTCCCCGGCAGTCTGCGCGCCACTCTCTTCATCCGCCTCACCATCCGCCTCTTCATCATCATCACCATCATCTTCGGGTTCAGGTGTAGGAGGAAGTGGTGTTGGTACTGCTTGGTAATTGCCTGCTTTATAGGCAGGATTGTGTTTGACCATCAAATTGCTCACGGCTTTGCGTACACGTTCTGCATCGCCAAAAACAGTAGAGCTTCGATCATTAGTCTCCTTCGCGTTGGAGACTAGGCGTTTGAAGTCACTCTCGAGAGAAGATAATGTGGGATATTGTTTTTCTTTAAGTTTGCGTTCGATCACCTCAAGCGATAAAGGGAGTCGTATCTTCTTGTAGTATTGTGGATTTTCCGATCGTGAAGGAAGAGTTTCAAAATAGGGAGACACCGCACGACCACTGTAAAGTAACACATTTTTAGCATGTGCCCACCGGGATTTGTTCGATACTATTTAAGCCCGGTTTGTGTGGTCTTAGGGCCAACAGAGGATAGGTGTCCACATGGGAAATTCAGCGAGATTATCCGTATACGTACTTCTTGTCCGTCGTAGCTCTGATGGACTCGAGGATGCTCAAACCATATGCCGTCGTAGATTCGCTCGTCTCGCCATCTGCCAGGTCACCATATTCCTACGATGTTGTGACTCGGTCAGTCAAAGTGGAATGATGCGGTTGATAAAGGGTAGACAGGGCTGGAGCAGGTGTTTGAAGTTTGAAGGGTTGAATTCGAGCTGAGTGTCAGGCGAGGGGATCGGGACTTCTTTTTCGTGATGGATTGGCTTAGAAATCAGACATTCGATTGCGCAAGATACCAAAGAGCTATTCTAGCTAGGCCTGCCCACGCGCAAGTCGGCGCAGGTCATCAGCATCTCGGGTTGCAGTGGCGGGCGACCCATCTGTCGCAAACCACCGCGCATTGTCGCATTGCTCGCATGGCTCGTAGCGCATCGCAAACGCCGACGCAAAACAGAAATAAACCAAGCGACCAAGACTCACCTCTATCAATTTGCGGCGCTTCGCAGCGCGATCGGTGTCGGTGGCCGTCTCCAGCCCGTTGGCGCCGCTGGCCTTGCGCTTGCTCTCCATCGCTGGGGCGCTGCAACTTGGAGATGAGCGAGGCGCACGTAGCGCGAAGCTTGACGCGGTTGATTACGGAGGGGGTTAGAAAGTAGCGCTGCAGGGCTCTGGGGTCCGTTCGGGGGTGTAAAGGCAACACACTCGACTTGGCAATCACAAATCTGGAGCGATTTATCTGCCTATGACATGGGGAATCGCCTGCCGTCCAGACATGTAATCAAGCATTTAGGTAGGTAGTGAACGGGTAGTGTAGAAGGTAATACCTAGGCCCGAATCCGTATCAGTCAGTAAGCTCAACGTGGTCCTGCATCGAGATGGGGACAACATGCCAAGAGAAGCAAGACCTAAAGCAGTCATAAGGAAGGACCTTAGCTGGAGGTGGGGCGAGGAGCCACAGTGTGGCGCTACAGTAAGTACCTTGGTAGGTAGGTACCTGCTCTGTTGATCAATCCTACCCTGGATGCGTAATCGATAAGCTACCTAGTTTCTGCCTAGTACATATGGCCGCGCTGCCGATGTGACCACGCCGTGGCTGGGACTACCTAATCCTAATCGATAAACCTGTCGGAGGGGACGATATACCTACCAGAAGAATAAATCTGTTTATAGGCATAGCTTTGTTGACTTTCCCCTCCATTAATCGTACTATCGTGATTACCAGGTGCTAGCACTCTCCAGCTTTTTCGACAAGATTGTTTCCTGGTACACCCTCTCCCACGTTCAGCGGTTTATAGCGTTTTCAGGTTCCCTCTCAACAATAACAAAGATTGCAGCTTCGCGCTTTCTTTCCAGGCTACACGAGACAAACTTTCTCTGACACAAACAAACGCGCGTTTCATATTCCTCTCGTGCACCTATCTTTCCTCTTCCCGTCCTCTCATTTCCCCCCCATCCATAAGTCAGCTTCACAGTACTGGGTTTTGTCTATCTCAGATTCCCTACCAGGATACAACCTCAATTCCCCTTTTACTCCGTTCTGTCAACACTTAGATAATCGGGCACCATGCCGTTAGACGTAGATATGAGTCGTCGCAACCAAGAACCCCGGCCACTAAAGGACAGTGAGCGGGCGCGACTGGAGGAATTCATCGAGAACATCCACTACTCTGCTCGGTAGGCCAATCAACTTTCTCCAGCTTCTAGATGGTCACCGCTGTCGCTAACTTGAGCTTGCAGCTATTCAGATGACGAGTACGAATACCGACACGTGCAGCTTCCCAAGGCCATGCTCAAGGCGATTCCGAAGGAATACCACGACACAACCAAGGGCACTCTAAAGTTGCTGTGGGAGGACGAGTGGCGCGCAATGGGCATAACCCAGGTATGTCGAGCTCTTTCGCCTGATATGAACCGAGGAGTAAAGAACGAACTTAAACTGACCGGTCGAAACACAGAGCTTGGGCTGGGAGCATTATGAAGTACACGAGCCGGAGCCGCATATCCTACTCTTCAAGTGAGTACTACAGCAGATCCGCCTCTTGAGATCACGGTAACTAATACAATATCCTCACAAGGCGTCCACTTAACTTCCAGCCGTCGTAACGGTCCATAAAACGACGCATCTACGAGGCAACACCCCGCCCCTTTCTCGAGTACTTCTATCTACCCTCTACTGCATAGCGCTGTCGCATTTGATATTGATATGGGTTTATTTTTTCGACGACTGATGACCGTTCTCTTCGACTCATCGACTGATCTGTCTCTCATGGGCCTTGACCGACTTGAGAGCTGCGACCGATTTCGGCCCAAGTGGGGGTTTCTGGTCGCTTGGTTTCTTGTCGACCAACGCATAATGTCGTCTTTGGCGAGTTGTACTTCTCAGGGCTAATGGAATTTGGTATTATATAAGTCTGGGAACAGGATGCGAGCGCTATCAAGCTTGATTGACCTTGTTCCGAGATCCATACTACACCACACGTCAAGGCAGAGAAAGGGTTAGCCAGAGACATACATTGTAGTTCAGCAGAGCTCCGCATGCATGCCGAATTCGGTTAATAACCTTTTGGCCTATGGTAGTATATATGATGCCCGGAGGACGGGATATGAATGAAAATGAATAATGCATGATCATATACTCGCATGTTCTCTCGTGAAGTCTTAGCGGTGCTGCTATGTATTTAGCTTCCGGTTTTTTATACGACTATCATGAACCTTATCAACTCTGGATTTACGAATACGGGGGATCGGTGGTCTAGTATACAAGCAGCAATTACAACGCCAATCAGGAGGTCTATGAGGTGTTCAGCAATTGACCAATCCCACTTGGCGGTCATATGCAACTACTCATGTACCTCGTACTTAAGGTACGGCAGATCCCATGGGAACGACTTCATGCGTGCGAGGTGTCAGAAGACTACTTAGTACTGTAGCAACAGCAGCGTGGCATCATTGGGACAGGTGTCAAGTCGGATCGGCTCCAATCGTTTGTTATTTTGCGCTGAGCCGTTTATTTAAGCACGGTCCGTACCTTGCCTACCGTGCGATGACTCATGCAGCACTTCATTCGTATTTATAACATGCTGGGTTTTGTAGGTGACAGGTAGTGTACTAAGTAGATATCAGTATCTACCAGTACCTACCTTACCTAGGTAGTCTTCAGCAGTTCGGACTAACTTGCCTGATGATCAGCCCAGCTAGCTAGATCCTTGCACTAGAACCCCTGGCTTCTCAATGCCCCGACTTGCCGAGACAAGCCACAAGAAGTTCTGGCTCGTGCTAGTGTCGAACCACCTGCCTGTAATCGTCTGGTATGACGTTGAATTGTTCGATTCTAATACCGGTAGTCTAGTCAGATATCTATATTAGTCTACGTTAGGTACGATGGTACCTCTCTTCTAGCGCAATTATTAATAGGCATTTGGCTATGTTAAAAGAGAACACGTTGTAATTGTTTCTAATTGCTTCGGAAATGGTCGCCGCCACCTTGGAAATAAATAGCCTTTTTGACATGATTCATACTTATATCTAGATAGATACATCCATATTAAACTTACTTATACATACCTAGAATGCAAGGAGGTTAGCTAGGGTTTGGTAGAAGAAAAAACCGGCAGTGGCCTTTGTTGCACGACAGCATTGAAAGGTACTGTTATCTTATCTCCTTCAACTGTCACTGACAAAGTCATTTCCACCTGACATTGACAGCTACCTTCCTCTGTACCTACCTGCCTGCATCATACCTACCTCCTACATTTGACCTACTTATAGTAGGTACGCTACTGTATCTTGCAAGGTTGTTGTGTCTGCACGAATCAAAATTAACGAAGTGGCAATCTTCCATCCTGCATGTTTCGTTCTACCCATCCTGTACATTCCCGTTATGTATAGTGGCTACCTATCCGCTCTGTGGATTCTGCTGTAAAATCTGGCTAAATTCCATATCTTGGACACTTCACCCGCTGCCTCCTTGTTAGCTATACTGGTCCTCCTGCACATTGTCCCGCCTTGCCCCCCTCTCCCCTCTGCATTTCTACATTTGCCGAATGAAGCAGGAGGGTGCCATTGATCGCACCCTGTCCTCGCCCTACTGGTCCGCCGGTGCTTCCTGCGACGACTCGCCCTGCGCCGATAGTATACTCGTTTGAGAAAAGTGTCCATAACTACTACGACCCCGTCTACCGCCGACATGCCGTCTGCTGGAAAGCTCTTCTTCCTGACCGTTTTTGCTCTCTGGGCATTACCGGCGCAGTGCAAGACGACCACCAAGGGAGAGCAAGATGATTCTTGTGCAGTATGTTGTTCCCACTGCTCTCCATAGCTTCTCTCTTCTTTCTTGCTACCACCACGCCCGCAGTTATAGCGACCGTCGCCCCGTCGCGCCCCAATCACCACGTCTCTAACAATGCCATCTACCAGTTCTCCCCCAAGTCCATCGTGAGCGATGCTTGTGTATCGTACCAGACCCTCGAGACCCTCAACGAAAAGGTCAAGCCTGCCGTTGACGAGCTGACAAAGGAGTCCGACTTCTTTTCCTACTACCGACTCAATCTATTCAACAAGAGGTGTCCATTCTGGAACGACGAAAATGGCATGTGTGGAAACATCGCATGCGCCGTCAACACGATAGATAATGAAGAAGATATACCCAAGATATGGAGAGCGAGCGAGCTAGGAAAGCTAGAGGGCCCTTCTGCAAAACATCCGGGGAAGAAGGTACAGAAGGAAAAACCGCAACGACCACTACAGGGCTTGTTGGGAGAAAACGTGGATGAAAGCTGCATAGTGGAATACGACGACGAATGCGATGAGCGAGACTACTGCGTGCCGGAGGATGAGACCACGGCCTCGAAGGGCGACTACGTGAGCTTAGTCCGTAACCCGGAGCGATTCACTGGCTTCGCCGGTGAAGGCGCTAAGATGGTATGGGATGCTATATATAGGGAGAACTGTTTTCAAAAGTCATCGTTCCCGCAGTCAGCTTCTCTAGGCATGTCCTCATTGTTGCAGGGACCAGCCGCTCAAGATTTCCGAAATGTGCTTCAGTCGGCCGAACGACAACAGATCTATCAACAACACCATCAAGACCCTAGTACATCATTCGCACAGACTGGCCTGGAAAACGAGGATGAATGTCTTGAGAAGCGCGTTTTCTACCGTGTAATATCAGGCATGCACTCAAGCATTAGCACTCATCTTTGCTGGGATTTCCTCAACCAAACGACAGGCGAGTGGCAACCAAACTTGAAGTGCTACACCGAGAGGTTGCTTACTCACCCTGAACGCATCTCGAATCTGTACTTCAACTACGCGTTACTCACTCGCGCCGTGGCAAAACTTGGACCCTATTTACAAAACTATACCTTCTGTACGGGAGATCCAGACCAAGATGCTGCCACGAGGGCCAAGGTTCTTGCGGTTACAGAAGCATCGTCTTCTGTTCCCCAAATCTTCGATGAAAGCCTGATGTTCAAGAATGGCGAGGGCCCTTCTTTGAAAGAAGATTTTCGAAACCGCTTTCGAAATGTGAGCCGGATCATGGATTGTGTCGGCTGCGACAAGTGTCGACTCTGGGGTAAATTGCAAACCTCGGGTTATGGCACGGCGCTAAAAGTCTTGTTTGAAGCAGACAACGACAGTGGCGAAGTTCCGGAGCTCAAACGAACAGAATTGGTTGCTCTATTTAATACGTACGCGCGACTTAGTAGTTCGGTAAGAGCCCACCAGCAGTTCCGGGCGATGGCGGAGGCTGCGAAGGCGGGCGAGCCGCAGGCAATATCATCGATTCCAGACCGTGCAAAGAAACCACATGCCGTCAAAGTATCACCAGACTCACCGAAAGATACCAAGCCTATCGAGTCGGAAGCCAAATCTACCGTGGTTGAAGGTGAGTGGGATGATGAGGATGATATCTTTGATGAAGAAGATGAATATGAAGCAAGTATGTCATCCGAAAAACAAAAGAAGCCTACAAATGCGCAGGAGCAGTTTTGGGCAGAGATGGATCAGGTCGTTAGAGCTTTCAAAATAGTTATTAGGGGGTGGATCGGCTTTCCTAAACTATTGTGAGTTTACCAATAACCGTCATCAACAACCAATTTGAGGTCTTTGAGCTAATACGACCACCCATACTCTAGGTTCTCGATCATGATCTTCGAACTCAACCGCTTCTGGGAGTTCTACATTGGACTCCCTGTCACACCACGAACTTGGCATTTAGAGCGACCAAGCTTCGACGAGTTGTAGATTTCATCTATATATTTTTGCTTCTGCTCCATTTGCTTGCTACGTTGTTGCTTGCTTGCTCTCTCGTTTGGGGTTGCATAGCCAGGCGCATATTGTATTGATGTATATACCATGAAGGAATGTTGTGGATACAGAGCTTGTAGGATTGATTGCACGGTCTAGAACTGGATCCAGATGAAGTCCACGAGCGGATGATTTGCGTTCGCTGGTGGACTTGTCCCGCATAGCATATCGGGGAATTTGATGTTCACTAAGCATGAGCGTCTTCAAAATTATTGCAGACACATTGGCGGAGTTTCATAGGCGTTTTGTTTATTTGGTTTGGCCGGAAGGCATGGAAAAGAATAGATTGTTTTGATCCGTCTCTACCTATTACGCCGGTTCATATTCAAGTGTAATTCTGTATATAACTTACTCCAGTACATTACTTCTAGCACAAAGGCAATTGATTAGGGCCGTGTCGTCAGCAACATATATATACGATGCGGCCGTATTCTTGGTGACATTCACATAAGCATTTATATTTCCATCTATTTAATATGTTCGGGTAGTGTGTTAGAGACCGAATAACCCGCGACCCTCATTCCTCCGACTCCGAGCGTCAGGCAACGGGATATGCGTCACGACGTTCCCGATCTTGGCCTTGATTCCATCGACACGGACACGCATGGCGCGCACCGCATCCCTGGTGGAAAGAGGAGAAGGAGTGCTGACGCCGGCTTCGTGAGTGCTATTAGCATTAGCGAGGAAAGTGAGGAACGCCTCCTCGGTTAGACGCTGTAGCTCTGCCGTTGGTAAAGTGAAGGACCAGGCTATGGAGATGTGGAAGGCGTCGGCGGCGGCGGCGATGGTGGTGGCGGGGACATTGGTTTTCGCTTTCTTATTGTTGTTCTCGAAGGCGTAGAGAGCTGGTTGCCCGTAGGCTGTGACGAGGGCGTTGGTGCGGGCGAGGAGGGATGTGAGTTGTGGGTTTGCGGGTTTGTGTTCATTATCAGTGCTAGGATCTCTTTCTTTTCCCTCTTCTTTTATTTTGCTGTTGTTAACATCTTTGGAATTGGCAGCATTAGCTGCTTTTCTCTTGTTTGTTTGTGGTATTGTAGTTGCTGTTGTTTTTGGTGGTGGTGATGATGATGATGATGATGATGTTGCTGTACTCCGGTCGGCACTCCTGACGCGCAGCACGAGGAACGAGCGCGCAGATTCCTCTGTGTGGTGCCATTCGAGCCCCGTCGGCGTCAGCTCGAATGGCGCTGGACCGCTTGTGCGGATGTTTGCTTCTAGATCAGATAGGAATTCGTCTTTTTGCGATGTGCTTAGCACGATTGGGCGTGAGAGGCTGATGTGTAGCGGTTGGGGTGCACCGAGGTCGGAGGTCAGGAAGGAGGTTATTGATAGGGGATTTGAGGGGGATGGTGATGTAGAATGAGATGAGGATAATGAAGTGAGGTTAGATTCGATGTTTGTGAGCAGTGTGGTGAGAGTTCTTCGCTCTGCTGGTGTTGGGTGCCCTGTTCCTGGTTAGTCCATGATCGAATAGTATGTACATATCTTTCGTTTATATCTATTTGAATGTGGGATATCACATCAAAGTGAGATTGAGATATATAAGGAGAAGTATGTATATGAGTATAGAAGAGTCTTATATGAAAAGGCGTGAGAGTAAAATAGGGTTCTAATGAGATGGATGAGAACTCACACTCGATGTATAAGTGACTCGGCCAATGCCCGACTTTATGAGGATTCACACGTCTCCGGCCCTGATGTAAAGTCGGGTCATCGCTGGCACTGACTCGCACGGTGGAAGCATATAAATCGTGAAAGGCAGATGGAAGGGGCGGGAGCGTGTCTTTTGCCTCATTATTTGTATGACCATCAGATTCCTTCTTCTGCCTTTTTGTCGGAGGACTGATGGCTTCTTCAGACGAGTCTGAGTCTGAGTAATCTACAAGACCCATTTCTATCTATGAACGTGCGACTTCATTTGGCGTGGAGCCATGGCGTTAGAGGCATGTACTGCTACAATTATAAAGGCGACGTAGTGAGTCTAATGATACTGTTGAAGCAACGGCAGAGGCATATAGGTAGATATGATCGTTGTGATATGAAGAGCTCTGGTGAGGTACATGTTTCTAACAGGTTAGCTTACTTAAGAGATGCGAGCTTGGGGGTCCGGCCACCGATTCAAGCTAGCGCAGGGGCCTAGTTTAAGCTTAGTCCCATCAGAACAGACCTGTTGCAAGCTCACCACTCTCTTACGAGAATAAGAAGGTATTTTCCCAGATTTTGGCCCCCAAGTCTTCATAGCATGAAGTAGGGATCAAATACATATCTATGCGTACACACATGGTAATACTACGTACTACTGTAGGTACCGCCGTATCACTAGAGGCTCTTTGCGGGTCTAAATGTCCACTATATTTTTAGCCTATTGGAGAGGACAGGTACCTAGGTACCTAGTAGTTTAGAATGACTTATTGCATTACACAACAAACCCAGTATTCGGGTTGCGAGACAGATATGTACATAAAATAAATAAAGAATACATGATCTAGAATGTTAGACGTGTTGAATTCCGTTGGTTGTCGTTGTAAATTCGGAACGTTCCTTGCAGTTTGTCAAGATAAGGATCAAGATGTTGTTATTAGACAGGTACGTATATCCAGACAGTATCCAGATTTTTGGTTAAGATCCCTGCATCAATCTTGCGTCACTGGTTTCAGTAGGTAGGTAATAGTGCAGAGCCGCCTGTGGGTCAAGCCAAACACCAGCCCTACCTAATCTCGTGAATTACATCATAGTTCTCGACTCCAGCCCATGACGCGTACCTGGCTTGTAGTCCTCGCCGGTGGATATGTACCTACTGTATGATAGCATAGCGCTTCCGATGCGAAGTCGTGTAACGAGGTAGCGAATCGGATGGGGAGGATCAGAAGCAGTAAGACAAGTTTTCGCCCATTGCGAGTCTTTTATATGATTCCGGTGCTATCTTCTCGTCTTCATTCTTAGAGAAGCAATTCTTCTGTCAACCAGATTCCTTTATCTTATCAGAGAAGTAGCAAGCGAAACATACCTACATTAATTCAGGACCCCATTTGCTCCAGCGACCACCTACGTAAATACCTACGAAAGCATCGAGATCTACTACTATATCTCAACTTTCTTCCGTCCCAAATCTCAGCAACACACCAACTCTTACACACACTTACACACCTGCACCTACACCTACACCTACATCTACACCTACATCTACACCTACAATCTCAAACCACCAGACAACAACACAAAGGCCCCAAAATGTCCGTCCCCCGCCCCCTAGACCAAATAAAGCGCGAGACAAAACTCGCCAACCGCTCCCCCCATCTCCGCAAACACGCGCAGCCGCGCCCCGACCAAATCGACTCCCTAGACAACATAGGCGGCATCTACCACCACGACGGGCCCTACGACGCCACCCTGGCCTCCCGCAACCGCGACGCGCGGTACGCGCCCCTCGCCGCCGTCGAAGAAGGCAACAGGGAAGCCCTAAGAGCAACGCCCGCCATCAACGTCGTCGACGCCGTGACGCGGCACGTGCCGCTGCAGGGCACCGCCTCCGTACCGCCCGGCGAGACGGATTTCACGGGGAATGTGATGGAGTACGAGGAAGGTGCTGATCTTATGCGGGAGCCCGGGGCCGAGGGGGGTGCGTATAAGCGGTATGAGCATGTGGTAAGTAACTACTTAATAAACGTAGTTTGTCTGTGAGGTCATCTGCGTAGTGACTAATCGTGGACACAGCAATACCATCCCGAGGACCTGAAAGGCAAGGGCGAGCCTTCATACACGATCGAGCGGGATCTGAAGACGGGCAAGAAAATGAAGGATTAGATGACGTTATTTTAATGAGAGGACGCTGCGATGTCGAGCGTGTTACTGGCGTTGGGGGTTCCACAGACTCGGGCTTTCAAGTGAGGTTAATCAGGGTAATTCGCATTCGGATAGGAAGGTCTGAACAATATGAAGTCTTTCATGGCGGTCGTCTAATACAATACCGTCCTCGTATTTCCAACAAATTGCGACGTAGTTAGTAGTAGTACACAGCGAGCAGAAGAACCCTCGCTCCCAACTCCAAAACTCTTCCCCTTTTAAACAACCCCTGAAACAAGACAAACCAGACCTCCCTAGCTCCAACATCTCAGCAAAAGCACCGACAACCCCATTTTGTATTCTGACGAGGTATAATTAGAGGTATCCTAGCCCACCGGCCCCCAGTATTTCCCTAAGAATCTCGCGCACCTCGTCTACGTCGGCGAACCCGACGCGCCCCGCAATTTCGGCTTTGCGGCCGGCACCCAGCTCGTTCCAGCGTGCCAAGAGTGCGCCGTCAATGATATTACGCCCCATGCCGGCGTCGACGCCCGGCGGGAACCGCCCCACGGCACCCGTCGATGCGGGAGCGCGGTAGGCCTTGGGGTTGAGGCCCGCGTACTGCGGTAGTGAAGAGAGTAGCTGCCCAGACAAGAAAGAGAGTCGGCGGTACTGCGGCTCGGATAGCGGTGAGAGTGTGGCGAGGACGCCAGTTGGTGAGCTAAGCAGAACGATCGATGCCTGATGCGTATTTAACGAGCCTCCATTTGCTTGAAGCTGGGAGAGATAATCAGATGTAGCTGGCAGTGCCCGTGGTAGAAGCATGCTGCGAGTCGGTAAATTCGCACCGGTAGAGAAAGAAGTACGATGCAACAGCAGATGGCCCTGGAGAGACTTGGGATCTATTGGTCGTTAGATCTGAATGCCAGAGGTTGAAAATAGTAAGAAGGATTAAACTCACGGTCTGGATCGAATTCTAGAATATGGATGCTGCCATCTGAATCACAAGCTACAATGTAAAGGTCCGCGCCGTCGGGTAGAAAATCGATTGTGAGAACCTCAAGCTTGGTTGAGCTCTTGCCATAGAGAATCAACTTATAAGGCTCCTGGGTATAACCGGTGAACCAGACGCCTTTGACGGCATCAGCCATGAGACAAAGCCCAGTTTCTCTTAGTTCACGAACTGCCGTCACGTAGCTGCTCATATCCATGAAGGCAACAGGTAGGAGTGATCCATCCTCTTTCAGGCCACGTACCATGCACTTCTGCCCTTGCGCGACCAGCATAAGGCCTTGTGTACCGATTTCGGAGAGCGCTGTCACTGCGCCTCGTGGAATTTCTTCTTTTGCGATGAGTTTGAGCTTCTTGTCCGTCTCTGGCCGGTCTGGCTCAGGAATAACCGCCACAATGTCATACACAAGAACCCGACCCTTGATCGGCAAGTCCTCTCCGCGAGATATCGCGGTCCCGACAGCAATAAGGTGTTTGCGCTCATTAGTTGCCTCCGAAACCTCCAAGTATAATGTTTCGACGCACATGACTGTTTCGAAAGGCTCCATCTCAAGTGTGTCGATGATAGTCCACGTCATAGGGTTAATTAGTTTGATTGATCCGCGCTCGACTATAGGTTTAAGTTGTAAGTCTTTTTCCAGATGCCATTCTTTATGATAGTCGTCGTCTTTTGGCAGCTCGAAGGGTTCCGGTATATCGCAACCAATCACGAAAGTTCCCGACGTTGTGTGGAAGGAGACAGAGTGTGTGTCGATGTTCAAAGGCAATTTCCGCAGGGGCATACCAATTTCAGCATAGGTGGTATTACCAGCCGAGAGTTGACATACCCGTGCAACACCTTGCGAATCTGCGTAGATAAACCCTCTCTCGCAACCTTCCGTATGGAACAAGCTCATACCGCGCACAGCACTACCTTGGAGCTCTATAACTTTAGGTTGGGTCTTGGACGATTTAAGAACAAAGTGCGGCGAGTCACCCGGTAGAAAAATGGTCTTGTACCCGGCAATATTGTCGCACTTTCGCATTGGATATGTCCTTTGCCCTTCAACATCATCTTCCGAAACCGTCTCTAAGTTCTTCGCTACAGTAGAATTCGAAAGTTTCAAGAAGTGAAGTGACCGAGAGAGCTCGGTGGTAGGTTCCGAAGCCGTTTGAAAGGGTTCGTATATCGTCACATCATTTTGATTGTTCCGAGTCTAGAGAAAGTGAGCTATTGGAACAGCATCCTGTTACTTGGAAAGCTTACAACAAGATAGGGATAGTGGGACGTGTTATCTCCGAGGTCGGCAACCAAAATCTCCTTGAGAGTTTCTCGTGATGTTCCACGTCTCGCTGCATAATCTGCAGAAAGAATAGGGGGTAGGTATGACAATCCTTCTGCAACGTATATAGGTGCCTTGAGATCAGAGAGAGCGTAGACCTTTGCAATAGCGTTAGCGCAGTCACATATATCTTTTAACATCGATTTGACGTACATAAAGTGCACCGGTCTTACTCAATAAGAACATTACTATGTTCTCTCCTGATTTAGTACCTTTATCACTTGAAGTCCTTAAGAAAACCCCAAATTTATCCTCATAAAGACAGCCTGTTATCCATTTCTTGGATGTCAATGAGGTGTCATCCTTTTCAAGCTCCTCTAGTTCCAGGTTGTTGTCCATTTTTGCAATAAACACGCTTGCGTCATCTCTAACAAGCAAGATGTAAGGGTCAGCTATACTGGCAAAGTCGACCCTAGGTTCTGCCCCTGTCTCTTCATCTAGCATAGGTACTATTTGGCTCAGGCCGAAATCTATCGAGCCTCGTTAGCATCTTTGCAGGGGTCTTGAGTTATTTCCTCTTACCTCCGTCGTAACAATGAACTGCGGTTTTTAATACTTGAATTATTCTCATATGTTGACCCATTGTCCCAGCCTCAATGGTGAAGCCTGCAGCTGGATCAAACTCAGTCCCTGTTAACGCTTCAAACCCAGCCCCCGTTAGAGCATAGACATCTGATGTCTCATATCCATCTAGGTCCACTTTTGACACGATCATATATTTATCGTATTGCGCTGAAGCGTCATAGTCAGCTCCTAAGGAGGTGGCACCTCGGTCGCCCTGCAATGATTTAGGTATGGGCTTCTGTGCAGCAACGGTCCAAAATCCTCTGGCTTCCGGAAACTCGAAACGTCCGATGACGCTTGGCTGGATAGCTTTGTTTATTATTGCGATTGAGCCGGAATCGCCCCTTCCCACCGCACAAACAAGGCTCAATTCGCTCATCACGCCCTCTTGGTTTGACTGCTCCTCATTCTTACCGAGAGCAAAGTCACGTATCGGCGCAATGCTGACGAGGGAATCATGAGTACGAAACATGAGTTCGCCCGCTCGCCCTCCATGACTATTAGCGACATTCGTGACATGTCTTGTAGGCGCTGAGTCTTCCCCATAAAGATCATCATCATCGTCTTCCATGTCTTCTATATCTTCATCGTCTATGTCAAGATCAAGAGACGTATCATGTAGTCGACGTTTTCTCTTTTCCGACTGGCTCTGTTTTCGTGTCCAGCCAACAACTAGAGAATCGGAATTCTCACTTCCTACGAACAACGATGTTCGGCCAAGTTTGCTAAGAGTTGACGCACGTGTTGGAACGATATTCCCGCCAGAGTCTGGCCCAATCAATTGAACGCTCAATCCCGATACCGTACGGCCATCAATCTTAAAGGTGATGAGCGCAAGACGGCCGTCATTTAGCACCATTAACAGTTCTCCGTTCTCGGGGGATATGATTTCAATCTGACAACCTTCTAACTTGAGCTGGAGCTCGGATTGATCAATTAAGCTAAATGAAGTGGCTTGCTTGGCAAATGAGTTTACGCCAACGCCGTGAGATTTTCCAGATTGGTCAATATGAATCAACTCATTCGCACCGATCAACAAAGCACCGCCAACTGGCGCTGGAAGCGCAAGCACGCGAAATAGATCTTGTGGAAGCCCGTTTACCGAAAGGATTGTTGTTGACGCCTTCTGTTCAAGGTCAAGAGTAAAGACCATGTATGACAACTGGTCCTTCCTCTTAAGGACCGAAGACGGAGCAGAGGTGGAAGACAGAATTCCAAACGTAGGTTCTCTATACTCATGTAGGAATGCAATGTGCACGGGATGGATGAGACTGGGATCAAGATTGGGCAGGCGTAGGACAAATGAAGTTGATAACGGTGTCTCTTGATTGCTGCTAGTTCCATTTGCGAGCGTAGTGGATAGCTCTTTTACTGGGCGAGGGCCATCCAGCTCCTCATCCCAATCCTGCATATCTACGTCCTCCTCGAGTGATTTGAACTGAATAATAGCAAGGCTACGCGTCCCAAACTTCAGGGCAGCACACCTGCTTCCCGGGTCTGCCGTAAGGAAGTTGACATAGTTACTCAGCGGCAGAGCCCATGGGCTGCCTTGTAAGTCCTCTTGTTCATAATAATGTATCGAGTTTGTTCGCATTGAGTGTTTTACATGATCCCATTCGATCAGGCTTAGTTTGGCATCCTTGAATGCAAGTAGGAGAGCATCCCCCCCCGACGTTGACAGGGACTTGATTCTCGCAAGCCCGGTCACTGTTCCGGCAAGCGGGAATTCCGCGACGAGAACGAGCTTCGTATAGTGGGAGCGATCGGATCGAACAAGGGCAGAATCGGCGCCGAGGAAGGAGGCTTCGAGCCCATCGTCGTCGTTGACACGAGCATCGTACGGTTGGTCGGTGGACGATTGAAGTTGAGAGTTCTGGGCATTGTCTAGTTCGGCAGATACCGACTTGGTGGTAAAGATCTGGAGAAGAGAAACCCTTGCGACTACGAGATTGTTGCTTTGTGCCGAGAGAAACGGCAAACTAATGGAATGTGTGACGGCAGTGGGAGGCGTCAACTCCGCGTAGCATTGCATTTTGAGTATCGTCGCTGCATTTCACTAAGTGCAGTATATCAGTAGAAATGGAAGTCTCGCGCAGCGAACAAGATACGGAGAATAATTTTTGGTCAATCAACACGCGTAATGTGGTAGCCCCAGCCGGCGCAAAAGACGTTGTTGCCCTTGAAGCTTCAAGCTTCAAGCTCTCTGTACATCAAGCTGGTATGCATGCAGGGTCGGCAGGTTGGGTCCACATGTGCATAAGTATAAGTGGGCCTTCCTGATATACACCTATCGCGTTTCCGATAAGCACAATGCTCGCTATAATTGCATAAGAGGACACGATTCGCTTAGCGGGAGTCTCCAGTCAACGAGCACATGCGCGGTCTCGGGCTTCATCCTCCCTAGATGCAGCAAGCACGAAACGGCAACCTCATGTTGAATGGCGACATATTAGAGTGCCGACCTGTTTAAAACATGATGAAATTCGCCTGGTTATGAATGGTGCGACTGTCTAATGACATTCTACTTTGAGCTTCTATCCACGTTAAACCCCGGGGATTATCAGATCACCATATCAATATAAACCGAGGGGATTTCATACACTGCTTCAGCTTTAATATCAATATCTTATCCGTAACATTCTCCCCAAACTTCACCGATTTGTTTTTCTGATCTTTTAAATATTCTCTAGCTCTGCTAGTTCATGAAATGAGATAGATGCTTACTACCATTGGCCTTGTTCTCCCCGCACGCTTGTGCCGCACCCTACACCTTGTCAACGTCGCCCTTGTATCGATCTGCGTATATTCTTTTTCTCCAGGCCATAAAGTTTTTAAAGAAGAACCCTAATATGCCGTCGACCTCGTCCTTCCGTTTCTTTGATCTGCCGGCAGAATTACGAACCAACATTCTATCTCATCTGTTGGTTTCAAACTACGGTGTTGTCCTCTACAACTACACTCTGTTTGGTCTCACAACACGTGACAAGGTAACCGTTCTGTATATCTTTCTTGTTAATGTGCAGATGTATCAGGAGGCATCTGCTATCTTCTATGGGAAAAATCGCTTCATATTGAATGGCCAAAGCCATCGTTTGTCGGGGCACCTCACACAACCGGGAGGGTTCCTAAGCCCACAGGGGCAGGATGCAAGGCGTAGGGTTCAAACCCTCTGTCTGTATTTGACTCGCGTTGGTGGCGAATTCGAGAATATCTTGGCGCCCGCCCTTTCAGACAGTAAGCAGCGCTCGGAGCAACTCCCTTGTTTTTGATAACTTCGAGAAGCATAAGTATTCCTTCTCAAGTCATGATCGTGTCCTAGAAACTTATCACGTCCTGGGCCACTCGTACGCCATACCCAAAATAGCTGTAACTGACTTTGAGTATTGCAGTGATCTTATGTGGTAGCTTGAGGAGATTAAGGATATGTCTTGGGCCGCCGAGTTCGCAACATGTCAGGGTATCAGGTCCCAACATCAACATGATGACAACAGCGCCTTTTCAGGCTCTCCTGGATCTATTAGCAGACCCAGATTTACAACACGTCGAACTGTGTGTTTGGAAAGTCCACTGGAGTGTATTTTGCGCGTTCCATGAGAGCATAGAAGTCGCACCGGAAGGGAAGGCTTTGACAGAGACAATGGACAGCCACGGTCTTGCCACAATACGCGGTCACCCAGACTGGATCCAGCTTGACTGGCAGGCAATGGTAGAGACGTTCAGGACTGGTGAACGGATTGTGAAAATCAAAGACACAGAGTTTTAGAGACTAAGCAGTTCGAATATGTCTCAGTCATAACTTTACATATGCAGTCAGCACGGGATTTTATTCGGAACGGATGAGAACAGACAACAAATCAACCAGAAAATAAGTTTGATTGAACCACCAACTGGACGAGCTTGCTAATGATGCATATCAATATCGGACTAACCACAGCGGGATACCTAAAACTCGACATTAGCTGTATCATAACATATTGATGATATGATTTTATTCTCTTTCATCAATACGGTACTTAACACCGAGGAGCATGAGACATGCCAAGAAAGAATTTCGCCAATCTCATCAGCCAAGGAAAAGCTGCCAAGATGTATATACTGAGCATCAATTACCGACCGGTTCAGCAGCCTGGGCATCTGCTCAGACACCTGTTCCTAGAGGGTGGCTGCATTTGCCCAGCCTTGCCCAGCCTCGCCAGACTTCGGCAGTATTTGTCGATCACCCGTCCATGCGTTGACAGAGGCCCCTTTTCTTCTACCGACGTTGGCTTCGGTTCTCGAAGCTTCCGCCACATTAGCCCCGTCGGACGGGCTAAAGCACATTATATGTACACTGCAGCTGCCAAGGCCGTGTGGTACTCACCTGATAAATTGGTGAGCATCTTGGCTCCCTTGGTGTCTTACTTTGATGATAATGATGTACGAGGAAGGGAACGAAAAAAAAAGGCTAGGCAATGGGTACATTCGCAATGAGAAGGACTTAAAACAAGCAATTTCTGCATCATACTACTATGTATGTACGGGATATGTACGGGATATGGATGGCCTTACATGAAGGCATATCGTCTTATGAGCTTGGCGTCTCTGGTTAATTCGTGAGACTGGGCGGTGTAGACAATTCGACCTGCATACGGATACATACCCGGCATGAAGCTGACTACGAATGAGGTCTGCCGCAGATGGATAAGTGACTGTGGCTCAATAAATACGATTGCAATTACCGACCTCTCACAATTTATAGAGACACCTATCTTAAACATGACAAGAGTTTCAGACTCAAGGTTTCGTTACATTCCCCATCGAGATTCGAGGTGATATGATACTATACGAGACACAAAGACACGCCTGTAACGATTCCCATTCACCTTGTACAAGAACCACCACGGCTTCAGACGATCGATCGCTCTCCATGTCTTAGATCCCCCGACTTTGTAGTCCTATCAGCAAACTGAAGATTTGTATAACTGCCACTGTATACAATGACGCCTGCTTAGTCTACCTAGGCAAGGTACATCTGGTGAGGCTCATATATCCCGCAAAGAGGGATTCAACGATTCCTCTGGCGTTTCCGCCCAGCTCTCCTCAACGTCAGCCGGCCAGCCAGCCAAGAAGCAGTGTAACGCCTAAATTCGGATCGGACTCCGAGAGGGACCTTCCTCGGGTCTCGAGTGGCTCCGGAGCGAGCTCTCATATGCTCTTCCGCTGGACTTTTTCACTTCCACCTACCACCTATCACCTATCACCTATACAATACACACTATGTACATACGTCAGACTAGCCCATGCCTACTACACAACGTGCCTATAGTAGTAGTGTGTGTGCACAGATCACGATCATGGACATGAAAGTCATGGGCAGCAAGTGTTCTCCTCGTCAGTCGAGGGCGGGTTGCAAGCTTAGATACGCATAGACGCGGCATACATCACATGCCTCACAGCAAGCTGGGGGAGGGGGGAAAGGGAGGGGATCCAAACCATTAGACAATATTCTGATATTTCGCAACTGTTACTGGCCAACAACACCAAGCAGTTCTAGAAAACCATAAGCAAGGATCTGATGGAACTGGTTGTGCCTCGTGCATGATGCTGCCTGCATGCATGCATGCATTACAGTGCACCGCATACTACGTACACTACACTACAGCATAGGAGGAAACACATGCATGATCCGTCAAAAATACCCTCCTTGAGGCATTTCTTTGCTCCGGGGCCGTGATATCTGTATTGTAGCTGCTACACCACCTATTGTATACTACGTAGCTTCTTACAGACTTATCCTTGCACTAGACATGTGCAAATAGTTGTTCCGGCTGGGGTCTGTGTGCGTGCATACATATTGCAGGTAGACCATGTCACCACAACCACGATATTACTGAGTACCATAACAATACCATGGTAGGAATTCTTCCTGCTGTCGTGACACAAGCATGTGCAAACGAGTCATTACTTCCTACCGGGTCGATAGTCCTAGGTCTAAAGCAACGGTAACGATGAAGTGCAAGAGAGGGAAACGCCACAATCTTAGCCGTCTTGGTCGTACAACATACGTAGTAGAGAGGTAGGTAGGCAGGCAAGCTTAAACGAGGCTTCTTGTCCTCACCGAATTTAACGGATTTACACTCATGCAGACTACCGAGGGAGTTCCTCTGCTCATATAGGTGCGTGTTGGTGCGTCTGGGTACAAGGTCTATTGCCTTGACTAGGTGGGGGTAGTTAAGTGTCATCCAATTGTCGAATCTCTACAAGTATAACCGATCAAGAGAGTACGTAGTAAGTAGGTAAAGAAGAAGAAAGGAGAGAAAGTAGAGAGGGGAGAGAAATCAGGAAAGGGTAAGACAAGAAAGCCGCCAGAAATGTCAGCTTCAGCCCGTGCGTGAAACAGAGACAGCTTGGCGCATGCTGGGATCATCGGGGATCCCACGCTGTCGGATAAGAAAAGGCTGATAGACCCTTGCTTGTTCAGCATGTGTTTACAAGTACCTACGTAGTATGACTGCTTGCTGCCTGCCTGAGGTAATGTACCTAGGTACTGTACACTAGCATGGTAGTGGTTGCGTTGGCTGGTTTATCTATCCAATACCCTTCTGGCAGTATACAGCCTGCATACCCCTCCTTATTGATAATAGGTGCTTAGCTGGAACTATGACATTACACCTTTAGATATTTAACATAATAGTGTTGTAATTACACTTAATCAGCTCTTTTACTCGAAGCCAATGGTTATTATTTGGAAACCAATCAATATTGACATTACAAGTGGCTAGGCGTTTTGTTATTTCTAGTGTACTGATATCATTCTTATGATGTAATAGGTCGCACTTACACCACCAACCCCTGCCAAACCCTTGCGAATAAGGACTGTGCTATTATGCGGGGAGAGGTCCAACACTCTTCGCAACTTTTTTGCATAGGCAAGCTACTCAGTCAGTTTATCAGTGCCGTCGAGCTACAGTACCCCTATACACTAGTGTAGTTAGTTAGTACTTATTATCTCCGTCTTACATGCCTAGCCGACGATCTATCTCTAGGTAGTTTCGGAGGCCAAACATTCTGCTCCTCTCCTTTTCTCTCACTTCATCCCATTACGTACCTCAATGAGCACGGGAAAATATCTGTCTCCTTTCAGTCTACCCCCGTGACGCTTCGTATTCGCGCGGGAATACATCCTAAGCACCAAGCCGGCAATAAAGGGGAGCAGCAGGGAAGTAATACCGCCAAGTATATACTTAAAGTACTTTATATAACTAAGTAAATAGAGGCCAAGATAGTAAAGAAGCCAAGAGCAGACCAAGAGCCAAATATGCGGCGGCCCGGAGCGCTTGTCCTTGCTCGTCTCGCCAGTGCTGTCAGGGTCCTCTTGATCAGCGGGCTCAGCGTACTCCGTACCTCACGCTAGGTATCTACCTTAAGTACCTACTGGAGACGGATCTTCTTCCTTCTACACTAGATCTACAGTACTATTGAGCTAACGTTTAGAATCCCAAAGAAGGCTTGACGAACATGACGTCGTTTTAGAAGAACTTGATTCTTATCATCCAACATTAGACAGCTCTTATTCTTTCTTTCTTTCGCTATTTGATATTGTCTAAGATGGTGTGAAACCCATCTCTCATCACTACAAATGTAACCCGATTAGGTCATTATAATAGGGTTTTCCTTGGCGCACAGTTTCCGGCAATATCGAAGCCAATAGTAGGTTCTTGACCACCTACTTCAGGTAAAGGATGATTCTGTCTATCTAGTGTACATAGTAGGTAGTGTACAGAGAGCGTTACGGTACGTACTATACACAGTTATCAGAAATCTTAGTTAGATATTTAGTTAGGCAGGCTGAGCAGCATGGATGGCCGCAGATCTTCCTGTCAAATGGTACCTGGTCCCTGTGGCAGGCGACTTCCGAGATTACTCCCCTAAGTCCCGAGGCTCGGCGTCTTGGTATTTTCTTGGTATGGTCTTGGGAGGACAAAGATCACGTTGACGTTCCTCTCTTACGTAGTATGTCTCGCTGTTCTAGCCTGTGTTGTCTCGACTACTAAGTATGTCATCAGATCGCTTATATTTTTGTTTATTTTTTATTTATTTATTTATTTATTTTTTAGCGGAAGTTCTTTATCCCGGCAACCAACAGGGGACTGGTACTGCCCGACTCCCGTCAAAGTACCTACCGAGATACGCATGCTCGTTACTGCAAGATGAGTGGCAGATAAGGTAGTAGCCTACAGGTTGGTTACCTAGATACCTACTATATATAGCGTTTGGCCTAAGGCACTGTAGGTTTCACTTGTAGCGTTTGAACCTAGATGCTGGCGCCTGATGACGCACATTGCCTCGGCGCTGGTGAGATTGCCTTCCTGCCTCTCACACACACGCGCACGCGGATCTGGTCCTGTCTCTGTCTGTGTGATAAAGCTTCCCCGCGTACATGAAGGGGGAGGGCAAACTACTGAGATGCTTAATAGTATACAGGTATAGGTAGGTGTGTATGCGGACACGGAAAAGCGGCACACGTCGGCATTGGCTGGGAGCCGTTAACTTGGTGGTGGTGATAATGGTGATGGTGGTCTCGCCTTTTCTAATAACCATAAAATAAACAAGAATAGCCTTAGATATCCAGACTTAATGCTTTGGTGTACATAGCAGTGGACAGACAGGAGGGGGCATGCAACGCTATTGATAGAGGTGTTAAAAAAATATAAGGAAAATCAACGGCAACCCGGCAGGCAAGGAAAAGGCGTCGAAACCAGGCTTTCCATCTCGTTACTTACAATACCTACTTAGTACGCATAGTCCACATCCTACTACTATCTATCCATTCATTCATCCATCCACCCGTCCACCATCACCCCACGACGCACTAGCAACTGCTGTTAAGCTCAATCTAGCCCGCATACACTACGCTGCCTAAGGCTAGACATAGCAAGCGAGTAAGATAAAATATTCCGTAACAATCAGAATAGGAAAACGCATCTGCCCACTTTATTGCCAGATATGGCTGTTCTACGCGGAAGATGTGAGTGGATATTCCCCCCATTGTTAGATAGAGTTGTGTGTCGACTTCGGTTCTGGGGGTTAAAAAAAAAAAAAAAAAGACTAAGGGGAGCAAAAAGCTGGGAAACAGCACACATTAGTGCTTGACGTAACAAGGGTTAGTGCGCAACATCCCAGCGTGAATAGGCAGTATAGTTGTACAAAAGAGGGCTTATCCCGGTCTGCCAAGGAAAAGCCAAGTCTCTCGCCAAGATCCCCCCTGTCTTCTTTCCCCGCCGCAATGCAACGCACGCACGCGCATCAATGGAAGGGATTGTGACGAGAACCAAGACCAAGACCCTACTTATACTACTGTACATAGCAGAGACTAAGTACCTAGGTAGGTAAGTAAGTACCGCAGCTTTTGCTGGAAATGATCTCTGTCTCGGTGCCAGATTCCGCTGATGTGATCTGAGAGAATATCATGTACTTATTACCTCATTGATCTACGGTCAGAGAGACACACACATAGGGCATTCGATCCACGCAATCAGGTAGGTAAAAGGCAGGCGAAAGCCAACTCAACTCAACTCGCACTAGACTCGAACTCGGAGATCGGGCGGAAGTACTATCTACCTAGTGGGCGGGACAGGCGGAGAGGCGAGAGGATAGGTACGTTAGTACCTAGTCTACTACGTAAGGTAAGTCTAAGGCACCACTAGATAGGAACTGACAGACTAATTCGCCCCTCTCCCAGTCTCATTTCTGCGACACAATCCAATCTGAAGGCTCATCATGTGACGCAGCGCTGGCGGATAGCTTGGACTACTGTACGGTACGCAGCACAGTAGTGTATCTACAAGGATTCAAATAATCCCTACCTCTAACTATACACTAGTACTACACCGCGCTAAGCATTCTCATTTAGATACCCATACCTATGATACATACCCCGTGTGGGGAACAGGCAGTATCACGAGTCCGCTAAGGGAAGAGAAGAGAGAATACACGGAAGAGAAAGAACCCCGCGAGGCCCCGTGACCATAGGACTATGTAACCATCTTGCAGACGTCGACGCATGCACACAAACAATCAATCACAAAGCGGAGATAGCAAAGCCAGAGAGAGGTCCCGGGGTCAATGAAATACTATTCTGTGCTAGGGGTATTGTTCTCAATTCTGATGATTGCTGTCCTCTATTTCGTGCGCCCACCCAAACTGCCTGAACCACAAAACCAGTCATGGTAGGAAAGAGAAGAACGCCACTACAACAAACACAATGTCTTTTCTCTTCGTGATTTCCCGAATCGCAAACTGTCATTCCTTCCTCTAGTAAAGCATGTGAACGCCGCGCAAGAAAAACACTGGCTGGTCGTGAAAAGGAGAATCAAAGAATTCGTGAGGTTCCGCGGTCGCCCATGTCTGCCGTTTTTTTTTGCAAATGCGTTTTTGTTCGCAATGGATCGCCGAATGTGAGAATTTTGTGCGTGGATCAATTTCGTTTTTCATACACGTAAGGAAATGAAGTGATAAAAGAGGTGAAACGAATCATGATGTGTCTATAGGCGTGCTGTTGTTATTATCGAGAAGGCAGAGCCGACTTTACTCAACGGCAACCTCGTGGAAGTCCTCCTTGTGCTCGTCTGGGTGCTCGCCGTAGTGAACGGGACCGAGCTTGAGAACGCGAAGGCTGCCAGTGCTGCTGGCGCTGCTCACACTAGAACTGCGGCGCGGGTGAGCAGCGGGCTTGATGTCCTGGGCAGTAGGGTACGAAGCGGAGGTCTCGGGTGCCAGACAGAGGAAAGTGTTAGGTCGAGGCTGGACCTTGGTGATGCTCTTGGGGGTCTGTCCGGAAGACATTGTGTCTGCTGTGTGGTAGGTAGGTTTTTTTTAGGTAGATGTAGGTGTTTGTCGTGAGGAAGTTAAGAAGACTGCAATCTAGATGGACTGGCCTGCGGTGAAGGAAGACAGCTAGCTTTGTGCGGGAGGGGCGGTTTCCTTGGCTTTGTCTAAGAGAGTTGGTAGTTGTTGAGCTGCAAAGAGAAAGTCATCGAAGGAAGCTAGAACGGAGGCAGCTCTTTATACTCGGGTCTACAGCACTGGCTGCCTTTAGGCAATCAAGAGACACGGGCCACTACGAACCCCCCACAGAGATATCAAACCTACATGTCTCTAGGATCGTCCATGGTGTCTGTCATTATGAATCGCCAAGACTTACAAATTATGTGGTTTGGAAGTACCTACTCTTGTCCACCATGGAAGCGGATGTACAGGATGCACAAGATGCGGCGTACTGTATGGGTGCCAAGGTTTGTGGGTGTGCTGCGCAAGTCTCTCACGGTTTCAGCGAACCAGCTAGCCAGCCAGCCAGTCAGCCAGCCAGCCAGCCAGCCTACCCGGACATGTATTTATTTCACCCCCCACAGCAAGCACAGTCAGTACTTGCTTGGGTCAGTCTGCGCGCGTGCGGCAAGACTACTTAGTATGTAGAAGACTGGGGGCCTGGACATCGGACTTAACAAAGGATACAGAGCCGAATGCTGTTGTACTCGCAAGGCCCTTCTTAGAAGGGCAGTGGTGAGCAGCAGACATTGGTACGGGTGGGTAGGAGAGGATGATGACGGCAGGCGGCGGCTGTTTGCTGTGGTTATCAGTAGTATGCTGGGTGCTAACCTCTCGTAGGCAAGCAGAGATTGGTCATCCCACGATAGAAAGCTCTGGATGGCCTGAGTGCTGTCTGGATAGCCTGGGCCAGACCATACACACCATAGGTCCCGCACGTGGGGTGTTGAATGGCTGAACCGACCATGTATGTACCCAGAGCACCCAGAGCAAACAGTCGTGTGCGTGCCTTTGAACTTTCACATGGGCGCGAAAAAAGTCAATTGCCCCCCGGGGAAAGCTAGGTACCTACCTGGCTCCTGAGATACGGTCGGTCTCATCCGCAATTGGTTGAAACTCAACCTTGGTACGTACTATAACACGTAGAGAGGGAGGGGGGCCGGCAACTGGCAGAGAGGGGCCTCGGTCGGTCTAAGGGAGCGCGAGCCATGTGCAGCAGCAGAATGGTCAGAAAACCCACCACCAGAGCACCAGAGGAGAGCAAAAAACAAGCCAGCAACACACGAGATGAACCGACGTCGTCCATTTATGTGAGAAACATGTGGAGAACCAGAATGCGGCTCATTTTAAGCTTTATGAAACCTCGCGAAGTTCCGGCTCCAACGACCTCTTCAAATGCCCGACTTTGACCTCCCTCGACGACTGTTGACCTTGCTGTCGTGCTTGCGATTGGCTGGGGCGAAGCCCCGGACGAGAATTCCTCGGAGGGTCTCCACCTTCTCCTCTATTCTACACTACCTAAATCCGCACAGAACTGCCGAGTACAGCCTAGCTCTTTCCTTATCGCAACGGGTTACTTATATACGTATATGCATTAAAGTAGTATACCTTCTACCTAGGTAGATAGATATCTAGGATAAAGCCATACCTAGATGGCTATCGCGTTATAAGATGTGTATCGGTATAATAGGGGGGCATATATCTATTTGACCTTAGATAGAACAGTGACCGAATTGTGTGATCTATCTAACTAGCATTGAATAATGTTGACTACCTAAGTCCCTAGATATTTGTTTCGAACACTGCTTATATAAGTATTATCGCAGATTAATGTGCCAGTCTATTTCTTCTGACGTCATCTCATATTGTATGTGTACGGAGAGAGATGGGTTATGATGGCCGCGATAGGGAGTTTCAATAAATCGACTTTAGCTGATATGACTTTAATCTACCTTGCTTATTCGGCTCAATATACTGGAATTCGTGATACTTACATTAATTAGCTTCATCTGCTTATAGAGAAGGGTACCCCTTTCTCCCACTATTCATGAAACTCCGGAGGCACACAGTCAGGACGAAATCTGCAAGACCCAAATACCCACCCATATCAGGAGATTTTAAATCATCACTAGGGACGTCATCTGACTACCAACGTGCTACCCAAGCATACCAAGAAATATAGAGGCGTGTTTCTTCGACAAGTCTGCTCGCTTGATGGAAGATATTGGCAGTGGAGGCATTTGCTCTAGTGACTCCTTGATTCCTCAATAGATAAGAGGAGTAGGAGTCTCTTCTCCTGATATAGGTACTGCTATCTAGGTATAGAGTCATTAGTAGCCTATACCGGCGTCGTGGGTCATTCCCGGTGCTCATCCTTGAAGTAGTCATGAGGTCGTCAAGTTGAGCATCGCCGCATCCGCGAAGAGCACTTGTTATATTATCGGAACCCCGGGATTGATCGATCTTTCACAGGCCCAATAGGACCATTTAGGCACTTTATTTGATACTACCGCCTCGCGAATTCGTGAATCTTGCCG
Source organism: Xylaria sp. FL1042 (assembly GCA_022495085.1). NCBI lineage: Eukaryota > Fungi > Ascomycota > Sordariomycetes > Xylariales > Xylariaceae > Xylaria > Xylaria sp. FL1042. Next base: position 75,827 of record MU380172.1, on the reverse strand, counting down.
GAAAACTACTTCACTTCAAGGAATCAATCGGACTGTAGTCTTTGCCTTCATCCATTTACGGTAGCACATACGTGTTCGCTACATGCATAGGGAGGCTTCAAGTCTTCACAGCCCATGGCATACTATAAAGTGTAGAGGTGTAAAGGTAATCTAACTGTCGGTTACCCTGGTACTGCTCATACACAAAACCTCTTTACGTCCTGCCTTTAAGGCAACATCTCCCGGTCGCTCCTATACAGGCTACAAGTATTGGTCCGCACAATCAACCCTCCCCTCGGACGATGGCCAAAGTCTGTCTTCAGGATGGGCTTCACGGTAAAGGTATCAGGAGAAGACACCTGTGAACCTTTGGATATGAACACGCCATGAGCCTCCTAAGGCTGCGCATTGACGCATTGCATTGGGAAGGGAACGGCAGCCGGCAACGGTACACGGAGTCCATTTTTACCGATGTTGATTATATATTTTACTGGAGTCGCATGGCTATGACCTTCTAGTGAATACTTTAGGAATGGATAGGCACATGTACGTCGCTCGTCCATCCCTTAGACCAACGAGCCCGAGCTCTGATCTCGAGATGGAGGTCTTTGTGTTGCCCGCCGCAATACTTATAGTTCGGGCATATAAGTTTCAGCTTGATAGTGATCAATTATGTCTATCTCAATGGTTGTTTGTCATGGTGTGGGATGTGTGTGTTCCAGGAGGGGAGGGAGATGATCAGAAGTACAAGGTTTACGACAGATTATGCCTGCTGTCATCCGTGTGTATTGTATCTAGCGCACGAGTTTAGAGCTATGCCGTTGCACCCACAAGTAGAATCATCGAAGAAGAGGTTTTGAGAGTGATACGGTCAGTTGCCATAGTGTAGCTCGGTAATGAGTGTTTATATGAGCAAACGACACCAACCTCTAATACGGTTTCCAACATGTTTATGATAGGCCTCGATAGGTATGATTAAAACCCTGCTCGTTCGTCTAAATATATAGCTTCTTGCATCTCTTGCCTACTTGCTGGTTCTGATGTGGATTTGTTGAAGTAATAAATTATATATCAGCTTGTGATCTGTGTCCTGTATTTCCTTGACTCAAATCATGATTACACGAGCAAAACACCATCTTATCTATGTTTAAATAATTAGGCAGAAGTTCAGGATTAATAATTCGCTAGTACTAAACACCCGTAGTGATTGTGTAATACCCATAAATGGGGCACGAGCAGGTATAGGTCTGTATTCCTCTCTCAATGGTTACCTCGTATCAACGACGGCAGCACATCATCTCTTGGTTCGGATTCCAGGCATCACATATCGAAGACGGGCCGAAGAGGGTGTGTAGATGGTATTCATGCCCAAAAACTGCTCAGGGAGCTCTACGAACGCCTCCTTTTAACGACACACCATTCAAGAGCAATATTCGAAAATTGTACTTTACAAGGGCAACCGAAGCTTGGGCCTTAGGTCTCTGTACTATTATCTACCCTTTACAGACAAAATACCAGATTCTAGATTCTCAGCCGTATCTATCCGGAGTGGCGTGCTGGGCGTGGGATATCTCCCCGAGCTCGCCGGGTAGCTTCCGGATAGAAAGGGGTGTCAAGTTAAATACCCCTCCGTTAGAATGACGGAAGTAGTGTATATGGAGTCATTTGTACTGGACTCAAACTGCACTCCTCAGAAATCAGGCTTGGTCGTGTCCTTGTCTTAGGGAAATCTTGTGCTTTAGGGGCGTGAGAAGTAATAAGTGATATTGCTTTTCGACTGGTCAGAAGGCTGCGGACTATATCTCCTCGAAGACAGGGAGATCATGAAATATCTCGGCAACTCGGCCAAATAGATAGGTTACTCCAACTCTCAAAGTATGGTACTTGCCGCCGCTTGATCGTGACTATGCTCGAATAACGTGTTTCATATGAAGGATTCACCAAGTGGTGTGAGGATGAGGTTGATCTTCTCGTTCATTGCCCCTTTCAAATAAGGCATGACACATAAAGCAGAGTGTTACCTAACTAGATTCAAGGGATGAGGTCCAAGATACGAAGAGGAAATAAAATAAGAGCTGTTTTTCCAATCCTACGAAGTGCTCTAGACCTAGGTCTGCCAGAAGGGTACTCACCGTTGAAGAAACATTTAACACTAAGGCAAGGGCTTTTTTGGACGTGACCACTCATGTCGTAGAATGCAAGGGAAATGTTCTCTTAACCATGGGGTATACTGAAGATAATATGGCTGCTCGTATCAAGCCCTAGACAAGAACAGGCGCAGTGGTTGTTGGATCGGAGATTTAAACGCGGACAGTCATGGGTGGCTCTGTTTTGATCATATTGTTAGCTGTAGGAGCACCACCAGATATGCCTGGAAGGCTAGCCAACGATGCTCCCGTGTTCCCCTGCTGTATCATTACGGCGTATAGTCCTCACCACGGGTTCAGAGTGGCGATCATTGGAATTGGTCGGCCCCGAGCCTTACTATATTTTTAGTTACGCACGGACAAGCGACCACGATGAATGGATGGTCCCCCTTCATGTAGGCCTCCTGTATCCCTCAGTGTCGTCCAAGCTCTAGAGTATACCCTATGTTTGCTAATGCTTGATAGTGGAGAGCAATGTTCTTCTCGAGGTTCCGTGCAGGTGAAATTTGGCCTAGGGCAGTAGTACAGGTCGGTAGCCTCGACCACGCGGCTTGGTATTGGCTGTTTGGGAAAACCTGTCATGGTCCGCCACCTCTACTTCGACTTTTCACGAGATCTGCGCCAAAAAGAAAATACGAAGACCCTAGTTTGATGACGAGTTGTGATCAAAAAGTATACGATAGTCACAACACTTCCAACTACTTTCATCCCGGTAAGCTTAACAATCTCTACATACTCCAACGGGAGTCGGGCTCACCCGAAATAAGCTAAGTACCATGCTGAAAGAAGGTACCAGATTCCTAACAATATCAGCACGGCAAGCTTTAGAGGGGAGTAGCTGAAGGGCCCCTGAGTGCTCGCGCTAACTCTCTTCTGTGAATCACACCTATCCTTGCCAAGCCAACAACGAAGACTATGCCCCAGACCTGGAGTGTTCATGCATGTCGAGTATATGTGATAAGAGGTCGCAACTACCTCTTAGCGGGAATATTTGGTGGATAGCAGCGTGGAAGTACCCAGATTGGCCGTCCGCCTGTGCCCTGCCACAGAAGAATACATCTTAAAGCTGGAATGATTAATCTGGGCGAAGGGCTGATATACTTACCTATGATTCCCTAACTACTCTCCCACAGTAACGTCTTGTAGTCATCACTTTGTATTATTATCCTCGGGCTATCATATCTTGGTTGTACAGATATATGTTGTTCCGTTTGGTAGTAACAGGTTCAATCATCATGAAGTTTGTGTCCTGGTAGTTCTCTGACAAGAGTACTTCGAGAAGTTCCAAGAAGCGTATAGTCCGTTGACTACGAGGTGATCTAACTAGCATTCTATAGTGCTAGGACTGGGTAGTTGTCACAAGGACCGGCCCGGTTACTGCCGGCCATAATTATAGAGCATATTGACGGATATTCTAAAAGATGAGCTGCACCGAAGGGAAGATCCGGTGCTATGCTGAGCCAATGTCTTATGCCAAGGCAACCAGGCTCTATATCCTTAGTACCCTGCAGACCCCCAGCCTTGATGGCCTCGTCATCACCTTGCCTCCATACTATTGGTGGCCTTCGGGAGGAGAAAACCGGTTGAGAAGGTCTTTCAGGTGTTGGGTTATGTCGGAAGTATGTTTATGATAGGCAATAGGGCCGCCCGTCAGAAGCAGTGAGCCGCTAGAGGAGACTACCTTGTACACTATAGGTAAGGCTGGCTCTGGACCGGACGAATTTGCGCAACTTTAGTTTAATCATTGGGTGTTACTTCGTCCTTACCCCATGATCTTCGAGCATAAGTTTAGAGAAATAGGCGTTGCGACAGGAAGTGGTGGCGGGATGGGTTCCTATTTGACCATGGCCTAGTTTAATATCCGGAGTGATGACTTTACTCGTTGCTTCTAAGACGTATACTCTAGATGTTCGTTTTAGACATGATCGTTACAAAGCAGGGGCCGGGCGTCATGCGGGTTTAATATAGGGGTTGCACACGATCATAGCAGTAGACTGAAGCATATGAATGGCTGCACCATCGTCTACCAAATTATTCATGGCTTTGATTCAAGCCTGGGACTCATCTGACGTGGGAGTACCATCAGAGTTAGAATTTTTGAAGCCGCGCGTCGTCCAAGTGACGAAATTCCCGAAGATGAGTATCCTTCGTGAACCCTGACACATCTTATGAAAGCCGCAAATTATCGTTCCCTCGTCGCATATCGAGAATAGCGTGAATATTGCACAGCGGTCCTAGAAGTTCCGGCAAACTTTTTTTTCTCCCTGTACTCCAGCACGATTGAAGAAGTGTGGCGAGTAGTGTTACACTGATTCCTATGCTCGTACATGATAGCCTGAGGTGCTGTATCGGTCTGGTCCTGCAATCTACCGGCTCTCGTATCATGCCAGGGAGAAAGGGTATAGCAGCCATCCCGTGCAGTAGCACTGGCTGGTACACCAGTGTAAGAAGTGTGAGAGTGCGGCTACAGCCTGTCGTTAGTCTCGGGCGAAATGTAAGTGATAAATTGTATGATGCTGTCAAGATACCCATTAGCTTCATTGATTCGACAGTCGAGCTTCGATTGCCACGGCAAACTCTACAACGGGACCATCCTGTCATCAGCCGTGGTCTCGAAGGATCCTGTCAAGACCGCTGTTGGTGGACGGTAGATTGTGCCGTAGTGCCGCTTAGCAGGCTACCAGACAAGCAAGTTATGTCTTGGGTATTTGTTGTATTACTATTACATTGTAGACACAACATTGCCTAACTCAAATCGCAACATTTATCAACTCAGTGCAGGACTGTGTAAGGGATGAGATGAAATGAAGTCAGAATTGAAGCTAACGACAAAGACGTGGTTTCAGGTGGTACATTCCTCCTGTAGTCTACCTGCTCCTGCACCTGTTCCTGCCCTATACCTAGGTACTGAGACTCCCTAGCGTGCTTGCTGGGAAGATGCCTGCACTAGACCAGCGAGCTGTCTGACCGTCCCCACTTCCCACAGCCGTTCCTAGAAATAATAATAATAAAATACTACCTAACACGCATTAGCGGCCAAGAGATGCATACTGGGCTGCTGTACGCTACGTTGTAGCTTATTAGGGCTGTAGACTTACCTAGTATCCCTCACCTAGGTCGTTGGATAGCTAGGTAGTTAATTGGTCGATTTTGCATTGCCCCCAATCCCCGTTGGCTTATGGTCTTCTGCGTGGCAACAAGGCTGCAGGAGATGGATTTGCAATTGTCTCATCTGGCTGATGCCATTCGCCAATCACGAGGTTGATTGCGGTTTAAAACAGACGGAAATACATAAGGATGTCTTCGAGGTGGACTTTTGAGGGTACGGTGTGCAAGTGCGCTATCTGCTTAAATATACGTATAGGAAGAGACCATCTAAACTACCTAAGGAGGTTAGGTAGGTAGTGCCTTGGGTATACTTACTTATATATTTACTAAGTATATATATCTACGTTAGGCAGTGCCCCTCGTGTATGTACATATCTACATACTTAAGTTAAGTACCTATCTCATGTTCCATGATTACTTCCAGAATGAAGACCCTGGGCGGTCTATTCTTACCAGGCCAGGCCGATCACAGGATGAGCTATGTTGAGGGAGGTTTCTACGGACTCGGGTCACAACTACTTATACGCTCTACACCATCCAACGAGGTGAAATGGATCAATGGCGGCCAACATACACGACTACACTATCTAGGTAGGTAGGTAGAGTCGGGAGTCCCGTACACACTCGCACGTGGATACACATGTATGTATGTAGGTATATCCATTTATAGTACCCCCACAACGACCAGCATCTAGTGCTGTGTATACCTGAACTAACCTACTCTGTATAAGGACTGATATGGAGGAATCAAGCGAGGTGCATCCCTAAGCTTAGCTTAGCTTCCGGTACGGACGGATCGCAATCGACATTACCATGCCATGTGGGGGCTTGTAGGAGTAATACGTAGTACAGTTGTGAGTAGCACAGGAAATTGGATTGTATATTGTATAATGGAAACCTAAGTTGGCATTCACTACCGCTACGTAGCAGGTATCCAACTTCTATCAAAAGTCTATACTGCATATAGTTAGTCCTATACGACAGCCCAGGCAGCGTCTGCCTGGCGCTGGCGCGCTTCGCGCGTGTTGTTGCTGCATGGCGCTTCTCTAGCATGACTACTTTAACGCCAATAGGAATGTTTAGTAGAGCCCTAACCTAGAAACGTTCCCAAACCATGCATACTAACAACAATGCTAACACTGCGGCTTCTCGAACTAATTTTCGGCAAGTATAACATTCTTCGTGAGTAATTCTCGATCCTGTCATCTTAGTGGCCAGCCACATAGCTCTTTGCTGCGAAGTGACGAACACAATCCTTCCCGCGCCCTCACCACACGAGATAACTTAGGCCTGAGCTTAGTTACATGTAGTTAGCTAAGAGTCTTGCTGTTGCACACATACAGCAGGCGCGCATGCACATAACAGCGATGTCACTTGCTCATATTTGTTGCCGTTGGGCAATCTATCCGGAGCGCGGGTACCCTGCTACCGTATCGTATTCTGGTCCACTCCCTTGACTAACTAGACACCCCCAAGATCCTCCCACTGTTGATGCTGATGTTGTACCTACATTGATACCGCAACCTCCAGACACACAGCAGATGACTGTGTTCTCGTCGTTCCCGTCGTTCCCATGATAGCCGAGTGTATCGATACTATGCCTGAGTCGTTCCTTGTAGCATATTTGTCCAAGTACATACATGGCCGGACCCGCTCACCGACCATCACGGCCGGTGAGTAATGCCGCGCCACACATCGCACTGCTACTGTTGGTATTACCGAGAAGAAGAGAGAGGTCACAATCTTTCCCAACATGTAACTTCGATGTTAGATGTTGGAAACATCCCAAGGCAGATATCCAGATCTCCACGCAATCTTGCGGCAAATCTATCCCTCACATGCCGTTTGCCCACCATGGCAAACAATACCATCACCATCCCTTACTTGAGACTGACGCTTTCTTGTCATTTCTATAAATGCTTGCTCTCCCACCCATTGACCGACTCAAGTACAATCTCATACCACCACCATCATCATCACCACCACTCCTACTACAACAACAACAATTATACAACTGCATCCGCTACCACTATCACTTCTCATTATCTTTATTGCTAGTACTCTCATACTCTGGCACAATCCCCCACAACTATCATTGTCTTGCTACAACATCTATTAGCTGAACTAGCTTGTTCACTCTCAACTGCTTCTTCGAGTTACCGGATCAACGAATTATCTAGATCCCTCGCTACAGCGACTATCAAACCCACCGACAAGTCTAGCAACCTCCCACACTTCAAAATGTGCACTCGTCAGATCATCAAGTACAACTGCGGCCACACCCGCGATATGGGAATCGTGTACTGCGGCAGTCCTTCCACCTGTGGCGGCCCTCGACCCAAGGAGACTGCCTATGCGGGACAATGTGAAGCCCACTAAGTATCGGAAAGAGAATGAATGCACTATAGCGAGTACGATGATCCGCCTCTTTCCCATGGCCATGACGGCTCTCTAATGTCCCTCATAGGAAAGGCACTGCGAACGTTTGACAGGATACGAGGTGTGGCTAAACAAGATGAAAAGCAAAGAATAGGATCATCATGGTTGGGATCGGCTTTAAGAACGGAGGCGAGCAATCGCGATGTTGTTCGATGTATTTCTACAATAATTTCTGTTTTTCACAACTCTGATGGCGGTACCTAGTACTGCTCCATGAGTTCCCTTTTCTCCTTTCACGCATTTTTCATCTACTTCCTTTCTAGGTGCATACGCAGCAGGGACTCTGTCGGCAACAATAGGAGCGGTGCTTGGATGTATCACGAATATTTTGTTCTGCGTTGCGTTTGAGTTGCTAGACTTTTAGGTATACTATACTTTTCCCCGAATGTCATTTCGGTCTTCTTGAATAGATTGTTCATCATCACCGATATCACTCGTACCGGACTAGACACGCGTGGTGACTTAGCAAGCAGCAATATCGGGTAGCGACCTAGCCGGCGGTTGACGCCGTCATACTAGAGCAGTGGGCGCTATGACAGCGGGAAGCACCTTTCCGTTAACACATCGGCTGTCAGGAGGCATGACTCCCGAAGGCACTGAGCCGATGATGTAGAACTTCGGGGTGCCACTCTGAATCATCCTGCTGGGAGGCTTATGCTAACGGTCGGTTATACTGCATTACTAAATGTGCTACGATAAGAATAGCGATAGAAAAATACGACAATAACTAGATGGCTAGATGCCGGGAAAGCTATCCACGGAAGGGTGGACGTGGTGAGTCTAGACAATCAAAAACCTGCCAACCTCGCATATGTGTCTCGTCATGTGATATCGTCCTATCACAGGAGGCTATGCCCTAAGGAGAGGATGCGTAAGGAAATGTCCTGTAGCAAATAAATGGCTGAGCCAGGAATTTTTGTGGCGTGCTTGCTTGTTAGTCTTGTTCAGAATTGGTACCGGCTATGAGGTCGGAGGCGGTGTGGTTCCTAAAGTTTCCAGCCCCGTCCGTCGGAGCATTATTGATGTTCCGTGGGTATAACGGATAATCGCACTAGGAATACCCATTTAATACCTACCTACATGCAAACTCCTACTTTATGTACATGTAGCATACCTAGCTTAAGAGGTAGGTACAGCTGCCGCAAGGTAACTACTTCCGTACCAATGATTGTATTACCCAGGTTTGGATGACAGGCAGGCATGCCTCAAGAACCCATACTTTCTTTTACTCTCGTCCAATCAACGCTACCAATCCAATCCAGCATCTTTTCTCCACATTCCAGATCAAACCATCGCACTTCACCAAAGCCCAATCGTAGTGTAGCTCTCGCCTTGTGGTGTACTCGCACTAACACACTGCCGAAGCATTGTACCTAGCTGCCATGATAGTCGACCATATCACGAACTACCATCACATTCTCTTGCTGTTGTTCTCCTCTTGCCACCCCATCCTCTTCATGAGTCTTTTAACTTGTGATTCCTCCATCAGCCGAGACTGATCTGTCATTGTTTCTCTAAATTATTATTATTATTAGCGGTCTGCGACCCGCACCTAATGCAGGCTTGGGTCGGACGTTGGCCCGTTAAGCGACCCGCGCCAACTTTGCCACACCGGCCAGAATGACCGCCGTCATATTGATTCATTTTCTTCAACGTCTGGATTTGGTATTATACGAAGACAAGATTTGAATTGAGGTAGCCTGCAGACCAGCGCCAACCAAGCTTCCATCGGGTATGCCTATGCTGCCATATCACAATTGCTAGTCGGACGAGGCATACACCCAAGTCACCAGCGACCAACTAATTACGTTGGTTGTCGAATAGAGTAACATTGCAGTGAATGTAAGGTGATCCAAAGAGCAACGGCTCTATGCGTCAACACATCTTGTCCGCGGATGAAGCGAGCCGGGGGCAGAACCTGTCACGCTCCGATCCGCGGAATGGTTTGCGCATTCCACGTTTGCTGAAGCACGAGTACGACTCAATCGCCGTCGGGACCTCGCATTTAGCAGCACAAGCAAGCAAGATACGGTACTTAACTGTCTATGTCAAATGCGACGTAGCGAGCCACCGACTAGCCGTAGTTCGCTGGCACAGCATGAACTAACCTCGTCTTCCGGGTGGAACTCACATCCTACTTCGGACAATAGGAATGCTTGTCACGCGGAAATGGCGGAACGTCGTACAGAAATTTTAATTACCTAGATAGGTGGGCATGGTGTTCCAGAAGCCTCTGTGTAAAATGGGAACAATGCGACTCTGAGGCGAGAGCTGGATTCACCAATAAGAGCGCGAAGCTGCTTCTCTCCTAGCTTCAACATCCCAGGTAACATACAGTTGCCAAGAAACGAGTTCTTAAGATACGCTTCGCTCGGCTCCAGCGACACGGAAGCGACCTTAGACGCTTGCGAATGGTGGTTCGGTGAAAATTTAATGTGTCATCGGGACTGCATGCTTAGCTTTTTGATTGACGATTGGTAAGGTTGCTTCCATAGCAACGGCCGTCTATGCTAACTATCATTCAAGAAGTTGGTACAAGGTTGGACTACTTATTGTCAGCCCCGATTGCATATGCCAGCGAGTAGGGGGATTGGTCGAGTCCGCCAGTACGGAAGCCCCCCAAGTGGCACCTATATCGAGTCATTTCAAAAGCGGTCCCAAGCTCACCGCTCTCAAGGCAGGCAGCCCTATCCTCGTGCAATGTTATCGAGATGATGGCCGCGTGAGCAACTACTACACTAGATATATCGCCCCAACAGCTCGCGTATCCAATATGTCATGATGGAGAAAACGGCACCGTTAATTCCGTGAGTGGAATTCACGGTATCCGGGCACTAATCTGTGATATATGCCGTATTACTTATTACTATCGGACTAAACATATTGCTTATGTTGCATCAGCCTTCTAATCACGCACGCAGTTGGGTTTCTAATCGAAATCTCCTCGAGGACCTAGATTGGTATCTGGGAGCTTTCCCCAGTACAGTCGTTTCCTACCCCTTAAAAACAACGAACAAAGTCAATCATTGTTATTTAAGACAATTTATGAGCCCCTTGTACAGAATAACGTGCTATTTTACTTGTTTGTACCTTTGGGAAACACGGGTATCACCGTTATGCGGTGTGGATGCATAGGACTTGCGGCTATGCCCGGGACGGGCCTCTTTCTTTGCTGAGTCACATTTGCGTATGGTAAGATAGCCCCTAGTGTCCACCAGCATACCAGAGGCGCGCGACTTGCTCCAGATAATTATACCGTCCAAACGGGCGGGTTTTCAATACTGAGGGCTGTTTGCAAATCGGCAAGTTCGCCGTTTCTGCCCCATTCCATCAGATTTCATGTTTCATCATGGGTCCGACAGGCAAATTTCCAAACCTCCAATACCTACGTATGTGGAATATCGGGGAATAACCTGTAGTTTCACTATGTGGTGGCTTCATAGCCGTTATAAGCCGTCTTATAACGATCAGACCGAAACATACTATCACAAGCTCCCGGTCACTGCCTCATTCTCTCATAATTCGGCTAGATAATCTTATGGGGTGTTACGACTAGTTCTTTGCTAGGCCGTGAACAACAAAAACCTAACAAGTTACAGGACTTCGACCCAATGCGCCAAATCAATCTCCAGATTGCGTCCCGTTAGACATGGTTCAAGGCCCGAGTTGGTACCTTCATGATTGTGCCACATCAACCATACACCATAGTTAAAGTTTCTACAGCGGAAAAGAACAACGCGTGAAGTATACCTAGTAGACTTTCAAAGCTCGGGGATGGAGTCGATGAACCTGACGCGATCTCTATGGAGACACACGTGGCTCATTTACCCCGGCCGACGTATGCATGGAACGCCCCATCGAATCGTCAACCACGCTAAGCGCATAATGCTAGGCATACTATGATGATGATGATGATGATGATGATGATGTAAAAGAAAGGGTATATGTCAGTTCCTTCAAGTGCGAACAGTCAACACTGCCTCGTACGCGGCAGGACTTGTTTACCTATCCTATAAGTATTCTGCTAGATTACTACATCTGCTAATGTGCCGTATTCGGTTTTGTTGGAATGGAGCTGACATTAGGATGAAATACAGCCCATTTACGGATCGCGTCGTGAAAAGCTGCAACAGACGTTGATCCTTACCACAGGCCATTTTTATTGTCAGGTTGTCAGCCCTATCCCAGAACCCCAGAACCACGGATCCGACTAGACCACGTGGGAGCATGATTCCATGCAGCATCCTAGTAGTCCTGAGACAGCGGCCGTAAGTCCTACGGCGCGGATAAATTTAATCTATCTTCTAGAGTTTTAGGAACGAGGGACCAGCCGCCAACAGTGTGTATTAGTCTGTGGCGTCAGCGTTACATTTTGGCCTCCACCCGCCACTGCACCTTAAGGGCGTCAGAGATGTCGCTCCATTCACAGACTAATGAAACGATGTCTTCCTGAGGCGCAAACCAACAACACCCGTGGCGCAAATACCAAATATGTCAGTGTGTCTCGTGTCTTCATTCATAGCAACGAGTTGCTGCTATCTTTATCATTTCCTTTTTACTAATTATCACCTTATTAGCGTATGGGTGAAATATCCCTAGTCTTAATTATAAGAATACCACGGAATCGTGTCCGGGTGAGCCAAGCCCCTCCTAGGTGCAGTTCTTGATATAGATGACATCTACGACCAACAGAGCATCTGGATTGCGATGTTCCGGTCTCATGATCCGTAACCATTTAACTTCATTCTGATACATCGAACTTGTATCGTCTCCTCTAGAACACGAAATCATTGCGGCGTCTCGCCCACACAGCATCCGGAGCTATGTTTATTAAGATGGCAATTCTAACTGTTCCGATTTCGCCGTCGCGGGAAAAGGGCATTCCCGTTGTTGTTGGTGGTGGTGGTGATAAACATGCAACTTCTAGGATGTTTCAGTCATCGTCGGGGCTCAATGTCTGGCCGTCGGGTGATCCACCTCATTTATCGGGTCCCGGGCGGAAAGGAATAGCCCTACGAGGAACACGGCTCTTCAAAGATCCTTCATCATGATACCACACGTTGGTTTCTCTCGCTTTCGGTTACATGCTCACTAGAAGCGCACAAGTGTCGACTCGCGAACATATCACTTCTACCCTTGACTTCATCCTAGGTTCAAGGATAGACTCGCGCTGCCTTGTTGGTTACAAGAGCTGGGTACTCTCTACTGGCCTTTCTTCTCCCCGAGAACCTTCCGACCGACCGTGCCTATCATCCAGTGATGTCAAGCATGGCGGAAACAACAGCTAGCGACCCGACAATCCTGGTGATGTTCATTTCCTTTGAAATGAGATGATATCTGCGCTGAGATGGACTGTTGGTGGCAATTTCTGCGTCTAGTCTCCTGATTCACTACTACTTGCTTGATGTTGGCTCTCAGCCCCGACGACTTGCTGCGCAACCTTGGTGTTTCCCTGAAGCCCAGTGTGCATATGCACCATTCATTGTATCTAGGCGACACAAGCTAATTAGGCACCGGGGCACTCATTGCATCAATGCGCTCGCTTCATTGTCCTATAGAATTCTTGCACGGCTGGCTCATTTGACGCTAACGAGGCGCTGAAATTAGTGCAGACGCGCGGATCGCGGCGCACAGCCGCGAGAAACCTATCGTGGTACCCCATGCACATTTTAAAGCCAACTCGAGTCCGAAGAGCAAGGTAGGAAAAAAGAGACTCTATGCTCTCTCCCGCCGCAAGTAGGACCACTGACGACTGACTGACGATTGAATGATTGACTGACCAACTGACTGCCAAGCCACGCCAATTTTGAGTCATTTGGGGACTTACTCACCTATCCATAGATAATAGAACTCTTGTTGGTTGTTAGTCGTTAGTCGTTAGATGTTGGTTGTCCGCTTTCTTTTTTCTCTCGCGGGTGTAACGTCGGTAATGACGCAGAGCACACGCGCGGTAGTTTTTAGACTTGCGCACCCCTTTTTCTTTTCTCAAGTTAATCAGGCAACAATCTCCGTATTCACTCCATTTGTCTGTCGGTCTATTCTATCAAGGTCTCCAACTCCAATGTAGACCCAGGTACAGTTACACCGTATGCGACCTGACCCGACATTCTGGTAGCGAAATGGACCAGCTAGCTGACCTAGTTAGTCGCCTGTTGATAAACGCACCCCTGTGGATATTTTGTGAGTAGACATAGTGAAGTACTCAGCCAGAATGTATCTCCCTCCCAGTCACCCGTGATGATGTGCGTTGGTTCATGCTTGACTATTCTAACGTATCACGCCTTAGCATTTTCCGGTCTGTGGCAACTGCTCCAATGATGGCCGGTGATAGTCCTAGTCAGGGTAATCAATAGGTACATACCAACGTACGACTTGACAGCATACACACAAAGCACTCATATTGGCCTATTCACGAAAAGTAAAGTCCAAGACACGAAGAAAACCTCGATCATGATATCATCATCTATTATTGATCGACAAGGTACTGACAAGAGGATGCGCAAGCCTGTAAATCTATCTGTTTGCTCGGCGTATCGTTCGACTGAAAAGAGGCGCTCAACACGAACCCCCCCCCAAAATAGGTTGTCACTTGCGGTTCGACGTCAACCTGCCGGCTTGCTTTCTGATCACATTTCTCTTGATATAATCCTCTCGGTCCATGTATTACTCCTCTTTCCTAGCCGGCCTGCCAAGCTTTTCGCATCCCAGCGACATTTCGCATATGTCCTCTTATGATCTGCCAACCCTCGATTCATTCAGTCTGCGAGGTTGTGTAAAAAACACCAATCTTCCCCTTGCTACTCAGTCCACCACTCAGCATCTAGGAGATAAGCCGAAAACCAATCGTATTGCCCCTTTGTCGCATGTTCTTACATATACAATATAATGAAAAACAACTGTCGCGTCCAGCTTTCTTTTCTTTTTTTTGTATCTTAGGTTGCCCAGCAGGAGATTTTCTCCTTTCCGAACGAATGTGTACTTTTTTTGCTACCAATCTTTCTAGTCTTGGGTGCAATGCAAAAGACGAACTGTAGAAAATCTTCCTTGTCAATTATGCAAGTAGTTCGCCGTGGGGAGGTTCATTAGAGAAAAGCGGCCGCAGAAGCGAAATAAGAAACGCAAAAACGCCCAGATGCAATAAAAATAGTTTATGACGCCTTGGTATGTTATTCAAACGATTAGGCTAAGTATGTGCCCAAAGCCAGAAGTCCACTTAGTTTTGCTTGGGTGAACTAGGAGAGCTATTATTAAGGAAGTTAGCAAAATACCATCAAAATAGCTAAGGATACATACTATTTAGGGCTAGTACTGCCAGGCCCAGGGGAATTGAATGAGGGGGACTAAAATTACTCATTAGCATAGTGAAATCAGCTTGGTTTGAATGGTACTAACCGTTGGCGAGTAGTGAGGACTGGAAGGCGAAGATTGTTGCTGTGGACGGTAGGCTGGACTAGTTGGTGAATAGGCGTTTGGCGAAGTAGGTGAGAAATGAGGTGAAGCAGGTGAGTAACCAGGCGATCTCTGGCCATTGAAAGCAGGAGAAGTTGGGCTATACGATGGGCTAGTCGGAGAGTAGCTGGGTGACACTGGAGAGTTCGCTGCTGGCGAGGTAGGGGAGTACTGCCCAACCGGTGATGAAGGAGAGTAGTTGGGAGATGTCGGACTATAATTAGGACTCGTTGTGATAAAGCTAGGCGAGGTGGGTGAGAACGAAGGGGAAGCTGGACTGAACGTCGGTGAAGTAGGGG
The DNA here is from genome assembly GCA_022495085.1 of Xylaria sp. FL1042. Classification (NCBI taxonomy): domain Eukaryota; kingdom Fungi; phylum Ascomycota; class Sordariomycetes; order Xylariales; family Xylariaceae; genus Xylaria; species Xylaria sp. FL1042. Next base: position 60,406 of record MU380172.1, on the reverse strand, counting down.
GATAACGACCACCCTGGAGGGGGGAGGTTGGCGAGTATCCGCCCGGCGATGTTGGTGAATAAGCACCGTAACCGAGAGGTGAGGCAGGAGAGAAAGGGCTGGTACCACCGGGGCTGGTTGGCCTGTACGGGCTAGTACCACCGCCCAGAGGTCCATACTCAGATAGGGAACCTGGTCCGTTGTCCGAACCAGCACCAACAATAGGCGAGAAGTTACCCATTCCCATAGAAGGTGAAGCAAGGCTCACGCCATACCCACTGTCCGTCATAGGCGAACCCGTATCGTAAGGTGTGGCAGCGCCATCCATTTGGTTGCCCTTAACAGCCATGCCAGGCACAAGACCCATCCTAGAGTTGTCTGAAATTACCGTATCCAACATTTTCGGATCCAAGAAAACCTGGAAATGCCCAGTGCCCATTGGAGCGAGTTGACCCAACATAACGTTCTCAGAGATACCTCTGCAATCGTCAAGCTCGCCCAGAGAAGCAGCTTCCAGCAGGATTTCCACCGTCTCCTCAAAAGAACACCTCATTAACGCACCAGTGTCGGCCCTATTGATACCATGTCTTGTCACGGCAGCAATACTCCCACGATACGTCATGACGTCGACAAGTAGTGAAAGATGGCGCTCGTTGACATACGAACCATCAAATGCCAGCACTCGCCTCAGTTCGTTCAACAGAGCCCCTCGAGCCGCCTCAATGCCAAAGACATCAATGATTTGCCAGAGGTCGTTCGACGAAGTTCGCGTGGCATCGACGCCCTCGACAGCTAAGACTTCGCGTAGAGCAGTACCTGAGGTGTCCAAGTACCATTCTTGACATACACCAGGACCCTTTTCCTGAATCAGTGCACCGTTCTCGTCTTCGACAATTTTCGCAGCAGTGTTGAGGAAGGCTCGGTCAACACCTTTGACACCACGAAGTGTTAGATTCTCCAAGAGATGATCTGCTAGACGCTTCAACATGATATCATCTTCGATAACCTTATCGCCCTCTTCCTTATCGTCGGGCCCTGGCATCGGACGTATGCGAATGACCTGGTTTGGGTTGTTGGGGTCATTATTGAGGATAGCTAGATCACTGCCATAATCTTCTTTGAGCCGCTGGACTATATCTGTGATGATTAGGCCCTTGTCTAACATCTTTTGTCTGTCAAGCACGATACGGAGTAACCAGCGAGACTGCTTTTCAATGGGAGGACCCGAGCTATCAGGAATGAGGAAGTATGACTCAACCATATCGTAATCATCTGCAATATTCGTGGTGTCGATAACAGGATCATAATAAATTTCAGTGGCAGCGGTAACAGAACGTAGGTTTGTATGTTCCACCATACTACGCAGTTTCTTCGCTTGTTCCTGAGTTGGTGTGCCATCCTGATATACCAACATTGAAGGTGTCTTGATGTTACTGGCAACGTTTAAGATCTCCTTGAGTCGTGGAACACCAAGAGTGACGTTCTTCGACGCGATACCTGTGAAATGGAAGGTGTTCAAAGTCATCTGAGTGGCTGGTTCACCAATTGACTGAGCAGCCAAAACACCAACCATTTCACCAGGGTTAACCATAGCTCTGCGCCATTTACGATCAAGCTCTCCAATTACGTGATGGAAAGCCATTTTATCCAACCTGTGGAAACAAGCTAGTCGTTTAAAGGCTAACTTTGAACGAAGAAGTGCCTTGAAAAGCAGAGTAGCGTTATGGTCTGCCTCTTTTGATACCTTGTCGGAACCGGGCACAACAGTCATGCCGTCAAGCAGATTCTTCACAACAGGAATGACATCCTGTGGTGTGAGGTTGCTTGACTTTGTATCATCCACCTTTAGGAGCTTCTTGGAACTTTCGATTAGGCGGCCCACATTCAATGGAAGTTGGAATGAAGACTCCAGTTTCTCCTCGTGTATCTTGAGTTTTCTCAAGAAATCAACATCCTTTTGTAGGGTTTCGTACTCGTAGTCGAGCAATTCTTGAGCCTGGGGATCCCCTGCAATATCCTGGATATATTCAAGAGAATCGGTAACATTTGCTGGGAGTGTATCCATGACATCAAGACGGTATCGTTTCTCGAAGTCAACATGTCGTATTATCCAGTGATCCATGCCTTGCTTCTCGATGTGCATCGCATCAAGTCCATCCTCGCCATAAACGAACTGAATGATATCGCCGAGCGAATTCCGAACAGTACCATCATAACGAGCGCTCACATCCTCGAGAGCCTTGACCAGACGTCGTTGAATGTAACCTGTTTCGGCAGTCTTGACGGCAGTATCTATTAGACCCTCACGACCTGCCATGGCGTGGAAATAAAACTCTGAAGGAGTTAAACCTCGCAAGTACGAATTTTCGACGAAACCACGAGCCTCCGGTGAGTAATCATCCTTGGTGAAATGAGGCAGGGTCCGATATTTGAAGCCAAACGGGATACGTTTGCCCTCAACTACCTGCTGACCCACTAGAGCGGTCATTTGAGAGATATTGATAGATGATCCTTTTGACCCAGATCGTGCCATAACAACAGCATTGTTCAGGTCCTTGAGATTGTTCTCAGTTGTCGTACCAGCTTTATCACGAGCGTCGTTAAGAGCCTTGGAGACTTTGCTCTCGAACGTTTCTCTGATATTCATGCCAGGAAGCGCTTCAAGTGTGTTTGCAGCTGCCTCAGCAGTCAAATCAGCGACAATCGCCTTTTGTTCATTGATTTGCTCTTGAATTTTATCAATGGTGCCTTTATCCGGGATAGTATCGCCAATGCCGATGCTGTGGCCGTTATGTAGAAGCCAGTAATTGATGACGCGTTGACAACCATTAAGAAACGCCATAGCGCCCTCAGGTCCGAGCTCGTTGTAACACAAGTGCACGATACCGCCACTAGCGGCACCAACATTCTTCTTAGTTAGAAGCCCAAACAAAAGCTCACCACTTTGAATGAGTAGACCATCATCCTTCAGTGGGGAATAGGCACTGCCTGATCCTGGTTTAGTGTAGATACTAATCTCCCGCGGAATAATCATGCTGACGAGTTGCTTCCCGGTCCAGCGAGGCCTAGGTTTAACAATTGAGGGTTGAGGGATGGTACCATCCCAATTGGGCACCCACAATAGAATATTCATCACTTGTTCTTTAGTGAGGAAGACATCGCGACGACACATCTTGTAAACACCTGCCAAAGTATCTTGCACGATACCCATCAACGGGCCATTTCGCTGAGGAGAGACAATATTGAGCGGGACCATGCATAGCTCCCTGATCTCAGCACGCGTCTCCTCAGTTTGGGGGACGTGAAGATTCATCTCATCGCCATCAAAATCGGCATTGTAGGGTGACGTTACAGATAGATTTAGCCGGAAAGTAGAGTAAGGCATCACCTTAACACGGTGACCCATCATAGATTCCTTGTGTAGAGACGGCTGACGGTTGAAGATGATATAGTCACCGTCCTGGAGATGGCGTTCCACCTTCCAGCCGTATTCTAAGGAGATTTGACCAGCACGTTTGTGGTGTCGAAGATCGATTCGAGTTCCATCTGAGCGAACAACATACTTCGCACCGGGATGCTCATTTGGACCGTTCTGAACGAGTTTGTGTAGACGAGAGATGTTGTAGGGAGTGACAGTTTCAGGATAAGTCAATGTGCGCGCGATACTCCGGGGTACTCCGACTTCATCTAGGGAAATGTTTGCATCACCCGTGATGACGGTACGAGCCGAGAAATCAACTCGCTTTCCCATCAAGTTTCCTCGTAGTCGACCTTCTTTACCCTTTAGACGAGCTCGGATAGATTTGACTGGACGACCACTCTTTTGAAGGGCTTGAGGCTGGCCAGCAATATCATTGTCCATCAAGGTGGCAACGTGATATTGCAGAAGTGTGTCAAACTCATGGGCAATGTGGCCGGCCGAGCCTTCCTGTAGAGCTTGTCGTACGTTGCTGTTAGCGCGAAGAACGTCGCCAAGTTTGTAGGTCAGATCATCTTCATTGCGGAGACCCTGACCGGTGCCATCCATAGAAATACTTGGTCTAACGGGTGGTGGAGGTACGGGTAAGACTGTGATAATCATCCACTCTGGTCGAGCGTAGTCCTTATTCAAACCCATATCTCGAAGGTCATTATCCGAAATGTTCTTCAGGATGTTAAGTGCCATCTCAGGTGTGATGTTGACCGTGTTCTTCGACTTGTTATTCTCTTCGTCCTTCTCCTCAGAAACGGCGGTGAGTTTAAGGGCACCCATTCGTATTTTGGGTTGGGCGTTTCCGCAGCCGCCGTGACCAAGTTGCTTAGGCTTGTTATGAGGCTCATACTCTTTGTCCTCGTCTTTGGGGATCTCGTTGCTGCATATGTTCTTGCCTTTGCAGACCGTCCACACGCGCTGAAAACGGGTCTTGGGATCACGGGTGGCAACTGCAGCTGCAAAATCTGGATCATCCTGTGGCGGGCGCATTAGCATCAACAAGGTCCAGTGATCTCAGTACACAGGAGCATGTAACTGACTCTATCTGCCTTGACTTTACTGCAATTGGTGCAGACGATCTCCAAGATCTTTTTGACCTTCTTGATAAAGCCAGGATGATAGACGGGTTTCGCAAGCTCGATGTGACCAAAATGTCCAGGACATTCGGACATGTTCTCGAGGCACGTGGCGCACTTGAACTGACGGTCGACGGAGCCGAGACGCGGATCGTTCAAACCGTTCTGACGCGGTTTGGTGCGTGTCTCGTCCATCGTTTCGGGATACATGATGTGTGCAACGCTCATATTCTTGATTTCCTCGGGTGAGAGGAGACCAAACTGGATCTCCTCTACCGTCTTGAGGGGCGCATCAGAGTGCGCGAAATGGAGGTTCGCCATGACTAGATGCTAGCACGAGCGAAGGTGGTGGACTAGTCGGTGGCGAGGGAGAGGGAGAGGATCTTATCGCGCGCTCGTCACGTCGTCAACTCGAGGGCGTCACACAATCCGCAGTTTCGGGATGGCAAGGACGAAAAAACCGATGATGTGCAGCGGAGTGCGCGCGTGAGATGGCGGTGGTCAGTTGAGAGCACTGGACGTGCCGACCAGGCAGGCCTTCAGGCCTCGAGGTGGAACTTGCTCCCGGGCGCGCGCAGATACTCGGTCGGTCGCCAGGCTCGAATTCGACGATATAGCCAGGATGGAGATGTCGGGGACTCGCGGTTGAGATGCTTTGGCGATGCCCGACGCGTTGCGTGCCGTAAGTCGATGTCGTGAAGAATGTTGTTGTGGTGCTTGAGGCTTGATTGATTGTGCAGAGGGAGAGGACAAGGAAAGAAGGCGTCGAGAGTCCTTTTGCGCTAAGCTTAATTCAGCAGACCGATACCACCCGGAAAAAGATTTCGCCACATAGAGTACCGGTACTTATCATTATGTATGACACTCCCCAAGATATATGTAGATTGTACATCCCCAGCCTCCTTCCTTTGTTGCCCACATGTACCTAGGTACCCGAAGACAAACATATACGTATTATTAGGCATGTGCCAATGAAATGTACCTAATACCTAAAACCTGCACTTTTTTGGTTGTACAATGCTACCCACATATAATGTACTTAGGTAGTGACACATTGAATTCTTGTAACAAGAGCATTCGAGCATTCCAGGTTAACAATGGTAGAATAATATTTCAAAATGGGATAAGAAGCACCCCAAGAATACTTTGCTTGGCTAGACCCTTTTACTAAAGCTTGAAAGGGGCGATCCATGGTAGAATTTTTTCGGGCACTTGTAGCCAAACTTTAGGTACTTGAGCATTGGCCAATCTACAACAATACCTGTATATGTATAACCTCGTTTCAATTAATTATCTAGGAAGCATGGCAAACAATGCTCCCTTTAATCTGCTAGAAAGATTCCACTCTTCTCTAACATCGTCCCTGTTTCTGTAATCCTTTAATCATCATGCCCAGATATTTTGCAAGCTTGGATTATTGTGCGAGATCTTGCCCAGGTTTATTATTTGTCTTCCTGTGTCTTCCTTTCTCCTTTGATTTAAGTGATTAGATTATCTCGCTCGTAAGCCTCACCCTAAGCCAGCCGCTTTCCACACCCTTCCTCCTCTTAATATGACGCGGGAAAAAGCCCTATGCCGTAGAAGGGCAGCCCACCGATGGCGAAGAGCTTAATTTGCCTTTTGTAGAACGGAATAATCCTGCATAGAACACCACTATCAACGAGTGGCTATGTAAACAACAAAGGCTAATGCAGTTTCCTTGCAAGGTTGGCTGTACCTTACTTAAGCATGATTCTGGGGCGAATGAGTGAGAATGATATTCGCAGCAAATGCTCCGATGTGGAATGATTAGGAATTGTAGAGCCTGACTCAAGGTTGGGTTTCATAACGCTAAAATACATCGCAACCTCCGATTTTCTTAGACCTCATCGGTAGCATTAAAAGTGGGTGATCATAAAAGAGAGTATAGTAATAGCGTCTGGCCACTGAGGAACTTAAAACCCCAGTACCCAACGATATCGAGTAAACATGCGGACGCTAGGATGCTGATGCTAAATAATGATATTTTAGGCAGAGATGCTTCACTCGGCCGAGCCAATCTAACCAGAATCTGTCAAGTTGTTGGTCAATACATGCTTCGTTACTCAAGTTTAAGTTGGGCATAAGGTTTACATGGGGTGCGGACATTAGTGAGCCGGGTGATCCGTCACGGGGATGAATGGAGTTAGCAACCGCTATGCTCAAGTAAAGGACTATTTTGTTCTTCCTGCAGAGTATCTATGTATGCTCATGCCAAAAGAAGAGAGTAGGAATTCTCGCCTTCTTTCATGCTTCTTCCTACACTCACAATTATAGCGAGATAGGGACTTAGAGCAACTGGCTTCCTATCTACATCCCCAAACATCCCATCCTAGGTCTGCTTTGAAGTGATATGCATGGTCAGCGACTCAACACCTTCGGATTGGTAACGCCATCATCGTATCCAACACTGTTAGGAGCCGCAACGTCACGCGCTGACTGTCCCATCGAGTCGGCTCTATTCCCGTATAAAGGCCACCGGGGGGAAATTCCCGGACATATGCTATTGTTTCGGGTATAGTAAATCCTCTGCTTGCTATACTGATCTGTTGAAATGCCCAGGCTTAGTCGTAATGTCGTTGAGTATTACCTGGCTGCACCCGGGAAGGTGCGGATGCGCCCAATCTGTGAAATGCCCATGCTAGGACATAAATGGAGCGAAATCTCATGAGAAATAACTGTTCAGCACGTCTACCAGCCTCGCTATTGAAAAGCCACAGCGAGGCGGATAAAACGACAAGCTTGTTGGCCATATACCAATATGAGTCGGCATTCTTGGTTTTGAGCATCTCGAAATTGGGTAGACAACGAAACGCAGCGGCCAAATTTGTCTCGTGACCCGTCTTCTTCGTAAAGCTAGTAATTGCCTACAGCTTCATAACGGTAGTATATATGAGTACCACACGCCATTATATGGAAGGCGTAATCCACAGGGACGTAATGGGAGGTTCCCTTTACTAGAGGGCCAAGTAGATACTTAGCAGCCGTCGATCACATGGTGGTAGGCTCGAATGTCGTCTACTAGAGAGACTCCAAGTGTGATGAATGCGCGAGTCGACGGGTTTGGCTTCGGGTAAGGAAACGAAGTCCACATCTACGTCAGCCGAGGACATGATCTGCGAAACCCCCTAGATGCGCTACCTTTTTCTGGCCTTTGCGCTCTTAGAAGCGAGTGGCTTTTTTGCTCCGGTTGTTTTGTCTTCCTCAACGTCTTCGCCATCCTGGCCCTCGCCCATGCTTCTCCGCCGCACGGTACCTGTCGATACAGCCACAAATTCCTCCTCGCTGTCACTCGCGCCGAGGTCGTACAAGACTGGCATGCGAAAATCTGTCCCTCCAAGATCATCATCATACCCTTTTCTTGAGTCCATCGCTAGTACGTCGATATCCTCGTCTTCTAAATCCAGTCTGCGCTTGTTGATCTCTTCTTGTGGGTGGATGTCGAATTCGTCCTCGCGTTCAATGTACTCGACGTTCTCCTCCACCTCCACGAAGTCAGGTGCTAATGCCGACCAGCGCTGGGGGCTTGTCACGGACCATATATATATGCGCCCGGTCTCGAGACCACAGGCCGCGAGCATGGCTCGGTGCGGGTGCCACTCAATGACTCCTTGTTCTTCTTTGGGCCCCTCTAGCATTCTGACCAAGCTACCATGATTCCGCTCCCAGATGTACAGCTCGTGGTTGTTATATGTCGATGCTGCAACATATTCTCCAGTTGCACTGAAGGTAACGTGGTTCCAGGAAAGTCTGTTTACCACGTCCTGAAACTTATGTTCCAGGGGCATCTGTATTGTATCTGGGTCGAGATCTTCGGCGGAGAGATTCGGCACATGGAAGGTTCTGATGATTCTGTCTTGTGAATTCACCAGCAATTCCCTGCCTGAACCTGTCAATCGTAAGGTGGTCACGACCGAACTGCAAATCTTCTCGGACCATATAATCTCGTGTGTATTTGGGTCTATTAGGTTCAGGCGTCCCTTGTTAGTGGCGGCCAGGATGTGGTCGCCCGTTACAGTCCAGACCGTAGCTGTGGTCATCTGCTTCGCGTCTTCTTTCGCTTGTTTCTCCTTGGTCGCTGCATCGGCGTCGGTATTGGTGCGTCTTGGGGCCGAGGGAAGGGTATATTTGATGTCACTGGAATCGCTTAAGTCGACTAGCGACGGGGCCTCGTCAAAGATTGAAGCAACAAAGAGGTTACTAGATGATCACCCGTTAGCACCTCAAGGGAAGAACCTCGCATTCTGCCATCTGACTCCTTACTGATTCCACGGATGCAACTCTGCCGTGTAGATTGGCGCCCTGAAGCGGACCTCTCTATACCTCCTGCCGTCCGCTAAGTCCCACAGGACTGCCCTCCAACCCTGGCAGGCCGAGAGAAGGAAACGACCACATCTCGACCAGCTTAACGAAGTGATGGCCGCTCTATGGCCCCTCAGCTTTTGCGCCACGCCCATGGTCTCCAGATCCCATACCACGACAGTGCCATCAACGCGACCCGAGGCGAGGTAGTCGCCTTTGCGGTTGAAACGCAAACATGTCGTATGGCCGGAGCGGATAGTATTAGTAATGTTCTCCGGATAGTCCTGAAGTAAGTAGTCGTCAGAGAGAAGTAAATTCATATTGTTGATTTCATGCTGGCTATTGATAGAGAAGGTCAATGCAAGCTCGCCGACATTGGAATTTATTATAAAGCTGGAGCTAGTTTATTTACTTACGTTCCGTAGCCTAGGAGTTTACTATAGGTAGGTACAGGTAGGTGGGTACCTAGCTAGGGTGATTACTCTACTGATGGCGGGGCTCTCACCCCGCTGAACCACCCCGCTACAAAGAATTGCTATAGGTACCTAACGTTCCCAGGTATTCGAACATCTACCGAGAGGCTCGAGGCATGAGTTTGATGGCTCTTCACTTGCCTACATACCCCAGTCTTGATGACTCACAACAAGATAAACTACAGTTGCTGCTCTTCGCCGGTTGTGTTTGATTAGCTCAAGTCTTTCTCATTAAAGTCGAGCTTTCGAAATATAGTCAGCTACAAGATATGGCTAACTCACGGTCGGTAAATATCTATCGAAGCTACGAGGACCAATATAAGCTTGTTGCTAACAAATTCATCTTAGCTTTGAGTATGTGAAGCAGTTCGAGTACAGTGATAATCTGCTCCCAAACACATGGATAGTTATTAGGATCGACGGTCGCGGGTTTAGCAAGTAAATCAACCTCCAGCTATAATGTGGAAGCTCGTCGAAGTCTTACACCTCTCATAGATTATGTGCAAAATACAACTTCGAGAAGCCGAATGACCAGAGGGCGCTTGATCTTATGAATGCCGCTGCCACGGCCGTCGTGACGGAGCTGCCTGACATTATTATCGCATATGGTGTCAGCGACGAATATAGGTGCTTACTTACCTGGTATGGCTATATGGTCTCAGCTCTCAGCTAATCCGAAACTAGTTTTGTCCTACACAAGACGAGCACACTGTTCGAGAGGCGGGCGAGGTAGGACGCTGTGCCTATTATATTGGCGACGAAGATATCTGTGCTGACGATGAACACAGCAAGCTAATTACCACGGTTGCTTCGACCTTCACATCTTACTACGTTCATCTTTGGTCCACTTACTTCCCAGATACTCCGTTATCACCGCCCTTGCCTAGTTTTGATGGAAGAGCTGTATGCTATCCCAGCATACAGAACCTTAGAGACTACATGAGTTGGCGACAGGTTGACTGTGAGTTGAGCTTACACACGACTCTTGGAGCCGTATATACTGATGAGTACTAGGTCATATCAACAATCTCTATAATACGACTTTCTGGTCGTTAATACAACTCGGCGGGTTGGACGCGAAAGAGGCAGAGAAATTCCTCGCTGTAGGTAACATTTGTGCTCTTCCCGACGCCATTGTTAACCAAAATCCAGGGTACCTTCTCTGCAGATAAGAATGAAATATTATTCTCCAAATTTAAAATAAACTACAACAACGAACGCGAGATGTATAGGAAGGGAAGTATTGTTTTTCGAGAGGTAGGTCCTTCTTAAATAAACGAGTTGAACTAATCAACTTACTGAAATGTTCTTAGTACGAACTCGTAGAACCTGGCAGTCACAACGTTGCGGAGACAGTAGACGATGTAGCAGAGCCAGTCAAGCAATCTAAAACACAAGATGAGAATGATAAGAAGCGACGGAACAAGGCTCGCGTTGTAGTTGAGCATTTAGATATCATCAAAGACGATTTCTGGGATAGAAGACCATGGCTTTTATCAAATAAGCCGGGCAAGGTCCCCAAGCAGACATGATGGTAAAAATTCATGATATTATCCAACGCCGTCTCAATGCTTCGAATATGAATCCGCCTCGCTTTCTACATTGCTGAAATATAACAACGGCCCACAACCGGGTCGTGTAAGATTGCAATGCGTATATCCTTTCCAAGTTTTCGAAGATCATTTAATCGCCCTTATGAGCCTCTTTTCCTCTTTCCTTTTCCGCCTCGCATCCCTTCTCGCCCTGCGCTCCTCTCTCGTTTCGCTGGCCTTAACTCCCTCCTTAATCACTTGCCTCTCGGCCTTCTTAACCTTCTTCTTTTCGACTTTTTCAGCAGCCCGTCTCTGCGCCTCCCGCTGTGCCTCTTTCTCCGCCTTCCTTAGCCTCTTTGACTCTCTTCGCACCCTCCTTTCCTCTTTCGTCTCTTCCCGCTTGCCATGCTTCTCAATCCTCGCTTCGGGTTCCGTAGCAAGTGGTGTGCCAGCCCCGCTATCAGGGGGTGTTGGCAAAGAAGCCGCGGGATCGTTGACGGAGCCCTCCATGACCCCCCCTCGTACGAATGATGTGTATAGCCCTCTGGCTCCTGTATATTTTGTAGCAGCGTTGCGTGCCGTGATTTTCTCGAGCGCGCCACCCTTCAGCGTCTGTTTCATGGTGCCGGATTTCATGTCGATGCCCTTGAGAGCCTGGTCAAAGGCATTTAGCCACCAGGCCTCCTGCTTATGATCCTTCTTGCTGCCGAGCCCGGAGCCATCTTGATTGCGCTTTATGAGGATGTGATGTGTCAAACCGTTGCTGTCGCTAGTTGGGTGCAGGGAGTGGCCGGTCCCCCGCCATCCTTGGGCGGTTAGGAGGGCGTGGGCGTTCATCGATCGCGCGACTTGTGCGTTTCTCCGGAAGAGAGGGATAGAACATGTATGCTATGTGTTTTAGGAGAGAGGGCCCGGTTGCTTGAGCATCATTTACAACTGAGCATCTCGAAATATTGGCTGGCTAAAGTATGGGAGGTCTTAATGGAATCCTCAATTGAAATTTCAGTGGAGCTACCTTACCGGGGAATGGCCCCACTATATCCTAGAAGGTAGCCCACCTAAAATGGCCATGAAAAACGACTATAATGGCCAGGTCTAACTCGAGTTGGGTAGGGCTGCAACTCATTTGGTATAGTACAAGAACGCCACGCCTACGCCAGAGTAACTCATTAAAATCAGGCGTTTTTATTACCTTGATACATGCTGTACATGCTGGTCATTTTAGGTGGGCTACTAGAAGGTAGCTCTGCATTGTTGCGCATAATGAACCTTCTTGATGCATAAATTACTATATCTGAACCTATTTGAAGATCCTAATATTGTAGGTTGGTTATGTCTGTTTTGGTTTGCAATAAGACCTAGGTCTTAGACTGAAATTCAGATATTTGAAAGAGAACTAGCGAGGTTCACGAGGAGAGACGTAGCCGGCTCATATCGTTTAATCGTCCGAATTCAAGATACATATGTATCGTATATACCCAGTTACTTTATATCCCTGAAACTTTATTATCTAACCTACCTAGGTTGGATCCGCAGTGAAAGCGGTGTTGTGACCTTATCTCTCTGTATATTATATTCGATTGGTTCAATCTGAAGCTCAAGTCAAGTAGGTATTCAATAGGTATGTTGGGAGACGTCAAGAAAGGGTCCACCTCTAGGGCTGATTAGTGTTACCTAGGTACCGGCCGCCCCTCCTCAAAACCCCGCCATATATTTTGTACAGAGCTACATCGTAGTACGTCTATTTTCAGGGCAACCGCGTCCAAACGCGCCTCGGCAACCAGCAACATCCATATTCCCATCTTCACCTGCCTGCTTGGCCAGCCTGCTTCACCTTGAACTTTCCTCTAGCTTTGAGTGCCCAAGACATCGCTACTCACAAAATTAGCTTTAGCACCTTCTGCTCTCCGCTCTGCATCTTTCTCAACAGTCAATTGCTCTTCTTGGTTCCTTCATAATGCTTCGCCGACCTCCTACAACGCTGTCACTTACAGCGGAGGACATAGCCGCATACGAAGACAGACAGCTACAAGCTCAAGCTCAAGCACAGGCACAAGCCCAGGCTCAGGCTCAGGCCCAGGCCCAGGCCCAGGCCCAGGCTCAAGCTCAGCTACAGTCCAGGCTACAACCGAGGCATGGTCTGCTGGACCGGCACGCGCGCTCACGCCTCTCGGCAATGGACACTTCGACCACATCGCCGAATGATAGCACCGACGAAGCCATGGAAGATGCCGCCGCTCCTGTCACTAGTCTCGACGATGACGACGATAATGGTAACGACAACGGGAACGAAGACGAGGAGGAAGAGGATGAAGAGGAGGATGATGATGACGAGGACCCATTCCAGACACGCGGCGATCTCCGCGCTGCCGGTGGAGGAGGACGTGCATTATCTCCCGGCGCCCGGCGCAGCGCCTACCTCAGCCAGATGCGCGCACGAGGCGGTGGGCACATGCGTTCGCAGTCACATACGCACGCTACTTCCATCCCGACCTCAACCTCTGCCTACACCTCGGCAGCAGCATCGCGCTCACAGCGCATCATGGGCTCCACATCCGCCTCTGCATTACCTTCTGCGACCACCTCGGGCCAGAGCTCACAAGTACCTGCGCATCTGCAACAGACACCCGTACAGACCACAGCACAGGGCGGCATCACGACGCGGGCCGGAGCAGGGCGCGGCGGACGACAAGCCAGCGAGCCACCGCCCGCACCTACACGCGTGACGCGCAGCCGAGACGAGCGGATCGGCCTGGCTCCCGGGGCACAGCCGCCCGACATGGGAGGACGGCCAGGGGCAGCAGGACCAACCATGAGACGGCGATAGAGTCGCTGGCCCTCGGATCTAGCAGCAGCACACGAGCCTGGGCATAACGGGTATATACGAGTGTATGATGAAGACGCACAATCACATACGGAGACAGATACGTTAACGTCAACGCAGACGCCACCACCTCGGGACGCCATCATGCAACTCGACGTGCAATCCGACGAGATAGACATGCTCCAGGACGCCGTTTACACAGCCGACTTGCAAGTCGAGGAGACGCCGGCGTGGGAGGAGGAGGAGGAGGAAGCCAACGTCGAAGCGGGCTCGCCGGCCTCCTCGCAGCAGCGCCGGCGGATGCGCGCGCACACGATGCGCCTGAGAGGACACGCGGCCATGTTCAGTCCTGCGCATGCGCGCGGCTCCTCTGATACGACCAGTACATCCACTATAGGAAGAACAGAGGCCGGAACCATGATGATTACCGGCTTTACCAGTATCAATGCGCCTCGTCCCCGTCTCAATGGCTACGATTTCTATGGACTCGAGAGGGGTGTAGAGGTAGGAGGAATAGACGAAGGTGATCCCATGCGGATTGACTAATGGAGATTCACCTTGTTCCTTTTATATATGGGTCCCTCTTCGTTGGCTAGGCTCACATTAAGTTTCACGGACTTGTGCAGTCTCCATGGCTTACTTGGTGGCTTTCGTGTCGACTTTTCTCATCAGCAAGAGATGTGGTCTAATCATGAAGACTGCGAACGGGGACATGAACGAGACAATTCGCTGCGCTTGCGATAATCGGTATACGGGTGCACAGAATAATTTTCTGTGGTGATTAAGAGCTGGGAGGGAAGATATGGGGAGCGCAATTGCGATGTCGCACAACTAGGCTTGAGATATCCTGTGGGAGATCTGCCCTGAATGGTATTAACCAGGGGCCTCGCTGTCTTCAATAGACCATGTTCTACGAATAGACCACGGGAGCTGGATACGAACTAGAATAAGGGAATGTCTTAATGATAAACTTGTAAAGCTACTACGAATAAACAAAACTGCTAGTATTGTATACTGAATAGTGAATACCCCCACACTTGCACGTTAAGCTCTCACATATCAGGTCCAGTGTTTCGTCACAATCTCTCATCTCAAAAGAATCTAATCTAGAAACATCGGTTTGATTAGTCTGAAACAATGACTTGTGCAAACTATCGCGTTCATGTTAGTTCCAAGGCATTTCAATTTAGTCAATTTCCTAGATCATTCCTTGCTCTGCTTAGCTCGATCCGTCGTTGCTTAAGCCAGGCAAAAGCTCCCTGCTGCCCTGTCCCAACGCTCATAAGGACGACCTCAAGTCCGACACATTTGGGTATATTGCTGCTTCTCGCCTCAAGAGTTCGACAAGTGCATAGCTTCGTCTTACGTATACGGGTTTTCCCTTGCCTGGACCCAGAACGCCACTGCTATGCTAGAAAAAAGAAAAAGAGAAAAAAAAAGGAATTATCGGTGTCTATAAGAGACAACGAAGATTTCTATAGTACTAGAAACAGTCGAGTCCTTTCCTCATACTATCTCTCTGCCTCATCTTGTAGGAATTCGCATCTAAGCAGGCGGTTTGACCTTGATTTTAAACTTTGGTAGCGGCTTAGGAAGAGGAGGGGACGCCGAGGAGGACGTCTTAGAGGGTGTAGGATGTGGGTTCGGAGCCGCGGATGGAAGTGGTTTTCGCACCATATCTGGTAGAGGTTTCCTTGGTTTGCCACCACTACTGTCCGACTTAGGCATCGCCGGAGGCTGAGTTTTGGAGGTTGGAGTTGAAGATCTTGGTTGGGGTTGCGGCGGAGGGGTCGCCTTAGGAGTTCTCACTGCAATTGCTGGGCTTGCACGGGGGTTGCCAGGCAGCATTGAATGATCAGAACTAGATGTCGCTTTCTTTTCTGACACTGGTTTCTTGCCTGCGGCCCGAATAGTGACTGAGGCTGGGGATTCTTTCCGTGTTTTCACCCGATGCCAGGCTGTAAATTTCACAGTGACCATTTTGCTGCGCGGCTCAGTGCGCGGCTCTAGCTTCTTCATAGCGTCAATGATCTTAGAAGTGTTGAGTTTAATAATTTTCGAAGGTCGACCACTTTCACTCTCTGTGCTCGCGCGCTTCAGTTGTTTGGGAGCTTTTACATTAAGACCGCTGTTTCCATTAGTTTTGGGCGTATGCGGTTTTGGTTCTGGTTGTTGCGGCTCAATAGTCGGTCGAATTGGCGGGAGAACAGAGATGCTATCCCGACGTTGCTCCCCGTTCTTGGCGATCTTCTCCTGGGAACTCGGTGGTTTGGGTGTGGCCTTAACTGTAGGTTTGGTAACAGGTTTTGTTGCAATCTTGGTCGGAGGTTTGGTCGTGACAGGAGTGCTGCTAGGAGTAGGCTGTTTTCCCACCTTTGCTACAGGCGCCGGTGAGGCGACGGCTGGTTTCGGCACCGTAACACTAATGGACTTCCTTGGCTGAGTTGGAGCCGAAGTAGGAATAGGCGTAGTAGGTATAGTTGGAGCCGGGCTAGGCGCGGACAGTGGCTGAGGCTGGGCTGCTGTAGAGGCAGCAGGCTTACTGGTATTGCTGGGAGCCCTATTATTGAGGTTTAGAGTGATGGTCCTTTTCGGCTCAGGTCGTGCTGGCGGAGGAGGTGGTGGTGGTGCAGGAGTTGCATAAGTGCCCCTGGACTTTGTTCTATAACCTTTGTGGAACCGGACGACATATTTTTTATCTCGAATTCTCTCACCACGAGTGGCAGACCAAACCTCTGGAAACTTGAACTTCACCGTCAAAGCAGGGTCATCCTCAACCAGCAGAGAGCAAACCTCCAGCAAGTTGACACGTTCTGTCACTGTGAGGACAGGAGAATCCAAGGCCTGCCAGATGACCTCCTGCAATTCCTCGTTATCTTCAGTCTGTTCCTTCAAAGCCGCGAGAGCTACATGAAGATCTTCCTTTCGTGCTTTGGCCTTCTGTCGTTCTTCATTGTCTTGTTCAACCACTAAATCTAGCCCTTCCTTAACAGGCTGCGGTGTCTGCTTGTTAGATCCGGGTGTTTCTCCGATTGCTATACTAGCTAAGCCGCGGCATAGTGTTTTGAATAGTTGATCCCGGACAAATGGGGAAGGATCAGTACTGACGAGCGAGAAGAAGAATCGCAAGAATTCCGGTTTCTCTAGAAAGCCAAGATCTACCAATGATTCGCATGCTTTTATGCGAACAGCGTCGAAGGTCCTATCTTGTAAATATTGAACGAAGGTAAGAGGATTTAAAGGAATGACGCTCGCTTTCATAAGACGGCATAGAGCATCGAGAGCAGCTACCGTGAAGCAGTTCTGGAAAGACGGGGAATATTCATCCCTTCGACGATAACGTTCAATCTCTTCAAGAGCCAGGTCCCGAAACTCCTCTGGCTCCGTGTCTGTCGGCTCGGCCATGATTTCATCTTCGTTATCTCCATCCCCAAAAGAAAGTGACATGGCCATCTGTGGCTTTGCTTTCTTTTCATCCGGAATCTGGCAGATAGCAACAGCTCTGATGAGTTTGCAGACATAGAATTGGTCTGAAAATACATTCTCAGAGTTGTTGTTGGCTTGAAGGAGCCCAAGGATGAATCTTCGAGCATCTTTTGGACATTTGCCATCCTCTCCACGAATGTGAGCCATGGCTTCGGGAATGGCGCACTGAATCATGTATTCGCGCTTATCTGAAAAATTGTTTGGTCGAGGCATGGTTGAATCAGGGTAACAAAAGAAATGTTGGAACGCTTTCTGGAGGTGCCTAAGCCCAATCCAATCCACATGTTCCTGAACTGCATGACGTGGTAGCTCCTCAGCAGCCATAAGGCGGATGCCATAGAAATATCTTGGATCGAGTAGAGTCCGAGCAAGAATGGTAGAGACAAGAGGATGGGCTCCTGATTTGGCGAAAGACTGTTTCAAGAAGAGCATCGAGTCCTGCTGAGCAGCCACGTCTCTGTCCTGCTGTAGTTGTGAAGCGTACATGTAGGCTGGTAGGTTCGTCTTCATCTCACAGATCCATTCGAAGTCCGCATCCATTCGGATCCACTCATATGATTCTTGATCCATCTTGGCTTCTGTTTCTTCATCCCAATCGCGAAAGCCCCATTCTTCAACTTCATCCGGATGTTGCATGATATCACCTAGATAATATAGTTCCTTCTGGCCTTCTTCTTTCGCATTGTTATTGGCCAGTGCCCTTTCACGTTGACGGCGATTCCTCTTAAGTCGCTTGTACTTTGTGTTATAGGGTATCTCGAATCTCACCGACCTGGCACCGTCTTCTCGAATTTCTACTATATGTTCGTAAGGTGTACCGTCGGCTTCGTGGATTCTGATGGTCATGGGGCCTGTAAACGCTTGCTGCAGTTCGCCGGCGTACACGGCATGGGTTTCCTCTCGAACGTCTCTCCAGAAGTCGTTTTTATCAATAGGTCTCACTTTTGCTGCAGCAATATCCTGCGTCTGCCGAACTGTCATTTCGACGCATAGTTTTTTCTTATTAAACCGTTGGAAAACATCGAATCTAGGGCAACCAGACCCAACAACCCACTGGTTCCAGAAGCTCTCCAGCCGTGTACTTCCAATTTTCTCGCAAGCTTTGCGAAAGGAGTCGGATGGGAGCACGTCATCATTGGCCTGAGTGGAAGTGTTTGCCTTACTAACCATGCGGGATATGATTCGAGAGATGCCTGCAGAGCCTGATGATTTGGAAAGCCGACGATCCAGAATGAACAATACCAAAGGCGCTTTGAGATTCATAAAGTCGACCTCAAAACTTCCGAGGTACAAATGTTCACCCATATCCTGCAGTGACGGCCTTTTCACGTCAATCTCGACAAGGCGGTCTGCCATCGTCTTCATGCGGAATCTGAAAGTGTTATTACCACACAGAGCCTTCATGAAATAATCGGTCATAAACCAGGCGATGCCCACAACCAGCCAGATATCAGCCTTCGTATTAGGGACTATATTAACCCCGAACCATTGACTTGCGAGGGAATATACTAGTGTTCTTATTGTTTCAATTTCAGTGTCGACGATATCAGCGGGGTAAAGAAGCCTGTTGCTGCATAAGGAGAACGCGCAGAGGGGTATTGTATCCTCGACCATGTCGTCGACAAAGCAAACCTTGTAATTATCGAAAGGGTAGCGGCCGAAATGAAGAACAAAATGATCTACAGCCGTGACCAAGGTGGCGCAGGTGTTCCTGACCTCTTCTGCACGGCCGGGTAAACAATACCCGTGAACTTTTGCTGCGCTTACTCCAAGCTTCGTGTCGTCTTCTTCGCTTCTGAATTCTGACCATAAGTCGACATGCTCGAAAGGACCAATAGCAAAACCAATGTGCTTAGCGGCTTTGTTAGTGTCGACTTCAAATGTCATGGTTTTTTTCGTTTCGTCATCTTTGTCGATCACTTCGCCAGTCAGAAACCCAGAGCATACGACCGTCATCTCGAGTTGTTTGTCCTCTTCTGTAAGACCATAGTCAGATTTCGATGGCTCTTCCTCGCCAAGCTTTCTTTTGCGTCCGCCATTCAAGGTTGTGGCGCTCTTAGGGCGCTGCTGGGCCACAAGCGGCTGGCGGAATGCATCGCCCAGAGTACGCGGGCAAGTGATAGAGATTTTCCAGTTATTGCGGCAACCGGGGTCATCGATGCATGGAAATATTGAGGATGCAGTCCCAGGCTCCACAGAGTGGCGGGTATAGACATGAGGGTAGCGCATGTCGCCTTCATTTACGCCAACAAAATGTAGGCCATTGTGAACATTCTTCAGTTCGAATGGGATGCTGATCCGATATCCCTGCACAGTACCATCGGCGTGAATAAGTAGCTCCTGCTGATCAGCCTTTGAGGCATCGCGGTTCTTCTTCTTGACATCATCAGCGCTGGGAAGTGTGACGCGCAGAGACCCATCTAGAGGCTGGCAGCAAGCTAGATCATGAGCCATCACCGGCACTTCCTTCCGGCGACGGTGAAGCAGTCGCTCCATACGGCGTTTCCTGACGGGCCATTGCGGCGCTGACAACTGGTAAGCATCTGGGATGGTAATCCCGTCGCAGGGGTCTTCGTAAGATGCCTGCGCAGGGCAGTTGGAGACGGTGATGTTGGTGATATCTATGGCGCACTGGCGGGCATCGATGTAGACGTCGGAGACATCAGGCTCGATGGGAACGACGAGGATGTGGGACCGGCCCCAGACACGCTTTTCGCGGAAATCTATCTCGAGCTCGACCTGCTGCTTGAAAACGACATAGGGACGTGGCGGCGTGTCGTCGACAGGTAGCTCGACTGGCGCAGGTTCGGGTTCTTCTAACAGCTCTGGCTCCACGACGCCAGGCATTTCGCGCGCGATAGGACTAGGCCCTCGTGATCATGAGTGTATCGGTGTCGATGAAATAAATGTGTGCCTGTTCGGTGTCTTTGCGACAGATGGAATAGTGAGCAGGTAGCTGGCGAAGCGAATGAAAATATGGGTGAGGATGCGAAAAGTGGTGGTTCAAGGTTGTGTTGAAGTTTAGAAATGCAGTCAGTCCCTGAGTGATCGCGACTGCTCAGGGTGCATTGCCGGTGTTACCACTGCACCTACTTACTACCTAGCAGTAAGGCTGCCCTGCGAACAGAAGGTAAGCTAAAGTACGCCAAGGTGGGGGTAGATGTGGATTATGTAATCAGCTTTATCGAGAGGATTCGAGGTGACACCACCTAGCTATTTTGTGCCAGAAATATGTACTACATATGTCCGTAAGATGGCATTTATTGTACCTTACTACGAAAAGAGGTCACAGCAATACTTTATATAGGTAGGCACGGCCTATGTGTACAACATACTAGATGAGATGAGACTAATGGCTTACGTATACGGTCATCGCAGTTTTTAAACCAAGGTTTTCTATAGGTACCTAATATGTGCGACTTACTATAAGTCTCACATAGCAAAATCCCCCCATCTTATTATTCAAAGCCACTGTAAACA
Organism: Xylaria sp. FL1042; assembly: GCA_022495085.1. NCBI lineage: Eukaryota > Fungi > Ascomycota > Sordariomycetes > Xylariales > Xylariaceae > Xylaria > Xylaria sp. FL1042. The sequence goes on along the minus strand of MU380172.1, from coordinate 39,764 downwards.
GAGTCAGCGTGCAAGCAGACGGCCACAAGTACATATATGTCTTACCTCAGGGCAAGTACTTATTTTAGCAGCGACTTCCTGTCGTCCCTTGTGAAACAACATTTTAAGGTGGACTTCGAATCAACTATAATCATGTCTCGGTTAAGCGAACTACCTAAGTTACCGAACCAGCTAGATACACCTAGCATAGTAGCAAGATTGAAAAGTATGTTTTGAGAGGATTGAATACAAGCAAAGACCAGCATGGGATGAAGAGCACATGAATATGACATTTTCTACGCGGTGTGTTTTGCACAGTCTAGATTATGCCTATTTAGATATTGCCACCTGGCTCCGGAGACCTTGAGCTATAAACACCATGCTTTTTCATGATATGCTAGATTTTTCCTGCTCGGTTGGAATAGTATAGTCTTGAAACAAGAAGGAAGGTGAGATAGCAACTGGAAATATACCAGCGATTGAATGCATGAGTTCGGTATTATTATTATGAAATGGCTGACTCTCTATCCAGACAGCCAGGTGATAGCAAACATTTCATTATCCAGTAGCAACACTGCTTAATATAAGGCGATCAATCCGATGTTGAGTATGTTAGGGTACACTCTAAAGCACACTACTGAATCATCTGGTTTGTTTGCCTCTTGTACATGTGTCGTACCGTTACGCCTAGATGTACAACCTCTTAATATGTTGCACCAGCTAATGCAGCGCACGTAAACATCATCCACTGCCCCCATGTTTTGTTCTCAGTGCGAAGCAAAAGGGGACGGCATCTTCAGCTATACGTCTAACGGGGTAGCTCACTACTTGCGTTGACGTCTATCTCGCCTCTTCTGTCTTTCATGTGCTCTCAGGGTATCTTCATCCAGAATATCACCAGGCAACTCAAAATCATACTCACTCATCTCTGGAACAGGATGGCCCCAGGCGAGAACCGTCCTTCCCCTCCGTCGTCCTTTATTTAAGGCTGCATCCCGTTGATGCCTCTTCCCAAAGAAGGAAGTGAATTCCCGAGGCGGCGCAAGGTCGACTGTGGTAGGAGGGGGCTCACCTCGGGCCCTCCTAGGTGAAGTTGCCGCTGCATACCTAGCTCGTTCCATTGCTTCGTCATGGAGTTGGCGCGCGGCAGCATCGACATCGCTATAGTCAGGAGGTTCGCCTTGACTAGCACCATCATCCCCGCTCTCGTGTTCGACGTCCAGCATATCCACGTCGTCCGCGCTGTCAGCCACCTCACTGCAGTCGCTGTTGTCTACATCATCTTCCTGTTGATCTTCGTCGTCTTCGTCTTCGTCTTCGTCTTCTTCATCGTCTGTTTCCTCTGCCAGCGCGCGTTCCCTTTCGAGCTTTCGTCTCTTCTCCTCTTGACTCCACGAGCGGAACTTGTCGAGTATGGCCTGACATCCTTTGATGAAATGATCACGAGCAGGCTCAAATGTTTTCCTGCGGCTTTCGGTGACACCATTAACGCCCATGGTTCTCAACCAATCATGACCCTGAAGCTCCCCAAGTAGTCGAATAATCTGATCCTTCTCATGCTGAGCGCGACCTCTTTCTGTGTTCCTAATGGACTTTTCTAGCCTTTCGGCCCTTCTATGCGTTGGTGCGAAAAGCGAATCCGGTAAAGGGTCTTCTAAATCGCTACCAATATGTTCTATTTCGGGGAAGTCGAGGTCGGCGGTCGGGGAGGCGTGTAAATCAGTAAACAGACGATCGCTGTATACTCGCACCATAGAGAAATGGGGTCGTGGCTCGAAATGAATTGGAGGCTCATTTGCGGAAGCGGTTGTGGTAGTCACAACGGCGGCATCTGATGGCTCGTCTTCGGTATCGAGGATGATGATGGGTGTGTCGGCATTGAGCAGGTCTAGAGTGAGAAAACGACGGGAATTAGCATGGAGATTACGCGAGTGAGCAGATGCATTCAACAGGTGGAGCACGCATCAATGCGCTGTGCGCAGTGAGTAGAGCCAAGACCGACTGCATTGACACGGGGATCTGAACGTACGTTGTTCCTTAGGATCATTCCCAATCACCTCGTCATACTCGGGGAAATAGGCCGAGAGCTCGCTCTTGAAGCGGGTCGCCTCCTGCGAGCGCAATTTGCGGCCGGGTGGGCCGGTGGTGGCAGAGCTGGTGTCGGCGGTACTAGGCTGCAAACGGTCCAATTCGTGGCGGATGCCATTGATGACCTTCTCTTGATGTCTCGTGAGCCCATGTTCCTTGGCTGGAGCCGTGGTCGTGGTGGTCGTGGTGGTCGTGGTGGTCGCGGTCGTGGGCGGGGGAGGCGGAGAGCGTGGTGGTTGACGGGGAGCAACCGTGGTAGGGATAGGAGCAGCGGCAGCGGCAGTAGCAGGCGTAGGAATGGAAGTGGGTGTAGGAACGGGAGGGAGGAGGGGATTGGTGGCGATCGGAGAGGGTCGGTCGGGTTTCTGGGACGACGCGACTTGCGCGGGCTGCGTCGTGGAACGCTGACGATTGACTAGAATGGGCTTTCTGGCCAGAATCTCAACCGCAATACGTGTCCTCTTGGTCGTGAGAGCGTCGCCCAGGTTGTCAATGGGATCCAGCGGGCGCTTCATACGAGCAGCAGGCGATGCGAGGTGCTGCTGGACGAGTTGCTGTTGTGGTGATTGCGCCTGGTGAGCAGCGTGTCTCTGGTTCTGATGTAAGCGCTGGAACCCTTCAGATCGTCGCGGGAAGGTGATGGCCATAGGAAGGGAGCTGGCAATATGACCATTGTCATGAGTGTTGGTGAAGCAGTGTTTGTATTTTTTTTTACTCTGTTTCCCCTTGCTGCATTAAAGATTGAATCTCCCAGTTCCCTTCACCTCCTTTCGAAACCAATTGACCTGTAAATTGGGGGTTACCAGTTAAACTCCACACCCAGCAGGGCGGATTCCCCCATAGGTAGTGGTATTACCTACCTACATATAAGCAGTCTCCTACCACTACCTAGTGCCCTATAATAACCTCTACCTACCTAGGTACCTAAGGTAGCTAATCTTGTGTAACAGAACTTAATGAACCTTATATCGCAGTCCCTTACCTAAGTACCTAGGTATGATTTACATACATTAAACACAATTAGGTATTTACTGCGAGCTTTAAGATTTAAAAATTCGGACATTAAAGTCACGGATGGCTGGCTTGGGCCCCTCACGGATGGCTGGCTTGGGCCCCTCAGTGAGGGGTTGAGGGGCCCACCTGAGGGGCCTGCCACTGCTAGGCGGCTCGCGCCACCTGTACGCTAGCCCAGCCCTCCGTGCACCCACAAATATCTCCCCATATAATTTGTATGCAGAATCTTTTCTCTTTTCTCTTTATCTTACGATTAATATACAAATGGTACCCCAACTAGGAGCATTGCCTCTGTAAAGGACCCCAATCGTGACAATTAATATCGCATCTAGTTAATTGTGTATTTACCTTATATAAACCCTTATTTTAAATACCTGAAAACATATAACAGCTGTTGATTTCTTGTTTTATATGATTTTTTTTGTTTTTGTTTTTTTTAGAACCCTTCTGATTGGCTTTGCGAGGCAATCAATTATAGTATTTGTTTGGAAATCTAAGCCAATTTCAGGGACCATCCCACTCCTTAGATATGGTGCTTGTGCATTATATTAAGTGTCTAGTAGTAGGTAGGTTGTCCCAGCATAAGTGGCACATTTTAAATTAAGCTTAGCTCACTTATTACTTTTACTTAGGCATGGCTTACCTTATATCGATCCTTTCGATTCCCCTAAGGGCAAAAGAACTAATCTAAAAGCATAGGTATTCCGCAGCTTGTATTTTTTTTTTTTTTTTTTACCTCTATAAAAAGTTTCTGGCAAAAAGGCTTTAATGCCGTACTAGTTAAAGCGCCGGGAGCGGCGCTCTTTGTTGGTGGACTCGGGCTAGGCTTGAGGCTTTAGCTTCAACCCAATAAAACCTTCTCCCGCCCAACAAAACGCAAAACCACCGCAATACATATATAAATAGCTGGATTGCACTCGGTACCTAGCCTCCAGTTTACTCTCTTTATCAATTAAAAAGGTACGTCAGCATACACCCGAACCCTCGAACCATATACCACAGAAAAGAAAAAGACAAAAATGATCTACCTCTAATGGTCCTCAGGTGTCGCTGTTGTTAACAGTGTCCCCGGCCCTCAGGCTTTAGGTTTTGTTCAGATAAAAGTCGTATTAAGCACTCATATTAGACTACTACACTAGATTACCAGTCCTAGATACCCGATGCCGGCGTTAATCTGGACTATAAACCTTCAGAATGCGTACAGGAAAGGGAGGAACATACGTGGGTGTGGGGTGATTCTCTGCCGTTCTTTCCTAGAGTTGTCGGCGTGGAAAAAGAAGGTGCCTCTAGACTGAATCGGTGCTTTCCCCAAAGCAGGCCGCCAACCAGAACAATGGTTTGTTTCCGCTAGGAAAAGCTGTATTCGAGCCAATGATAAAACGCGTTCTAATATATGCTGGTGATGCAGCTAAGTAAACGAACAGCTCTGAGACTAAGGGGTAGAAATTTCCTGCTATTGGATATACGGTGTTATATGGATGAAGAACAAGATAGCAAGCCAGATTTTTAAAGAGGCATGATTAACAACGCGAGCTCTTGCAATACCTTGAAGATATTTACCTGCTCTCCCTTTGTATACATGTTGTACGGAAGGTCTAGGCGAATACGAGGTTAGTCAACAGCGCGTAGTACGCGCTGAAAATTGTGGAATGAAGGTCACGGTGATAATCTAAGGATTCGGCCTTTGCCAATCTGAAGACATATTAGCGGACTTCGGAGGTCATAACGGCCGTTCGAGCTGCATATCGTTCTTGATTTGCCCTTACCCTTTGAAAGGCTTGCTGAATGCAACCCTATAGACCTTTAGCAGTCCTAGATGATTATTGCTGAATAGAGACTATAGATTTCCTCAGTCCTCCATCTATCTCTCATTACCGTTATCCTTTTCCATTTGCTACAGTATTGTTACGTGTGACATTAATTAGGCTCAGTCGAGGCTCAGACTAAAAGCAGCGTGGCTCAGGTAAACTTCTTATTCCAAAACGGGATGGCAAAACCTATCTCACAGGTATTTAGGTAGTTGCCGGGTCTAGACAGATAGTACTTACCTAACCCAAGTAGGCACCTTAGGTAGTTAGGTAACGAACTTTATTATATAGGTAGAGCTTCCTGCTGTTCCGGGGTACCTACCTACCTAGGTACTGTAGCTAACCTATACTACCTACCTACCACACGTGGAATAAAGTTACATATGTACGCCTGCATATGAATGCAGGGTCTCTATATCATGTGCAACTCGTTTAGATTGGCGAACTGTTCTGCCTTTCTTTTGACTTGTGCTTGCTCCTATCTCCGGAGGGTGCCATCTCGGCTCTAACCTTGGACCTCTTCAATCCTCACAGCTCTGATCCGAGGCTTTAACATCAGTTTTTAAATAAGCACATCATCTTGAAATGCCCATATCTGTACTCTCTGTGCTTTCTTCATCCGAACAGGTATATTTGAAACTAGAGATTATGTAGATAGGCCATCGTGTTTTCGGCTTCGAACTTTCAATTATGTTTCCCTTGGAAGAGTGCATCAATTTTGGCCGTATCACGCTCTAATTCTCACAAGCCCTGGTTGCTTGGAACCAGAAGGTTTGCAAATCCAATCTCAACACAATCTCAAAATGCCCTACTTCTACTTTCCGCGGAGATACAGTTCTATTACTATGTTATACGACCCATGATGCTGACACTTCAAGGGCTAAGCTTACGTCGTACCCTGTATACTTAAAATCAGAGTCCTTGCTTCTGAGTAGCTAAGCCCAATAACGAGGAGTGTTCCCACTCATATCTATAAGTCAGCTTCAGTCAGTGCTTCATAGCCAGGGAGCTTCGAGATGTTATATAAATCAATAACTGAATGCTACGAAGTAAGGAGAACTTACAACTCAAGGTAATTACCCGGTGTCCTCATTATCAAGATCATTGCTCTTAAGACTTGAAAATGCATCTAAGAACTCGAGGTCTCGTTCTTGCCATCACTGCTTACATTTCGTATGTACAGTCCCATGAGCTCTCATACTATCTGTCTGGCGCAGAATGCACCGAGTAATATAAGATTCCCGTCAAAATTACATCCGATAATCTCGTCTTCAACATCACGGAATGGCAGGACGACTACGCTCTCCAGGGCTTTCTTACGACCGTCACGACGTGTGCATCTGCTCATTATCCGGGAATTAGGGACGGAACGACTGTAACGGAGACGAAGACCTACGACATTGCAGCGTCATTCTGTCGACCGAAGACCTCACCCGGCCTGGATAGTGTCATACTTGCTACTCATGGAGTCGGACTGGCTCGTGCTCATTGGAACTCGCCATTCAAGCCGGAAGAATATAACTTTGTACAACATGCCGTTAGCAAAGGGTATTCGGTTTTCTTTTACGATCGTCTAGGAAACGGTAGGTCGAATAAGTATGTTTAACCCTCTTATATTTCGGAATCACTTCAGAAATGATATTAGATATATCATACACTAACAAGACCAAGCCGTCGGGATATAAAAACCAGTTCAGAATGCAACGCGAGGTGCTTAAGGAGCTGGCAACCTTGGTGAGACCAGGCCGGTATACAGGCAACTGTGGTACCCCCAAGAAAGTTGTAGCAATGGGCTTTGCTCTCGGTGCCTATATTTCACACTACACAATGGCCTCGCATCCGGAACTCTTCGACGCCGCCGTTTTAACAGGTGTTAACTACAATACAAGTGTGATTAATACGAACGGCCTTGTCCGGTCCTCCGTTCCATAGATCGCATCATTACAAAATACCGACCGATTCAGTGAATATGATACCGGGTATTTGACTTGGGTTGACGCAATTGCCAATATCAACACGTAAGTTGTGGACTTGAGCAACCAAACACGGAGAAACCGTACTCAGGCTAACATTGATATTGTAGATATTTCAAGTATCCCTACTACGATGTAGATGTGGCACTTTCCCTGGAAGAAATGAAGAACCCGTTCACTTTTCTAGAATTTGAAACACCCGTTGATGGCGATCTAGATGCTAGCAACTTTACTGGCCCTGTTTTGGTAAGTAGAGTTTGACATCGACTTGACTCTGTCTTTTATCTAGGTTCGGTTCGTCCGACTATATCCAACTAGAATGGGAACTGACATGTCACCAACTAGGCTATGGCTGGTAAGAATGACTATGTCATTTGTGATGGCGAATGCAAAGGTATCTTCGATGAAGCCGCACGAGAAGTATTCAAAAATGCAAAGCGATGTATGCCGTACCTTCATCCGCACTCAAACCACAACCTCAACTTTCACCACAATGCCACCGGGGCTTTTAATATCATGACGGATTCCTCGACGCTCATCTCTAATCAGCAATGCTTTTGTGTGGTGGAAGTGCGGGCATATGGTAATGTCTTATGTTGATTGCCTAACCGGTGATAAGTGTGTTGATCTAGTACATATATGTATTGGTGTATTATGAGCCGTTCATCGATCTTTTGAAAGCTAGGACTTGTATGTATTGTAGCATTTCTAAGTAAGCGCCATCTTTCTATTTTAGAATCTGTTATCTGACAATATGATCGAAGAGCCTGCCTCCCAGCCCTCTGAGGTAAGGGATAGAAGCCATCTGTAGTTAAAATAAAGGTGTTCCAAGAATTAGGCACCTTTTAGTACGAGGGCCGTTTATTGCCGGGTAAGCCGGCAGCTGCCAGGGGAGTTTTAATAATGGGTAGCAGCGGGATACCATCCCACAGGTACATGCATGTTGCCGAGAACCGGTCGTGATGGCCCAATTACGTCATTTCGAACATGAGCAACTTCCTAACCTCGATTGACGCTCTTTCGAACTTTAGATTTTCAAAAGAGCCGCATACGTATGAAGCAGGTTTTTAAACAACTCTCTGCTCAAATTGTGAATAGATAGTAGAAATTTTTGTTCTTGTTCTACACGATTGGCCTACGGGGTTCAATGGTATATGGCTGATCATGATTACTGATATAAAATCGCCTCCGCCAAGACAGACCAAAACGCTACCACGGACGATCTATCTGTTAACTTGAACGCACTCGCGATAGCTTCAAAGAAACTTCAAAGGCCCTTGGCGTCCTAGTCAAAAATGGTTAAGACGCTAAACTCCACTACGAAAACAGATACAGAAACACCAGCGGATTGTGATACGGCACATTCCAAAGCCCCATCCCAAGCGGCTCTAACTAGTCAAACCTCACCAATACTAACATCCACGGCAATAACAGAGTCCGAGCAGCCGGAATTAACACAATCACCTCAGCAGCAGTATCTGGACTCGTTACAGCCGCCATCGGACCAGGATTTCGAGCGGCTGTCCAGCGTCCAGGAAGAAAAGGAAAAGCAGCACAAGCAGCGTGATAACGACTTGCGCCGTCGTAAAAAAGAGACTGCGCGCAAGAGCATGGAGGCGCGGCGTGACTTCATGAAGGCCAAAGTCTTGGTAGAGGACGAGGATGAGGGGGGAAGGCTGGATGAAGCAGCGCAGTATCGTCGTACACATCAATCGTCAGATTCCCAGCCACAGGTTAACAACGGTGATGACAATCGCGATGGTGGAGCTGTAGTTGAGAATGAAGACCCTGACCTCCTGAAGGTCAAAGCTGCCACGGTCATCCAGCGCAGCTATCGCGGGTATCGTGTGCGACGGGAGATGCAGGGGTTAGGTCTAGATGCAAGCACACGGTGGACGCATGCAATTCGGGATGCGCGATGGAAAGAAGTAACAAAACCTCGAGCGAGGGACGATCAGGTCCCGAGCGTTGATGCTAAAGGAAGCAATGACGACAGTATGAGCAGACCCAGCACAAGCAGATCGAATGCACGTCGAAATTGGATGAAAGTAGCCACGATAGCGCGGAGGGCCGGTGGCGATGAAGATTCAGATCATTCCGACTCAGACAGCTCGTCATCATCGCCTGATAGTGAGGAGCTGGAGCGGATGAGTAGCACGAAGCGTGAAGCCGTGCGACGGAAAAAGGAAAAGGCGCAGGCAAAGCGGCGGAAGCATGCACGCACGATGGGGTTGCAATATTTCCTCGAGATGGTGGACCTTAAGCACCGATATGGCTCGAACCTGCGGACATATCACGGACAGTGGAAGCGATCGGACACGAATGAGAACTTCTTTTATTGGCTAGACTATGGTCAGGGCAAGGACTTAGACTTGCCGACATGCCCACGGGAAAGGCTGGATCGCGAGTGTGTACGGTATCTTAACCGAGAGCAGAGACAACATTATCTAGTCAAAGTCGACCACGAGGGCCGACTAGTGTGGGCGAAGAATGGACTCCGCATAGATACAACAGAAGAATGGAAAGACAGCATCCATGGAATAGTACCAGCAGACGACCCAACGCCAGCTTTCTCTCCCGAGGTAGAGAGACACACGCAAAATAGAGCACATAACAGTTCAGACCGCCATGGTCACCAACAAGACCACTCCAGCGCACGATCAAGTTCCATTAGCTGCTCGTCGCGAGAAGATGAGCTCGAAGCCGCCAGAGCCGCGAAATATGCCAACGCAGACCTCGACAATGCAAAGGGAGTCAAGAAGATCAAGCATGTGTCGGCCGCAACAATATTCAACAGACTGTTGCGCAAGTCAGTGCGTAAGAATACTTGGATCTTCGTTGCTGACACGTCATTCCGGCTGTACGTGGGAATCAAGGCGAGCGGTGCATTCCAGCACAGCTCTTTCCTACAAGGGGCACGGATCTCGGCAGCGGGGCTAATCAAGGTCAAAAACGGCCGATTATCCAGCCTCTCGCCTCTCTCGGGACATTACCGCCCTCCCGCGGCGAACTTCCGCGCCTTCGTGCATAGTCTGGAAGACGAGGGCGTCGATATGTCGCATGTCAGTATCAGCCGCAGCTATGCCGTATTGGTGGGGCTCGAGATGTACGTCAAGACGCGGAGCAAGGGGAAGGAGGCGCTGAGGAAAGTGAGCGTGAAGAAGATGAAGGTTTTCAAGCCTGAGGAAGCGAAGAGAATGGAAGAAGAGGCGTGGGATAAGAGTCAGAGTGCCGCGAAGGAGAGATGCGTGCTAGAAAAGGAGCGCGAAATCGAAGAGAGAAAGCGTGAAGAGAATAAAGCCAGTGCGAAGATTTTGCGAAAATTAGGCATACGACCGAGGACACCATCCAAACAGAAAGATGGGCAGCAGGGCGACAAAAAACAGACGACCTCATAGAGGGGTTTTTGTGGAGGATGCGGCCTTGGATAAGTTGGAGGAATATGGGATAGTACGTATGGGATGCATGCTGATTGGTACAGTGTCTTTTCCAGTCATTGGCGTTATTTGATATCCTGTGAGGAAGCGCGGACTCTTGTATATCTTCATTTGGTCAAGGATTATGAATTGAGGTATTGTGAGCTACTTCTTATGGATTCCGAGTCTCTTGACTCTGACTAAACTGAAGAAACGCGCTGGTTATTAAAAGAATATGCCATTTCACTAGGTCATGCTATTGACGAAGCTATTCGTGATTAGAGCATGAGCTACACAGAATAGACTTAGAAAAGCAAACTGCAGCTTTTTAAACCCCAGCCGAAAGTTCAGCCGACCCATACCAGCCCAATGCCTCAATAGCAGCTACGTGGTCCGTCACCAAGCAAGTCCAGTCAGAAGTGCCTGTGTAGATAGTATTCCCGTCATCTGATGTCTGGCCGTAGCTGAGAGTTGTACCGAGCTGCCAGAACAAGTCACCAGATAGGCCGGCGGAAGCAACAGTAAGCGCAGTGTCCTGCCACGGGGCCTCGATTGTGCAATGATTGTACGTTATTCCGTCTAAAAGACTGTTAGCCCGCTTGACCGGCGCAATACTTCAGATAGAAGGTAATGCAAGAACTCCTAACATAAACCCTAGAAAAGGCACAGATAGAACCAAAATCGAATGTCACTTACATTCCTCCCACAAGCACGGCTTTCCAGCAGCCTTGCAGGCAGCAGCGTGGCTCGTAATCCACAGATTCCCCCAATCGGTCGAGGTACCCCACGAGCTGGGATACAGATGGAACGTGCCGAAGTCGAGCGTGGAAATCTTCAAGTTGGCCTCGAAGTCGAGGCCCTCGCCGTACGAGAAGGGGTAGCTGCCATCGGAGTCCGTGGCGAGCCCGAAACCCTCGTCGCCCAGCGTCACCATGTGGTTCGGGTCCAGCGACTTGATGTATGCCGAGATCGAGGTGGCCCATGTCGTGATTACTGACGTTGCACACCCGTTGCAGCGCGGTTCATTGGCGAGTTCCCATGCGAACACCGCGGGTGAGGAGGCGTAGCGCGAGACGACTGTTTTGATGTATGTTTTGTATTGTGTTTGTGCTGCTGTGTTCGTGTACCAGCTTGTTGTGCTGCCGCCGAAGGCGGTTACGTACTGTCGCGAGTGATGTTAGCTCGCGCCTAGACTTAAATAGCACCCCCTATTTCCGCAGGCTGGAATATCGGATTCTTCATCGAATTATCGTAGTGTATAAGATCGGTATTGAAGAGAGCGGTACTCACAGCTGGGATACCACCATAGTCACTCCAATTATTCACGAAGTTGATGATTAACTTGATTCCCCTCTGCTCGGCAGCTGAGACGACGTAGTCCAGACGTTGGAGCCCGTCAGTACCCGTGTTTATCGTGGACCCGGAAGCCGACAGCTTCTGGAACCAAATGGTACCTGACGAAGGGGTGGACGTGACGTCGTTGAATCCCCAGACGCGCAGGATCTTGAGGCCGGCGTCCACTAAATTATCGAGCGTCGTGTCAATGTCCGCATTGTTCGTCAGAAACCCGATCCAATACGAGTTTGTGCCTGGGAAGTAACCTGTCTCGCCATCGATTTTGAACTTGACGCGGTAGAAATTAGTAATTTCGTTGCAAAAAACTTTCATGGAGAGGGAGCTCGGTTCAGTATATGTTGATTGCCCCAGTTACATAGGGGATTTCTTCTCCCCTGATTTATACCTAGACAAGCGGAGAGCAATTATCGATGATATACTCACATGCAGACCGTCAGTTGATGAGAAGGACGTAGGGGCCGAAGAACCCGAGGTTGTCGTCGTCGCACTCTTAGTCGTTGTAGTCGTTGAAACCTTTGTTGTCGTTGTACTCGTCGTTGATGCTTTAGTAGTGGTGGTCAACATTGTTGAGCTAGTACCTGAATTATCGAGTCAGCAGAATTTTTTTTCCGTTTTGTATGGTGATCTATTTTAATCTATCCACTTAAAATCGGTCTATAGGAACGGGAATAGAAAGAGTTTGCATACTCGCCAGGCACTGAGAATAATAATCATTTTGATACTGGCATGTGGCGCCGGCCACGCATGTAGTCTCTCCTGTGTACCCTATACCACCACACTGGCCATAGAGAGGAACTGCGGCTGAGGCGGTACCCGCAAGGGCAACGAGCCCAGTAGTGATGACCTTCATATTGTATAAGTCTGGCTTCCCAGACGCTTTATCCCTGAGTAGAGCAGCTCAAGAGTTGGATACTAGCACATAAAGGACGGCTGAGCCAAGGCCGAGAATATCATGGTCGAGGGTAGTTAAAGATTTATATATTGCTATTGGGAACAGCAGAGGATGTTAGCCTCAAGGCGACCGATGTAACATTGTTGTTGGATCTAGGGACCTATCCCTCCGTAGGTCATCCTTTGGGTCGGCGTCGGGCGGATGTTTAGTCTTGAGTGCGGATAAACGAGCTCCATCTATGTATGCCTCGAGTTTAAATAAGGGTCTAGACTCATTTCTCATTCCAAAGTAGTGACTCTGGGGCCCTTGACTAGATCTCATTGACTACTTACGAATGAGGCATCGGGCTATGAATTGCGCATGTCAAACTCGCCTAGTCATATTCTCCAGCAATAGGAATTCACAGGCACAAGAATGGCACGACGTCGAACACCCACCAGCAGAGTGGGAATACCAGGGTTGGGGGAATTGGGGAACCCCTGAATCGAAAGCTCATATTTGGAGAAAGATGGTTGAGCCCGTATGTTCTTAATTCACAGAGTTATCATTCATAACGAAAAACAATACTATAGCCGATCGAATACGAGCTTTCGATTTTAAATACCGATCAACGTTCTTCCAGAAAAACCTATATAACTTTAGTAAGAGGATAAGATACAGCTCTCCTGCGGGTTTAGACGGGTTTACTTACCCCACACTCAAGTGTAAATAACATGCTACCAAATCCCGATTCGGTAGAGGTGAAGTCGGCGTGAGGACCTCCGAAACTTCCTATTCGATTGTGTGGGTTCAAGATATCCTGTTTTGGTGCCTGCCATGCTTTCTGATCATGTGTAAGTATGCAAGGCTCATGTAACTATAAACGACGGCTGCATAGACCTAACTGGAGTACCTGCGTTTTCAGTCCCTAGATAGATGTGGTTTGTGTAGAATCCAGTCGAGACATGACTAGTGAAACGAGCTAGTAATCACGAGGTTTAAACAAGTGAGTCGAAGTACAATTTGATCTATTCATATATAGCAAATAGACCACTATATGGTAGCTTTCGATATGAAGTACATTAAGTGGACACTCCCTCGTTCGCCGGTGAATTGTTCGTTCCGTTCGACTTCTCGACATTTTCAAGGCTATTTAAAGGGGCCCTATCATCATGGATATATAATTGCATAACCTTGGGGCCAGGATAATGACGTGTGGCATGTACTAACCACCAGATAACTGATAATGCGATGGTGCCAACGAGAATTACGCTGTTGTAGTTCATCGATTCGACGGTTGTGGGAAGCGAATATGCTTTGGTACCAGTTAGCGATATATAAATCATTCACTTCTAGTAGATAGCTATTCTTACGGAAGAAGAAGAATATGTCGAATAAGGCAATAAGCAACACAGCTACCAAGTTAATAATATTACCTAGTTTCCCTAGGTGAAAAGGGCCAGGTGGGAAATACTTCCGGCCAGTGACCACGTTCGCAGTGAAAGGTATGGCATAAGAAACTGTCGTAAGAACGATGAATGAACCAGTTAAAGCTAAAAAGGCGCTCGAACTTCCTAGAGGTATCGCACCTAGACCAGTGGCGAAAAGACAGACGAATATCGTAGCCTCAATGGGACAACTCAATGATTCGTTGACACGGCCAAAGAATCCTGAGAAGGGGACGGCATTGTCTCGAGCAAGTGCCCAATATGTCCGCGAATTCGTAAGCACAGTCCCAATACAACAACAAAAGCTAGTGAGAAACAAGATGAAAAGGAGACCAAAGGTGGCCGGGGCGCTCTGAGTGGCCTGTTGGTAGATTCCAGCTAGTGGGTATGTGTTAATACCGCCTTGCAGCTGTGAGATATCGGTAATGGCATAGCTCAGAGCTATAGCGAAGACGAATGCGTATAAGAAACCAAGACTAATCTGTAATCCAATGGCTTTTGGCAAATCCCTCTTGGGATGAGGAAGCTCTTCGGCGATGTGAGTGATCGCATCGGGCGTACCGATAGTAAAGGCGCCGTTTAGCACCCCCAATAGAAAGGCCACGCCTCCTTGCCAGCCGGTCAAGTTGTTCTCATTGAACGAGCCCCAAACGAAGTGATTGGAGGCGTGAGTCTTTGGCATAGCTGCAATGACTATGATAGTGATTATACCGCCGGCTATGACGAAGAACATGCCGAGAGTCTGAGTATACGGCACTAACCGATTGGCAAAAATAACAAATAGAGTCGACAGCCAGAGCAGGGCAACGTATGCGATGTAGACATGCCATGCTTCGGAAACATACGTGTCTTGATGATATGTCGCATAGAGCTGGACGACGACGTTGGCCGTGATTTGTATTAAGGATGCCAAATCAAACATCCACCCAAAGAAATTGACCCAACCCGTAAAGAACCCTAACATCCGGCCCCAGCGAGGGCCTCCTGCGATGGTTGCCCAGTGATAGACACCACCAGCAGTTGGGACTGACGATGCAAGCTAGAGAGAGAAGTGATTATTAGTACGCCAACGCAAACTCGACCAAATCTGAATGTGAATGATTTGTCTGACAGTCGGTGCGCGGACACCAGTTCAGGAACTCCAACACACCTCGGCCAGACTCAGACCAATAAATGAATACCAAAAGAATGCGACAATTAAGCCATATATAAGACCCGGTGGCCCTCCATTAACTATGAGTATCGCGATGTAAGCAACCAGCAGCAGTATAGTTGAAATCAAGACGTCGCTTACGGATAGAGACGGAAATTGTAGAGCCTAGAGCCGCCCAAGCATTATCCACGGTCAGCGCAATACCAACGATTCCCCAAAAGCCGTATTGGCGTTTCAATTGGTCTTTATAACCAGCGGCATTGACCTCAACACCTCCATCGACCGCAGCAACAACCTCAACATCTATCCCTTTCGGTTCCTCATGTTGAGGGTCGTGCTGTTTCTTGTCTTCTCTCTCCATGGTTATGGTACTCAAACTTGTGATTTATTTCCGTATAGTGAGTGGTATGGACAACGTAGGGCGAAGCAGGGGCCGTAAAGCGTGTTGCTATGCAGCATGAATATTGATGGAGTGCAGATAGGACATACAGTACTGTAACTCTCTGCAGCACGACAATAGAATTAGACAGACACAGGCAGGCGAATGGCAGGATAAAGAGATATGCAAGCGATACGAAGATAACGATGATCGCAACTGACCCGCAAGCATATGATGATGCATGATTGATGGCGCCAAATGATTAAACCTCACGCATACCAAGCTCGCCGATCCCACTGCAAGGCTTTGTTTGTAACTCGTCACTTATCCAATAAGCGTTTTTTCGATATCGGTCAGGGGAGGTGAACAAAAAGGTTAATAATAACAAGGACTGTATCGTATCTTGTACTATCGCTCAACAATGCTCCATCTTCATTGGTGCCCGAGCTTGCTTATCATGGCATATTTCGCCGAGTGGGGGGAGCTCTCCGGGCTCAACCCGATGTTACAGCATACTAATGGCAAGGTTCAATCACTTATGCCGACAGGGCTCGATAAGAGCCATTGTGTGAGTAAATCGCGATACTAACGAGAACTTGCGGCCAAATAGATGGTTCTTCTCTCCTCTCTTGACGCCGGATTATTAGTTCGTCTTCTAGATCGCCATTGCGTGTAATAGGTAGACTACCGAGCGGGCTCGAATAGTCCTAGAATAACTGTTTATTCGTCAAGCGTCAGCAATCAGATCAGCGAACCAATGTGCAAGACAGGGGTATATATGTGTGTTGCTGACGATATCTTGAAGAGTAAAGTCGCATCGCGAGCATCCCTACTAAGGAAATAGTATGAACCTGTGGGCCAAGAGTGGGTTGATTTATGAACACCTTGCAAGTGAAAATGCCGTAGAATGAATGAAAGTTATTGCAAGTGATTGGTAGCCACCGTGGAAGGTTTTCCTATACACTGTCCTTTGGTCCTGCCACAGAATATGAGAAGTATCACCAGCCCAGCTCTTCGGTCCGTTGGCACTAGATGGGTAAGGGTGGTTTGTGATCATATACATCTGAAAAGCCCCCAGCTTACCTAGTTGTTTCAGAATCTGATATAGTAGCGATGAGGCGAATATGTAGGATACTATGGCCGGCTTCCAGAACCCCATTCTCCAAACGTTCCCGAGAGACCGGGAAGGAGGTGTAGCAGCCTCAATGTTCATAGGTCCAAGCCAAGTTCAGCTGGGACCGTTGGAGTCAATATGCATTTGGTGGCTTCAATCTCTAGGTAGCACAACATGTGGCCATTATGTTGATTAAACTCTGCCCTTGAAGGTCTGGCCATCGAACCCCATGTTGAGATCTATCGACTTTGTTGTCTCTAAACCCCGTGCTTTTAGACCGGGCGCCTCACCATTTCGATGTTCCCGACATGTCACCGTTAGATCAAGGCCATATACTCAAAAGAAGCAGGTATATTGTATAGATATGTTCAGTCGAAGCTGCCATGTGGCTCTTCTCTAATAATCGTACATGATTTTCTGGCGCCTGGTTGGCAAGGGTATTCTCAAGTTTCAATTGTTTCCGCCAGGTTAGCTTCGGCATCCTCATCAGGATTTCCAACATATGGAGGCGGATCTAGTGGGGTGTCATTCTGCTCCGTCCAGACCTGAGCCAACTCCTTTTCAATCTCTTCACGGCGCTGCCTCCACTGTTCGACCTGTGACAGTCGTTCGCGAAGATCCTGCAACTCTCGCTCAACTTGCATCTTTTCGCGTTCGGTGCCGATACGCTCAAACTCCCATTCGTCGCCATTATCGCCCAGGCCGAGAGCCAGGTTGTAAGTATGGTATTTCTTAAGGGAGGCTCGAGTTGATATGGTGATCAAAGCTATCAACGGTCAATATCTGTCAATAGAATAACTGTAGTTGTTACTCACTTATACCCCTCTCTTTACAGGTTTCATATAAGAGCCCCTCAACATCGCTAGATACTGCGCTTGTACTCTCGTCAATGATGGCGTATTGAGGCTCGTGATAGAGCAATCGTGCAATACCGACTCTCTGTTTCTCGCCACCACTAAGCACATCTTTCCATTCTTTTCGTGTATCCCAGCCGCCCTCGCGATCAGGTAGGTATCCGAGTTTAGCCGCATCGAGTACCCGTTTCAAATCGTCCTCGCTCTTGCGCTTAAGTCGCATATCAAGCTCTCCATCGGGGTATATTACCTGGTCACGGAGGGTGCCGATACTAAGATACGGTCTTTGTGGCAAAAACATGATACCATCCTCACCAATGGATTTTGGTCGGCTGACCAGCCCGCGATATACAGGCCATAGTCCTGCGAGAACTCTTGCAATAGCACTTTTCCCAACGCCGTTAGGGCCCGAAATTAACAAGTGTTCACCTCGTCGGACGATTAGAGAAAGTGATTCAAGTAACTCTTCGCCTCCTTGGGGCCAGAGCCCTGGCGCAGCAATAGGCACGTGCTCTAGTCGAACGCCATCGAACCCCTTTTGCATAGTTCCTTGGACATCTGATAATGAATAAAGCTCATTTCCACTAGCACGGGGAAAATACGCATCGGCATGGACTCGGTGAAGCGTGGAAATGAGAGTGTACACCCGACTTGTGTACCCGGCCAACTCAGCGAGATCCTTGATGGAATACATCATGCGACCACCGGCATCCGCAAGCGAGAGCATGAGGCGTTTGTTGGTGATGAAGTCTTTCATACGATTGCGCTCGCGACCACCCTTCTCAGCGCTTTCAATCATTTCCATTGCGCCTCCTAGGCCACCCCAAGCTGGGAGGAAAACTGGAAGGGATGACAAGAGATACCCATATGCGCTCCAGCTGTATTTTAAGATAAAGTCCTCGAGGATATTGTATCGGATCTTGAGCATGTATATGCCCTCCATCCAATTCTTCAGTGACTTGAATTCCTTGTTAAGGAAAGTCTTTTCCATTTCCGCACCACCGTAGAAGGCAATTTCCTCAGCGTTAGCTATTAAACGAGCGTGCAAGCCCCTGAAGTCGCCTTCTTTGCGGCCTTCCACTGCCTTCAACTTTCCAAATGGCGGAGACAATCTTCGCAGAATGCTCGCTGTAAGAAAGTAATTACTCAGAAGACCAGTTAGAGCCAAAGGGCCCAAAGAGCGATATAGCTGGTAATTGAAGACACAGAGATCTACAAACGGTTTGCCAAGAGACGAATACAAATTTGCTGCTGAAGCACAGAAGAGGGTGAGATCTTGGGTAATAAATTGATCAGCACCTTGACCGACTCCGCCGTCCGAATTAGATAGTTTGTAATAGTTGAGATTGTCGTTGAGATATAAGTCATGGATGTATCGCGTTAATCGGGTGCGGAATGCGATTGACACCTTTGACTCGAGAAATTTGATCATTGAATTGGTATAAGCAGCAAAGCCACCTAATCCACACCACTATATAGAGGTTTCAGTAAAATAAATCTATGAGACGAGGGGGACGGGGCAACTGACCTTTACTATACCCCAAAGAAATAGTCGCCCATTACCTGCGACCAAATCACGGACAAGCTCGCCATCAAGACGTGCCACTACCAGTGAAAGATACGTGCGCAGCATCAAGAACGCGCCGTGACTAACAAGCAACCCAGCCTCTTTACTCGTCCACCGAGGAATCATGATGCTCATCAAGCTCAGAAACTGATGAAGGAACGCAAGATTCAGACCGGGCTTCGTTTGCGCCGACGGGACGGTTCCATCGCCGAGCCCAGAAACCTTGGGCGGGTTAAGGAAAAGTCGTCGGTGCGCTTCGAAAGTCAAAGGCTTCGTCCTGTGGATGACTACTTTGGAGGTGCCATCCTTATAAGGAACGTATATCGTCCGCGACCCGTCCTTTCCCAGAAGCCAGGAATTAGTGCGCACGAGCTTGCGGCCCTGCTCCTTTTCCTGTCTTCTTCGCTTCCACCATCTCCGAGTCCCTTCGGCGCCCAGGACGATCGACAAAGCCAATGCAAGGGTGCCAACGAGTTTCGTTCGGCGCGACGTCTTCCGGAAGCGATCTTTGATAATGTTCTTGTATTTGTCGAGGAAGGCGACGAGAATGTCTTCGGACGCCGAATGGCGAAGGGTTGACTGCACCGCCATTTTAGCTGGCGTGTGACGTCAATGAACAATGGACCGGCAGGAGAAGCGACGTTGCCATCGGTCGCATAGAGCCGGTCATAATTATTGAAGCATAGACGGATAGATTGATGTGGTTGTGTCGCAATTAGCTGTTGGGCTGCTAGGAGAGGGGAAGAGTAGGAGATGGGGAGGAATAGAGGAATAGTAGGAACGATCAATCACGATTCGTACTTAGCAAGATGGGATTGTACGGCAGCGACCTTCTTTCCATGTGATCGAGCCTCGGTATAAGCCTCCATTCCGTCGGTGGAGCTCTAGCCACAATTACCACAAACTCCACCTTCTGAGTACCTAGGTACCTAAGCTCAAGTGGCTGTGTCACACTCTGTCGCGTGCCGTGGCTCGATCCAGGTTCCGCTCTCTGTCCGCACCCGCACCTATTTTGCATTTTGCATGTGGTTTATTCTGGCGCCTTTTCCCCACGCTACATATATGTAGTGCAGTCTGGACTCTCGGTACATGTACTAGCTACCTAGGTATTTGTCAGTAGGTAGCTATACCTATGTATATGACTTCATACATACCTACATGTGTAGGTGCTTCACTACCTCCTGTAGATAATGTCTTGATATGATATGATCAGTGGTTTGACTGTAACATCGTGTTCAAGTTGGCTGTTGTGCTCAGGTTTCACAGGGGGCCACAACAGCTAGGAATAACTACCTAGGTGGGCAGTAAGTTTTCTGCCCTGGAAAAAGGCATACACGCATCTAGAGGACAGCATCCTTCTAGAAGCAAAGTGGTGACTAGCTACCACGTTCCTCGTCCCAGTTGATTTAAGGGCAACGTGTAGATCTACACTACCATAAGTCACAGCAGCGGCCACAAGGTCTACGCAGTAGTGTACTGCGTGAAGCACGAGAGCCATGGATATTAGTACCTAGGTAAATTGATGAAAACACATACTATGTAGAATCAATGCTAGGGCTTTGCGTCGAAGACCCAAAGCCTTCTACCATACTAGTGTAGTAGGAGGTTTTCCAATGCTGTTGGGACTGGGATGATCTCCAGTGAGCTCCAGGTTTGTCCAGACTCCCACTCGGCACCCACTCTACCTAAGTAGGCTCCGTCTGGGCGGCGTCTGAGTGGTGGACCGACAGACAGACCCACAACTCGCCCGTCGCCGTCCTGCATGGCTAAGCGCCTACCTGGATTGTCCCGGCCAATAGGATGGAAGAACCACACCGTCTATATCTTACTCGCCAACTCTTTCACATTGTTGAGATGGATCTTGGACCGGGGGCTGGGACCGTGGTAAGTAATGTATACTACTGTTAGGTAGGTAGTAGCGTATAATTCGTGCTCACCCTTTTCAGCTCCAAGACAAGTCACGGTGTGTGAGTGGCACTACATAGCATGATGGTTCAATGCCTAGTAGTGTAGTTCGCGTGGTCAATACCTCCAGTACCTAGTAGAGACATGTGCTACCACGTTTTCATATTGCCATGTGGATGTTCGCCAAAAATGATATTTGCCGTACTGTAGGTACATGATATAAGGTACCAACGGCAAGATTTAACCTAGGCATAATCTACACTAGAGCTACCTACTACGCATGTAGCACTTAGGAATAGCCAAGGTACACTGCACTGTACCTGGTAATGTGTGGGGATCTCATTAGCTCAAGAACGTGCTAGGAATGTGTCTAGCACAGTATCTACCTGTATATGTATAGTACAGGTAATCGACATTGTCTGATGATCTGTGTGCTTTTGCGCCGGGCCAAAAAAAAACTTACAACAAGTACTGACGACATAAGAGATGTGTAGACAGCCGTTTACAGGTCTACATCCACCGCTGCGTCTACTCGAATTAGAACTCTACCCAGGATATACTACGTATATACTGAAGTGACGTTACTTGGCTTGTGAAACGGAACCCGCCAATAGAAGCGAGATTATACAGGTGCGCTGTGGTCGATGAATTAAACTATGGAAATATTACCGCCTTAGGTTAGGTGCTAGGTACGGCTGGACAAGATGATGGGGGCTGTTGGCTGGCACTGGAGATTAAAAGAGCTGCAAATGTGGATATGGCTTCCGAATTAATGAAATAAGGAACGAGACATTTGATATATGCTGTTAGTGCCACCGAAAAAATAGAGAGAAAATCTTAACAACCTATAGCAGTATCTGGTACCCCTTCTGGAGCTAGCACTGGCGCACATACCACCCCCAAAGTAGCATAGTTGCTCATCGGTCTAACGGTTTGGGGCACTGATTTGGAGCCCCCTAATCCCCCCAATCATACCCAGATCCCAGTGAACTTTCACTTCATTTAGGTGGTAGATTAGGTAGGGGCGCTAACGGCTCGCACCCAGCGGCCCTTTTCCTGACCTCCTCGAGCCGCCTCCTTCCCCATCCCGTCCCCAGCCTTTTGCTGCAGCCAAAGACCTCCTTTCGCGTCTACATCAAATCATCGCTGTCTCTTCGGATCGCCAGAGATACCGTCGCATCGCTGGAGTCTTCGCCTCTCCGCTACGGCTGAATCTTTCTACGCGGCCAACGTGGCCATCGAACCCATCATTGGGCGGTTGGGCAGCTCAGGTATGTAGAGCGTATCTACTTTTCTACCTACCTTCGTGGTTCAAATTCGGGCGAGGCGACGGTCTGTGCCTATTGCCCTCGTGTCGGACGGTCCCAGCGGGTTCCATAGCTAGCTCATGGTTTATGGTTTATTCTATGGCCGAGCAGCTGCTTTAATCCTGTTCGCGCATCTCTCTCCAACTATGGAGTCAGGGGATCATGTGCGCGGGCCCACGATTTATTTTCGATAGCGCTGCCACGTCTGCAAGCTTCGAATACTATCGACCATACTTCTATCCCTCTATTTCTCCTACCCAGGTGTTCCGCAAGGTTAGGCGACTAATTTATCTCTTTTCTTTTTTTTTTAGTCCGATAACAACCCGCGCTGATCAGCTCTTGTCTCGTGGCCTGTAGAGAATGTCCCGAGGTGTTCACCAGGACAGTCAGACAGAACAAGGTATTTCCAAGGATAAGTTTATGTTTCAGCCCGAGGACGAATCCAACTCGACAAGAAATCGAGGCCTCCTCAACCCACCATCGCGTCCATCGTCCCAAAAGATAGAGCCCTCATCAGCCACTGGACTTACCGGCACTCCTGCAAGCGAATCCCGACATAGCACGAGTAGACACTCCAGAGAATCGAGACACAGCATGTTGGGGCGACGTCGAAACGGTAGCGCCTCTACCAACCGGTCTGCAGCGGCAACCAATCCCACAAACACCCCCGCCTCATCACAGCCCAACTCCCCAGCTGGCGTTCCGCAAAGACGGAAGAAAGGCGGGCTTCTTTCTCTGCTTGGCTGCTGCGGCGTGCCGGACAATGCTAACACCCCCGATGGCGGAGAGGAACCTTTACCATCACACAAGCTAGACAAGATTCCTCAGCGGCCGTTGACTTCCGGTAGGAAAACCGCAACTCCGTCGGAGCAAACGAGTGGTAGTAAATCACAGATTTACGAGAAGGAGAAGGAGTCCCAAGTCCAGGGCGGGCTTTCAGCCCAGGAAACAAAATCCGCAAAACGTGCCTCGCAATCCATAGCAGCCGAGCAGCCAGTGGCTGGGGACCAGGAGAGCGAATCCAAACAAACTACCCTCGTGGTTGCGCCTGGCCCAAGCATCACTGTCAATCCACCGTTATCGGATAGCCATGACGCCGAAGTATCAAAAGAAGAGGGCGCTGATTCTAAAGACGAGGATGGGGATTCGGAAATGCCCGATGCAGATGCCACTGCATCACAGCGAGTTAATCTTCCCGTGACCACCACCGATGATAGTTATCCCAAAACAGTTCCTCCGCCTCCGCCACCGCCAATAGCGAATGAGGAGCCAGTTGTAGTCGAAGAAGAGAAAGTTGCAGTGGCAGAGGCATCGCAACAGAAATTTCTCCTCCCTCCTATCGAGCCGCGTTTCAAGGGCCGTAAGTGTCTTGTCTTAGACCTTGATGAGACTTTGGTTCATAGCTCCTTTAAAGTAAGCATCTCCCTATTCCGCTCGAAAGTGTGCCGAGAAACCTAACGAAAACCAGATACTACATCAAGCTGATTTCACGATACCTGTTGAAATCGAAGGGAACTACCATAATGTTTATGTAATTAAACGACCTGGAGTGGACCAATTTATGAAGCGAGTGGGCGAACTTTACGAAGTCGTTGTTTTCACAGCGTCTGTGTCTAAGGTGTGTGATATGCGCAGTCAGTTTTCATTATCATGCCTAACCAAAAGGAATCTAGTATGGTGATCCGCTGCTGGACCAGCTTGATATTCATAAGGTCGTCCACCATAGGTTATTCCGCGAAAGTTGTTACAACCATCAAGGCAATTACGTCAAAGACTTATCACAAGTTGGGCGAGATCTCAAAGATACAATCATCATCGACAACTCGCCTACATCATATATTTTCCACCCCCAACATGCTGTTCCCATAAGCAGTTGGTTTTCGGACGCACACGACAACGAATTGTTAGATCTAATACCTGTTCTCGAGGACTTGGCTGGACCTAATGTCCAGGATGTCAGTTTGGTTCTCGACGTCACTCTTTGAGCGATAGCTCTCAACCCTTTTCTTGCACAATTCCAACACACATCACAGCACGTGTTATCATAGCGGAAGGCGTTCTCGGCTTTGACCACCCTGAAACTTGGTGTAGATGTACTGTTTAATACTATATAAAAGAGGCGGACTCATGCCAACCAAAGTTAGAGTTCCAATCTCTGCACAAGAGACGGTGAACTGTGTATAGCCAGCGTCCCGGGCCGGAATACTTCGAACCGGTATACGAAAAGAGAGAGGCTACTTCTGGAAAGGCCGTCATATCTAGGCAATAGTGGTGGGACCGTAGGCATGGTGCCGGGAGGCGGTTATCTAAAATTGGGACTTTCGAGATGGGCGACAACCGACAACGCATTACTCCTATAGAGTCTAGCGACGAACCTCGCAGAGGATTCTCATCATGATTGCGCAGCTTTATCATTCTCACCACTCTTCTTTCTTGTTTTTTTTTACTTTGTTTCTTATCTTTTTCTCTTCCTTTCGTTTCTTTTTATTGCCCTATTCACATGTCTTTTTTTTTTTTTTGACTCAGCTACGGCTACAATTCATTTTCATAACACGCACATATACGCAACAATCAGGGCCGCCGAAGCGCAATCAGGAGTGTGCAAGCGGCGGAACACCCCAAGAGGGGCGAAAGCATAGCCAGGCACGGATGATCAGCATCATAATTGAGCGATTTGTCTCGTAGAGCGTGATGTCACCTAGCTAGAGGGCGGGAAAGTCTACCCAAATTAAGCGCAAACATGTCAGGCCAGGGAGCGCTATGGGTAGGGAAGGGATTGAGCCTGGAACAATACAAGGGCTTTTCCCCGGCTCAGCCGCCATCGATTAACAAATTGATATTCAGAGTTGATCAGGATACCCAACTCTAATCCCTTGTCCCACTTTAATGCTTGTGGAATTCTTTCGTGTCTTGCGAATATTCCCACGGAATAGTTCAGAGGTTATAGTACATGTGGTGAAACTTGAGTGCTCATTTCTGAACAAGTATGAACATACAAGAGTGAAGGACAGTCCCTGGAGGCGCTAAACATAGAACTTGTCCATGTCCAAGCGGGTTTACAAATTCGTTAGCTAAACTATTAATACTATTATCGCTTCAAAGGCATTAGGGTAAGAATGGTAGGCACTTCGATGTTGGAAGCTCACTGCTCTTCCTTAAGCTCAACCAATACATCAAAAATCAATACCAATATGTATCTATCCAGTAATCTCTCTATGGAAATAATATGCATTTGATAATCAAATATGCACTTAAGAGGTAGATTAAAATGAACCGGGATATGGATGATCAAAACTCCGCTGTCTAACTTTGACCAGCCATGTGCCGCACTAGTCCGCCCAAGTTTCACGCCAAGCCTTGAATCAGGTGGCCTTGCAGCGGATGGCTTTTCCAAGTTGCAACTGACCTTCCCTCCTACTATCAGCCACAGCCATCGACCATCACGACCCAAAGTTGCTCCCGCTCTCGCCAGGCCACGCTACGCCTTCTTCTGCTCGGTTCTGTCTTCATTGTTTCTTGCTAGTGGCCGTACTCTGAGGGATGATGCTGCCCTCGACGGTGCGGCGCATCGCCGCGGCCGGACCCCAATCGCCTCTGTTAGCATCGTTGACACCGACGGCGACGCGAGCAACAGCCGCGCTCACTCTCAGCAGAAACCCCCAGTACAGTCAGCGGAGGCGTTACTCGTCTTCGAAGCCGTCAAGCCCGAGTGACTCGCCGAAGGGCTATGCCGCCGGACAGGTGACGCCCAATCCGTCACAGTCAACGAAACAAAGTGGCGAGAAGAGGAAACGTAAGGCAAAAGACGCGAGCATACAACGAAAGCTTCCCAGCGTCCCCAGCACCCAGGATTTACCACAAGAAGGTATGGGATTACTATATCACTATGATGACTAGGGCCTCATCACCCTTCCCCCTTCGCCTTCGGGATGCTTACTCTACTGTCACTATCTAGCTTTGGCCTTGGCCACATTCTTCTCTCTTCACCGGCCTATCTCCGTCACGCATATCTTTCCCAAGGCGATAACCGACGATGCCTTCGCGCAGATATTCTCACAGCGCACGAAACCTGCCACCTACAACAAAGTCATGTCTACATTGGCCCGATCTGTCGACCAGCTCGAGCAGCCCATGCAAGGGTTAAACGTCACGAGTCAACACGCGACCGACGCCTCAACTTCTCATAATGCGAACAACGAGCATGTGCAGCAAATTAACGTAAAGCATGCAGATGGCACCCAAACCAGTGTTTACGTGCAGCTAGACCAGATGTCTGGACAATTCCTTCCCTTCAAACCACCTCCGATACCACAACCGCTCTCAGGCAGTGAGGTTGAGGCTGAGGTTCAATCATCAGAAGAGATGGCAGTAAAACAAGAGCCTCAGACTCGCATCTACAAGGCCATGTTCACGCTCGAGGAGACAATCGACGAGAACGGTAACTCCCATATCACGGCGCACACCCCGAAGGTGGTTGAGGACACAGGCAACGCCGGGCTTACTGTCTCTGACCCACCACGCACGTTTCTTGAGCGCATGGCTTTGCGCGAGATCAAGCGCGAACAAATCCGCGGCCAGCCCAACGGTATGCTCGCCATCAGCGTCAGGCGCCAGCGAAAGCTCAAGATGAAGAAGAAGAAGTATAAGAAGCTGATGAGACGGACACGAAACGAGCGCCGGAAGCTGGATCGTGTCTAAGGCACTGTTCTTATCATCCACCAGCGCCTGGAGGAGCACTCTGCTGGGCATATGTGGCATTGGTGTAAATAGCTATTGCTCTGAAACACGAGACGAGCACATGCTGCCCGTTCCCTGTTCATCTACTCGGCGTGGGGGGTATGGTCTTCGGTTGTAATATTGTGTATGGTAGAGGGGCAATCGTATCATGGAGGAAGGCATGTTTTCTCCTTTATCTAAGGCATCACTGCATTCTCTACGCTTTTTTTAAGGGAGCAGGGATAGATATCAATCCATAGACGCTATTATACCGATGCCATACGAGGCGTTCAGTATCACAGCAGATATTCATTCAATACAATCTCAACCTTGCATACCATCTAAAATTTTTACACATTATACTTGATTGATCCCTACATGCCATGATATCCCTGGTGATGATAACCTGTCGAGTACATATCGTCGTTCACAATGTTGTGTCCAGTAAGCTAGCGAAAATCTGAGTATAAGGATGCTTAATCGATTAGAGGCTTCACCGGAGTCTCAACCATAAGCTCGAGCAACGACCACACAACCTCGGCTGCCGCTAATGTTGTGGTCTCGCCGCGTGTGTCGTAGGCCGGCGCCACTTCAACTACATCTGCCCCAACTATCTCCAACCCGGTTAATCCGTCAAGGATGGTGAGCAGCTCGCGCGTTGACCAGCCGCCGGGTTCGGGAGTTCCGGTTGCTTTTGGGGGGACATAGAGATGTTAGTAAGTAGTTTCGTACTGTTGAATATAAATACGAGAATCTCGTAGTGTTTATAACAACGGGTATAACGTAGGTGATGGGTGATGTCGCGTAATTTTAAAAAGAAAATTCACAGAGGACCCAACTAAATAGTTCCGACACAATAGCTATGCTAGTAGCGGATAGAAATGGGGAGAGAATGGGAACGATAGGAGAGAAGGCGACATACCGGGTGCAAACGCGGGATCTAACACGTCGATGTCGACACTGATGTACACGGGCCCGCCGGCTACGCGGTCGCGGATCCGCGATATGATTCCCGATGTCCCGATGCGGTCGAGGTCCCGTGCCGTTAGGCGCGCGAAACCGCACCGCTCGTCGTTTTGGATGTCGCCTTTGGGCTTCGCCAACGGCGCCCGAATCCCGGCGTGGATTGACGTGTTGCGGATTAACCCCTAAAATATAGACGTAAATAAGAGGAACAGTGTTTGCTTCGGGCAGTGAGATATGGTGTGATCGAGCGCAAAAGGTAGGGGAAGATATATACCTCTTCATGTGCGATGTGGAGGAATGTGCCGTGGTTAAGATCACTACGAATACACGCGTGAGTTCACTATTTATAGCAGGAAATCGCCCTCTAGAAGGGAGTCTTACGCGTAGTCTGATATCCCACCGCCTGATAATTGTGAACTCGTGCCATGGCGCGGAAAGGATTTAGGGACTTACTGATTTCCGACGGGTTCCAGGTATCTTAATTATTTTCTCAGCCCAGGGGGTCCTTTCAATGATAAAAAGCTCAGTGAGATTGAGGTTTGCTAGCTTACCTAGATGGCTGTCAAAATGTATGACAGAAGCTTGTCCCCAGTGCTTATGCACCGACCGCAACGCCGGCAGCGTCGTCGTGTGGTCCCCACCGATCATGATGATCCTCGGTGTCGAGGAGACACTCTGGTTGGCGGCTTGTCTTCCCGAGACGACCTAGAGAAACGCAGATGAGCATCACATCTCGCCGTCATTTGTGGACATCCCCAAAGGCTTCAGAGCTGCAGCCTAACTGATCCTATTGCGTACCTTGTGGCCCTTTGTCAGCTGGGCGAGGGCGTAGTTATTGTCGAGAACTGTCAGAGGTACGTCGCCGCAGTCTACGACGGTAGCCCATGATTTGAGTGCATTTTTGCCTATGAGCCAACCCACCGGTAAGTAGTTGTCTCGTCCATCGACACTCGCAGCACTAGGTATCTGTGAAAATACTAATAATAAGAATCGACGGACCCGTATATACACTCCATGCGAAATCGGCATATATCCTCTGGCTGCTTGCCCGGGTCCCCCGAGGACCGTAGCGAGCTCCCGGTCGGGCCGTGACGCCCTGGTAAATCTCTTAACATGCGGCCTCACATCACAGATTCTGCTACTCACCGTGTCGAACGGTGCACCGAGGATGGCAATATCGTACTTGGCTCCGTCCGCCGCCTCGTCTGAGAAGCAGTGGACGTAGGGGATTTTGGCGTACGTGTTCAGGCCGCTGAATTGGCTCCCGTATATAATATCGACGTCGTCATCGGCGGCCAATCCGCCCAGGGGCTTCTGTGTCGTCGAGTATGACGGCGCGTGCGGGAATTGCCAGTCTCTAGCTTGGGAGGTGCCTAGCAGGGCAGTCCCGAACAAGGCGAACACATTCGGTCTCATGTTATTTTACGGAGGTCTAGTCTCAATGAGCCGAGGTTGATCTCAGCTGCGGGGACGAGTTGTTCTCCGTGGTAAGTGGTGAAGAGTTAATTCGCGGGGTGCAGCTGTTGTCATACCTGCCTGGCCCAAGCCTGTGACACCATACCCACATATACAAGTACCTAAGGGTACCTAAGGGAGTTGAGAAATATCACAGTCATTTCAGCCCACAACACTAGATAATTGGCTAATTCTAGTGGAACTCCTTTCTTTGGAATTTCCTTTATTTATCATATGAATCTTCTTCTCCTAATTGATCAGCTGATGTTACCATAAGGCACGATCTTTCTCCCACTTACCCTTGCCAAGAACTGTGTAAGTCAAGTCACCATGAGACATGGACACAGCGGCAACCTCAACCCGCAGATGTTATTGCCAATTAGACTAGGTAGGTTATCATGAGCTGTGCAGGTAGGTTCGATCTGTAAATCCCGGGCGATGGGAAAGTTAAGTACTCGGCTAGGACGTCACTCAGACTATACCCTACCTACCAATGCAGCCTTCGTGTGTGCCCAGCAATCCTCGCCCTCAAGTTGTATTTCCTTCTAATCTCACTTCTTATTCTTATTCCTACCTGTATCTGGAATTATCCACCTTCTGTATCTTTCTATCGAGCCACTTGCTCCAGTTCGTTAGGAATAATTGACCCAAAGAATTGTTACAATCCAACCCAACCTCCAAGGCACAGAAAAACTAGCACTTCTGCCGCTACTATGTCGTCTCGAAGAGTTCGTATCTGGCCAACTCGAAATACTTCCACCAGCGACGTTGGATCCGATTCAGGCAGTCTTCTGAGCGATGAGCCTATCCCATCTGCACAAGAGCTTGGGCGGACTCTGCGTTCGACCCTCGCGTGGTGGCAGGATGAGTACGTGTACTGGTGAGTATTCTGGAGTCTATGTTTTTTCCGGTTGGCAAGATTCTTATTCCCATTTGCCCCTTATAGTCTCATTTGCCTCGCCGCTGCAATAGCACTAGTCGTCCTCCTGTTCACCTACAACGGTAGAGTTGAGCCGAGCTGGGGCATCGATATGCAGCTAAGCACAATCTTGATAGCCATAATGTCTGTCTACCGTCTCGCCCTCAAAGCTATCCTCGAAAGTTGCATTAGCCAAGGAGCATGGATTTGGGTATCAGGTTTTCGAAAGGGGAAAACGGAAGCGAAGCTTGAGGATTTCAAGATGTTCGATGAAGCCTCACGTGGTTTGTACGGAGCACTTGTACTACTTTGGCAAATGAAAGCCAGGTCCGTGACATGCCTAACCCATCATCGCCTCCATACTTACGAGCATAGTCATTTTGCCTGTATCGGATCCTTGATCACTCTCCTGATTCAGGGCTTTGAAACTTTCTCTTCTCAGATGGTTACGTATACCGACATCCCGACCGTACTCGCTGCTAAGGCGAGCTTGAATACGCATCCAGCGCCACCGCCCCCAAGATCCGAGACTGTAAGTTATCGTCCTAGTCGGTTGCTTCGTGACTTGGTAGTTTGAAACAAGGGCTTGTTGTCGTCTGGGCTACAGTGAGGTTGGATTCGAGGAATGCATACATACTGCTAAAGGTCACGATTATTAACTCAACCTGTTGCAAGTGGCACAATATCACTTCCAACATTTTTGGGGGTAAAATCAACTGTCATACACCGACTTGGGGATTTCTGTTCACTAACTTTTCCAAGAAACGTCCTTAATGCTTTCGACGAAGGCCGCCGTGTACGATGGCATCATCGCCACTGCTCCTGCATCGGACGTACCCGTGTCCTGCGAGACGGCAAACTGCAGCTGGCCAATTTTTCCATCGCTAGCAGTCTGTGGCGCCTGTACTGAGTCGCTGTTCACCACATCGTGTGATTCGCAGGGAGGGTGTAGTTACGCGATGCCTTCGGGCACAACCATATATAACCAAGCGAGTGCTCCTTTCGAGTACAGATTCACTGTTGCACCTTCAAATGGATCTTCGACCTTTCCTATTGCGAGCTTCAAGGCCATTATCTCCATTTTCGACATCATGTCGTCAGAAAAAGCGCACCAAGACAACAAGGTTCAGGCATACCAGTGTGCACTATGGTTCTGCCTTAAGAGTTACAATTTAACTGTTACTGATGGAGTCGTGTATCGGTCTGTAACGGTAGAATGGTCAAAGTCGGACCTCGCACCGAAGAGTAGTGCTCATTATGACGAATACGTTTTCTTGGATATTCCGCCAGAAATGAACGCTAAGCAGAATACGCGCTATTCGGTACCATCGGGCTCTCTCGACACCCTGAGAGCTTTCATGGACAAGCTAACGCTAGGAAACGCTTCGCAAGTAGCGGGTACCATGATATATGATACTGACTGGATACAGGCAATGGAGACAGCTGCTAGCCTCGATCTCTCTGGTTGGATATCAAGACTTGCTCTCAGCTTGACCAACAATATCCAGCTCACGGGTACAGTACGGCCAGGCAGGAACTCCGACTACAGCGGAACAGCGTATATCATGGCCCCACGCGTTGAGGTCAATTGGTACTGGGTAGCTTATCCAGTGTCCCTCATGATCCTCGCCTTCGTCTATCTCATGCAAACCGTCTAGAGAACGGCGCAGGATCGGGTTTGCGCATGGAAAACGGATTCACTTCCTGTGAGTTGTTTACCTCATTCCTCTTTCCGCACGGCTAAGGAAGAACTGGCTAATTTCGGCGATTTTACCCCCGTGTCCTCCTACATACACTACGCCCGAATTCGCAGTGGTATACTAATCTTGATTGTCTAGATGCTGTTCTGTCACGTGTCGAATACTATCCACGCAAAAGTTGGTGCTGGAATGGATGTGCCTGAGGGGTTGAACAATCGCGTTGGTCGCACAGAGGTCGAGTTAATTCGCCAGGATAATGGAGAATGGATATTTACCGAGCCGAGATACCACTGAAACCTTCATTGCTGTTGGAACTATTAGCCGCTTACAGTAAGCACAAGTAGGCGAGTTGCAAAGACGCCAAGCACTTGTTTCTGAGCTTGTCTCCGGGCTTGTTTGCTAGTCTATTTGACAAAGGTCAGTCTTTAACAAACCTATTCAATGTATATGCATTCAGCCCCAGAGTACAGATTGTATTGCTCTTTTACTTATCAGGGGGATACTTGATAGCAGCGGCGTAGCTTCAAGATGCTTTAGGCTATAAGGCAAGTACCGAGTTTTATAACCGATAGGGAGCCGGTAACGTAGATGTATTAGACGACGCACGCAATGCTTGCAGACTGAGATTTTGCCATTGTCCAATCGGCATAATCCGTTGAAAAAATGAAGAGACAGATGATGAGGTCACTTGAGCATGACTAAGCCGGTCGTAAGGTCTTTTGCCTTCTGAAACAACGCTTTTACCGGTTCTCTTTTTCATGATATCGCACTCTAGTTTCCTATTCAGTCTATAAGAGCTGCTTTTATAGTCTCTACGCGATTCATTGAATTCGACTGTTCAGTAAACGTCAAGTATGTAACTGCTCAAATTTCGATCGACCCCTGCAAGCAGTGCACCTGGGCTTTAGTGTATGTGCACAGTATGCATCTTTACAGGCTCTGCAAACCTGATATGGTAAGGATCTCCGCATCACGATACTGAACATTACACACCTACCTTACACACGGTGCTGTATATACACTAGATGCTGCGATTTCGCGTTTGACATGGGTGGTTGCGGTTACTGATATCCGTGCTAGGCAAGTCCTAGCTTGAATGCACTATTTCCTAAGTATAACGTAGATAAAGACTATAGTAGTTATTGAAGGACATTATTCCCGAGTCCGGCATCGCCGGAAGATAGTTAGACCTCAAAAGGCAAAGCGCTCGTAGCAAATGGCCTCGGTGGTTTCACCGTATACACGCGAGCAGGTATTCTACCCTACAGTAGATAAGCAAATTATATCGAGGCTTTTCTTTTTTTCCCCCTTTGGCCTGGTTCTAGTGTACATTGTTGACCCTGGAGATTACTAAACACTCCAAGTTACCACTTCTCATCGGGGACGTTGAAGGTGGGACATCTCAACTACCTGGTCTGGACTCCATATCATCCCCCATCAAACCCCAGAGTTCGCGCCGTCGGCCCCTTTGTCTATTGGAGATGCCCCACATCTTCCCGCACTTCCCCAACCTTCGTCTTCAGTTATCTTTTCAGTTTCCAAGTTCCTTTTTGGAGACACTTCATAACCACCATTGTGCTATTTTTCAAATGCCCCACGATAATAATGGCTTCAGTAGCAACCTTGGAGCCTGTAGCACGCACGGCCCGGCATCCCCACAAGACACGAAAGAGAGCACCCAAGGCATGCCTCTCCTGCCGTGCTCGTAAAGTGCGATGTGATGTATCCCAAAGGGGGAGGCCGTGTATGAATTGCTATCTTGACGATGAGGCTTGTGTAGTTACAAGTCGGGCCTCGAGATTGTAAGTCGTGCCGCGTCTCTTATAAGTCTTTTCTTTTTTTCTTCGTTTGTGGTTAATAATTCCGCTTTAGCCGAAAGGGGGAGCGTGAAGGCAATGTGCTCGATTTTCGCCAGCAGGACCATATCGATGAGTGTAGCCACGAGAGTATGACGGATGATGCCGTCAATCCAGGGGTTAACGGCGAACCAACTTCGCCTCAGGCAGAACTTGTCAACAATCCTCACACCGCTGAGAATGTACATGCTTCGCACTTGTCTGGTGTTAGGGGAAACGTACAGGCAGAAATGCGACAAGGGCAGCAATCGTCCACCGGCTTTAATGGACAACGGCAATCATTCAACCGGCCACTAAATCAAACGCAGACATTGGATAGTAAGTCAAGGCCAAGTTGCGTATGACTTTATTCTCACCAACTGAACAGACACCCCATCAATAGCAACGCAGAATTTCGGCCTCGTAGGAAACCCAGATATTCCCTTTTGGGTCGGTGAACAGCAAGTTGTGATCAATGCGGATATCACATACTCATACTATCCGTTCATTTCCATCAGCAATCTTCATAACGTGATGCCGCAAGATGTGAATTACCTCGACTCCCAAGGGTGTCTCAGAATACCCACAAGAGCGATCCTCGATGAATTCATGCAGCAGTATTTCTTGCATGTTCACCCCCTGCTACCATTCATCAACGAAGGTGACTTCTGGGATCTCTACTGCCATGAAGGCAGTGGAGGGTCAGGCGAAAAGATGTCCCTACTTGTCTTTCAAGCGATGATGTTCTCTTGTTGCAATGTACGTCGACCCTTTCGATCTGTCCAAATTACAAGGCTGATTTTCATAGTTTGTGTCGAAATCAAGCATTAAAGCCCTTGGGTTCCCTGATATTCGCACTGCTAGAGCGACCTTATATCGCCGCACAAAGGTATTTCCAACATTTATCCAAAGGGGGACCTGAAAACTAACAAGAATAGCTCTTATTCGACTTCGATACCGAATCATCCCTTATCTGCCTCGCGCAAGCTGCGCTGCTGCTTACCTACTGGGCCCCAAATTGGTCGCTTGCGACAAAGAAACCCAACACAGCCTGGCTTGGTGTTGCAATACAAAACGCGAAGAGTGCAGAGGCACACATATACTCGGCCATGCCAACGTTTTGTTCTATATCAGATCCAATAGAGTACAAGAAGCA
Source organism: Xylaria sp. FL1042 (assembly GCA_022495085.1). Taxonomy (NCBI): domain Eukaryota; kingdom Fungi; phylum Ascomycota; class Sordariomycetes; order Xylariales; family Xylariaceae; genus Xylaria; species Xylaria sp. FL1042. The sequence goes on along the minus strand of MU380172.1, from coordinate 4,785 downwards.
GAATTCCCTGAAGCGTTTGTGGTGGTGCTGCGTTATCCGTGACCGTCTAATTTCCCTCGGCATGCGTAGGAGCATTCAAGTATCTCGCGCCCATTTTGACGTCGGCTCAAATTGTGGCCTCGGATGCGCGGACCTTGCGGATGAGGCTGGGCTGTCGAAGGTGTATAATTTAGAGACTAAGCGACGTTTGATCGAGATATTTGTTCAACTCGGCGAGCTTTGCTCTGTGCTGACGGATCTGCTGACACTCGTCTTTCCTCTCGATGATGTCCCGGGCTGGGGCAGACACAACGGGGCCGAAGGCGCCGAAAAAGTACGAGAATCAAAAGCAGCGTTAAGGAGATGGTACAAAGCAGCAACTCTTCGTTTCCCTACGTCTGGTGGAGATGGTGCATCAAGCAAAACGACAGGAGATAAACATGATTCGGTAATATTATATACGAATCTGATGTACATGTTTTATCAGTAAGTTCTCGTCTTTCCCGAAATCTTCCCCGGCTAATCACTCATAATTGTGCGTCAGTTCTGCACGAGCAGCACTGTGTCACCATGAGGTATTGCAAGCAGCCATGGCGTCTGCATCGCCGAATCTAAACAGCAACGTCCGCGGGTTTTCAAACGTCTATGAAAGCCGACACGAGCTACAAGACGCCGCTTGTGGTGTGACACAATGCCTGAATGAGTTAATTCAACGTCGTCTTGCTCGCTGGCTGCCCATTAGCGCGTAAGTGGCCATTGAAACCCGACGGAGCTTAGGCATGTGCTGACTCTGTATGTAGAATATCATGCACGGCGATGCCATTGGTGCTGCATATCATCGATGTGAAACTTTTATCTCAGAACAAGAACAGCAGAGCGACGCCGGACGAGAAGAGGCGGACAGCTCTCAAGCAGCAAAGACTTAACGTGCTCATTGAGGCCATGAAAACTTACCAGCCACAATACGACGGCGTGGACTACATCAGCGAGACTATACGGCACATCGTGAATCTTGCGCAGATAGACCCTCCGAGTAACTCCGCAAACACTCCATCATCGATCACGGTGCCGCCGCAGGATCCCACCAACAGCATGCAGCCCATCATCTCCGACTGGACGGACATATTAGCCTCTAACCCGGGATCCTACCTCCGCCTCTCCATGACCATGGACATCAGCATCAGCAAAGGCAGACTAGCGAAGGAGACCGACTTCCCGGTCAAGCTCCGGGGTCTCTTCGCCCACGGTTTCAGTCCGATCCGAGCACTCCTAGCTGGAACTCACCCGAGAACGCCACCAACACCATCGACTTGCGCTGTCACCACCGCTCCAGCTACAGATGTCTTCGTGCCGGCTCCTACGGTACATATACAGCCCGGCAGCGTGCGCTCGGTATCACCAGACGAAGATTCCGCATCGCCCGACTCGACGGACAATTCAGCCGGGGCCCTCGACAGCAACTCGACCAGCAACGGGGAGGAATCTTCCTTTCTCGCTCTACCTGCTACACCTGCGGACATGGACGTGGAGATGCATATGGACATGTTCGTCGAGAACGGCGGACCCATAGCTCTCGACCTCGGCGACGCGTTAACGGCTGCATACGTGCCACCGATAGATAATGCAGGCAACGAGGGAATGATAAGCAAGAACGGTGAAACTACACCCGCCCCTGATATCTTCGATGACGCGGACGAGGACACGGACTGGATTGAGCGCGCCTGGGACGACGAGGAGGCCGGCGATAAGGAGACTGCGCGCGTCTTGCTCGATGCGCTGCGGGACGACGCTGTGCTTTGCGCCGTGACGGGATAGATAGCTGTTTGGTTGGAGGATGTACGAATACATGAAATGATGATATGATTATGATGGATTAGCTGGGTCGGATTGGACGGGTAAAAGAGGGGTTATCGTGATCATGATGGCATGGCATAGAGTGGCGTTTCAGAACCCAGAGTTTCTTCTTTACTTCTTGGATTTCTCTTGGGAAGCTCCAAGGTCTCTATGATACTGCTATAGGTTAAATAGATCCCCATATTGACGATGTGTATGGAGAATTCCCTTTATTCATGCGCTACCTGATATGAACTCCTCCAAAATGCTATCCGTGTCTAGGCCTCTCCGGAAGAAGGAAGAAAATAACCGTATCTAATTCCCCAACTAAAAAGGGGAAAGAAAACACGCTGATCCCATACATCACATGTTCCCGCTATGCCGTGATGCTATGTGACGCCGTTGATCTATACGTCTGAAAAAGTCCAAAATCATACATTCACCGTGCCCCTCGAGACTGACATAACACTAATAGTCCGAGGTATCCTCACAAAAAGAAGTAAAGCGCCCGAGACTGCGATCAAGGCTGCCAACCCGAGGTAGGGGAGGCCAATCCACGAGCCGTGCCATCTTAGCCCCAGAGAGAAGAGCCCGGCAAGCAAAGGTTGAGAGAACACACTACCAAGTACCTCCACCATGTTGACGAGACTGAATAACCGGGACCGGTGCTCCGGATCTACGTATATGCTCATCAGACTTTTCGAGAGACTCGCGAATCCCGATCCGATAGCCATGAGAACCAGCCCGAAAACGAAGCCGCTGAGCGTCGGGGATACTCCCAGCGTGAGGGCGCCAAAGAATAGGACGGCATACGACCAGCGGGCGAGGGATAGATCACGATAGTGTTCGTCCTTGGCTCTATATCTAGCGGGTGTGGCGGGGTCTATGAGCACACCTGAGATCCAAGGCAAGATGACTAGAGTCATGATGATACTGGCGATGCCATATGTACTCTGCACGTATCCAGTCTGCGCGATCTTGATTTCGTAGCGCTTCGAGACGAACTGGTTCAAGAACTGCAGAGTCGAATCCATGACTGGCATCGAGCATAGAGCAGTCACCAAGAGGAGGATGAGAGACGGTGATTTGAGGATGCTCAGCGAGTCTAGGAACTGGCTGAAGACCTGCGATATTGCCAAGCCGGGACTGGAGAGATCGGGCTCGTTGGACTCTTGTAAAGGGTTCTTGCACGGCCGGGTCTCGGGGAGGAAAAATAATGCAATTCCGCCGAGGGAAAAGAGCCCGAGGCCGATCAAGGGGGAAACCCAGGGGCCGGCCTTTTCCATTACGAATCCCGCGAGAGATGGCGACAGTAAGTTTCCACAAAGACTCGCGACGTGAGTGCGCAGAAATGCGATAGCCCTGTCAGATGCGTGGTAGCTTAGCTAAGTGGCGCGTGGGTGACGTATACTTCTTAGGAGCATGGATAAACGAACCTGTCTTCCTCGTTCGTCGCATCCGCGATCATGCTTAATACCACGGCTATAAGCACGCCGTTGCCGCCGCCGATAAGCTGGCCAACGGACGATGCCCAGATGGCAGTAATTGGAAATACATTGCTCCAATACACTACTGCCAGTTCTATCAAGGCCCCGACTAGCAATCCCGTCATAGCCACCGCCACGATAGGTTTCCTACCGAGTCTAAAGTGCGTCAGCTAGGGGAACATTCCTTCTCATTGGGTGAACCAAGCACGGACTTATCAGCTGCGAGTCCCCAAGGAAAGGCAGCGACGAAGGCTACGATAGAATACAACGTGGACTGGACGGCTAAGAGGTAGGCCAGCTCCTTCTGTATCGAGTCCTCTTTGCAGAGGCTCTCGTCGATAGGCTGGTTCAAGCTCTCCACATCGTAATACTCGTGGCAGATGATATCCTCAATCAGGCGCGTCAAGGGCAGCTCGACGAAGCCGCCTGAATAAGAGACGATGAATGTTATGAAGTAAAGAACAGTAGTGACATGAGGCTTGTTGCTAGGCCTAGTAGGCACGAGGATACTAGAAATGGAGGAAGCTAGTGAGGAGATGGAGAGGTTATCCCGGTGTCCTCGGTGTCGCGACCCTTGTGGTGAGTCTGGTAGTAAAGACGCAAGCTCTGAGGCATCGTCTAGCGAGTCGCCGCGTCGATGTTCTTCATCTTGTGTCATATTGCACCGGAGGATAATGCTGATAAGCGCAGGGATGTTGCTATATTACCTGGTTCGTTGCGGATTGTGGTCCTTGAAGCGTGTGTTCGGTGTTCTCGGGAACATTCCGTCTAGTACACAAGCCAGCATCCCAAAACACAATCTAAAATCTAAGTGCGCCAGGCTGGTATTTGGGCACGATGAGAAAGCCGGAATCGAGGAATAGAAAGGGCAATTATTGAATATGCTTGTGATTGGTAGTATCTAGGTAATCTACACTGGATAGGACGTATTAGATAGATAGGTGAGTAGGGTACGTCGCCCTATAAGGGAATTGATCCGAACAGCCCAGAGGCGGTCGACGATTTCCCAGCTTGGTTAAGGCAGAGAGAGGTCAGGGGTCCAGTCGCCAATCTGCTTCACTCTCCCCCACTCCCTCCAGACTGCAGAAGTCCAGATGTCAGCGTCAGCAGACTATGAAGATTGAGAATGGTATGTATACATATAGACGAGATCTACCCGATACCATCAGTCACACAAGCTCCACGCCCGCGCGGACCCGGCGAGGAGCACGTTGGTGAGTGTCACACTGACTCCGGCAGTCTGACCAATTGCTTTCTTTCCGTGTCTGACAACGAAAGAGAGCGAATAAGGTGTATTTACTTCCTCACTCGCGATCGTTGTGAATTAATTCGCAACAACGTTGGCCAGTCACTTCGGATCACCCGCGAGACCAGGGTGATATCGCCATTAATCACACCTCTCCAAGCATTTGATGCAGGCGTTTTTTTTTTTTTTTTTTTTTTGTTTTTTTTTTTTTTTTTTTGGGAACAGCGAATATTAGAAGAA
>MU380171.1:0-260428 GCA_022495085.1 Xylaria sp. FL1042 | reverse complement strand
ATTAATTAATTTTATTTTTTAATATAATATAATATAAAATAAATAAATTAATTAATTTATAATTAATAATTTTTTATATAGTTTATATAATAAATATATATAAGTTATAATAATTTAAATTAATTATTATATAAATATTTAATATTTATAAAAACTATTAGTTTTATTATAATATATTTTATAGTTAATATAATATTTATATAAGTAATAAGCTATAATTTTTAAAAAATAATTAAGAAATAATTTAAAAACAATTAAAAAATAATCTAGAAATAATTAAAAAATAATTTAAAAATAATTAAAAAATAGTTTATATAAAAAATAATATTTATTTAATTTTTTATTATAGCTAAAACTATAACTTTAGCTATATTTTTTTGCGCTTAATTTATATTTTTTATTAAAGTTTAAAAGTTTTTTTTTACTTTTTTACTATAATTGTTTATTTTTTTATTTTTAATTTAGCTATTGTTTTTTTATTTTATTTTTTTATTTTTTTTTATTGCTTTTTAAATTATAGCTAATAATTTTTAAAAGCTAACTAGTTTTATTAAATATTTATTTAGTTTTATATTATTTATTAATAAAAAGTTTATAAAAGTTAAACTAGAGTTTAATTTTAAAGGCTTAGTTTATATAATTATATTAATATATTAAATAATAAAATATTATTAATATAATAAAACGTAAAATTTTTACTATTATTTTAAATATTAAATATATTAATTTTTAATCGGCTGCTTGTTAAGCTATTAATAAAAACAGCGCAATTTTAATATAAGTTTTTAATTAAAGGTTAAAAAATATAGCAGCGGCTTTATAATTATATAAGCTTATTATTATATATTTATATAGCTTGTTTTTTATACTTTTGCTTTAAATTTTTTATTAATATTAAATTTAATAATTAATAAATAATAAATATTTATTATATTTTTTTAAAGCAGTATTAAACTATTTAATAATTATAATATTTTAATATATTATAAAAATTTATAATATATAAGTAGCTTTATTTTATAAAAAATAATTTTAATTTTAATCTTTTGTTTTATTAATAATATAAACTAATAAAAAATATTTTTTTATTTAAAAGTAAAAAGCTGCGTATATAATTTTAACTATATTTATATTTTTTAAGATTAAGTTTTAATTATTATATAAAATTTTTAACTTTTTTTAATAAAATCTAGCTATAATTAAAAATAATTTTTTATGCTTAGCTTAAGCTTTATATTTAAGCTACTTTTTTATTAATTTTATTAATATAATAGTTAGTTTTTTAATTATTTTTTAATTATTTTTTAAAAAATATATTAATAATTTTATTATAAATTTTATTATATTTTTTTTTATTTAAGCAGCGTAATAATAATATTAATATATTATATAATAAACTTATTTTTATAAAATAATCTTTACTAAGTAAATATTTAACTTCTTGTTTAAAGTATATTTAATAAAGCTTTATTATAAATATAATATAATAAGTAATATTTTATTAAAATTGAAATTTTTTTTATAAATATAACTTAAACCTTTAAATAATACTTAACCTTTAATTTAAAATAATTTTAAGCAACTTTATATTATATATATATTTTTATTAAATATTAATTATATATTTATTTTAAAAAATATAAAAGATTTAGCAAAATATATAATAATATATTTTAATAGTTTTAAAGTTTATAAAATATTAAATAAATAAAAATGCTATATTTAATTAAAAATATTTTTAAATTATTTTAAAACTAATTATATATTTTTTTTTAAATTATAAAAATATTATACTTAAATTATTTTATAATAAAATATACCTTTTATATATTTATAATTAACGTTAATTATAAAAGTTTTTATTTTATTAAAGCTTTATTACTTTACTTGCTTATAATAAAAGCAAATAATTATATAATTAAAATATAATTATATTAAATATTAAATATATTAAAATAATAAAGTTTATTAATATAAATAATATTTGTTTTAAAATATTATATTTATATAAGTTTTATTGTTTTATTTATTAGTTTATAATAAAATAAGTGCGATTATTTAACTATTTAATAAAAAAAATAAAATTTGCTACGTATAAATAATATATTAAAAATAATTTATGTTAATAAGGCTTTAATAAATATTTATTATTAACTGCTTTTAGTTTTTAGCAAAAAAAGCTTTTAGCTTTTTAAATATTAAAAACATATTTAAAATAAATTAATAAAAAATAAAAAATAAAAGAAAAATAATATTTATTTAAAGTTATAGTTAGTTAATTAATTTGCTATATAAGTTAAAAGATTAATTTAATAATTAAGCGCGAGGTTTTAATAACTAAAAGTAAAAAATGTTTATATTTATTATATAATATTATTATAATATATAGTGTTGCTTTTAAGTTTTTTAATATAAAAAATTAAAATATAACCTTATATTAAATAAAAATTAATTTTAAAGTTTTATTAAAATATATTTTATTTATATATATAAAGTTAATATATAAATATATAAAATTAAGTAAAATATTTTATTATAATATAATTGCTATCTTTAATTATTAATAAATAAATAATAAAAGTTTTTTATATTATTTAAAAAAATAAAGTTCTTGTTTATTATAAGCTTTAATATTAAAAATAAATAATTATAATATTTTATAAATAGCAGGTAAAAAAAATAGTTAGCTTAAAAAGCTAATATTACACTTATAAAATAATATAATATATATTATTATATATTATTAATTTTTTAATATATTATAAATATATTTATAAATAATAATATAATAAAAGATAATATTTTATATTATAATTTATTATTATTAACTAAAGCTAGCAAATAATGTGTTGCTTTTTATATATAACTTTTTTTTTAAATTATTAATATATTTATTTAATATATTTGCTTAATTAAAGTTTTATATTAAAATTATTTTTTAAATGTTTTTAAATAATATTATATATTTAATTATAATTGTTTAAATATTAACTATTTTTATATAAGCTTTTAACTTTATAATATAAGCTTTAAAATTAAATATAATCTTAGTATAAATAAATAACTTTATAAATATATAAGGACAAGCTTTTTCTTTTATATATTTATATATATAATATTATATAAGCATATTTTTAAATAATAAAGTTAAACTTATAAAAAGTAGTTAGCAATATTAAATATTATATTATATTTTTTTTTATTAATATAAAAAAAATTAAAAAGTAAAATAATTTATTTTTTTTTATAGCTTTTTAACTTTAAATTTTTACAACGCTTTAATAAAAATAATAAATATAGTTTTATTAATTAATATATTAAATATTTTTAAAATATTTACTATATAATAAAGTTGTTTAATCTTAAATTATTAATTACTTAATATATATTGCTTATTATTTTATAATATATTTATAATAAAAACAAGTTATAATAAAATATTTTACTATGTTTATATATTATAATTAATATAAGTACTAATTTATATTTTAATTTTTATTTATTTAATTAATAAAATATTATTAAATATAGCTTTACTTATTATTTAAGCTTAGATAATATTAAAATATAATATTATTTTTAATATTATTTTATATATTTTAAAAAAAATAAAATATATTTTTATATTTTTTTAAGATTAAAAAAATATTGCTATTTTAAATAAAGTTAGCGTAAATATTAGTTATTATTATAAAGTATATTATTTTAAAGTATAACAAAAGATAATTAATTTAAAAATAATTTAAAAATAATTTAAAAATAATCTTAGTATAACTTATATTTTAATTATTTATATTTCTTATTTACTATATAGTTGTTATTTTTTTTATCGGTAAATATTTTGCTGTAAATATTAGCAGTAAAAAGCTATTATATTAATAAACATACTAGTTATTATATATTACCCCTTTATAATATGCACTGCATAAAATTACTAGAGCAAAGTATTTTTTTTTTTAAATCTACATAAAAAAGTAAAGTTGCTCTCAGGTAAGCTAGGGAGGGATACCCTCAGCTTGTCGGATTACTTATTAATAATATACCGAGACATTGCGATGCTACGTTATCTGAGTAGTGTACCAGCTAAGAATAAGTACGGGCGCTAGATCAATTCCATGCGAAAATGTTAGAAATACTATGTAAAACATTCTTTCTACTACAGAAGGAGGAAATACTGCATTATGGTGTCAACGTAAAGAATTGCTGCGTCACTGCATTACATGTACGACATAAAGTCGAGGTAGCACAACTGACGGTGTACCTACATTTTGTGATAGAAACCCTTTCGCGAGCATGGTATCGGCTGTAGTGCAGTGTGTCTACAGCACTGGTATGTAAATATACTTCACCTGGCTTAGCTCGATCGGCAAGGACACAAGGAGATTGAGTATCCGTCCATCTGGCGTCTCATCTCCACCTGTATCTCCACCAATAGAACCCCATTATTAAGCATCTAATTCCCTAATCCGAGATTTGCCTTATTTCTACCTCTTATCCCTTTGATCAGGAACAGCCAGAAATCGTTTGATATTGTGCGGTGAATAGCATTCTAGGCTTGCTAGGCCAGAGCACTCCCTGTCTATTTACCTTTCGAGTTTCCTTCGAACGATGCTCTGCCCATTTTCTTCGACCGATTTCTCTTCTGATGATGCGAGTACGCAGATCCTCTTCAGTATCGAAATTCCCAGTGGACCAATCAGCTCAGAACGCGAGCTGATTATGTACTTTTTTATCTCCGACTCCGCCTTTTTCGATACCCAGTAGTAAAAGAAAAACTCGAATACGAATACGCGCGACCGGTTCCTATGCTTGTACCGATGTACCTACCCAATTGCCTACGAGTTTCCGCGGAAACAAAATACCAAAAAAAAAGCGTCAAAGCGATTAAAATTTTTGGTTACTCACACCCATTGAACAGATTACGGTGACACTTGCAATGCAATGCGGCAGAAGCGTTTGACTCCTGTCACGTGTTTCTATTCTTTTTGTATTCTGTATTCCATTCCACAAACAACTTACCAATGGATATGAGGACTTTGTGTGGTACGAGTTTCCCTTGCAACTGGCAAGTTATCGATGCTCTAACACAGACAGCCATCAGCGTTGATTGAAAGTTATGCCAGTATTGTCCATGCCATCTGAAAGCTGCTCAAAAAACTTAAACACAATTATTGATTTTATTGCTCCGTCAACTCTCATTATAACAAATGTATTCAACCCCGATCACTACCTGCATCTCAGCCTTCCGCCACAATGTTACGAGTCAAGACAGCATTAACACGGCGCTAAATATACCACCACATATCCTGTGACTCGTTTCCGTGAGTTGCACGGGACATCGTGTGCAAGACCTACAACGGAGCTCTCCGCGTGGTTGAATTCGCGGGCCACATGTTTGCCGGCGTCTCTGTCACCGAGTCTTATCAGTCTTATGTTTGAAATAGAAAATACCATTGTGACTTGATCTGTATGACGTAACCAAAATATCTATCTAACCGGCACCTTTAACGTCGGGGTCTTGTGGAACTATGTATTCAGCAGCTGCATTGTGACATCAGGTCGTTGATAACTAGAGCAATAGCCTAGAGAATTGAGAACTGAAATCATGTCTACCTTTATGTCTACCTTAGTTCAACAAAGGAAGACAATGCTGCCTAAGGCACAAACACAATCAATAACCCAGCCCAATCCAACCCAACCACCAGCACAGCCTCGCTGATGCATGTCAAAATCACAAACCTACCATCAAAAACCGCTAATAAACTCCAACTTACCCATCAAATAATACTAAAGAAAAATAATTCTTCTATGTGCTTCTTCGTAGAATAAACATGGTATCCAGACATCTGAGTCACACCTCCCACGCCTTGCATGCATACGGGTGAGACAATTGCCTATTCGGGAAAGGGGATCGTGGCTGTGCTTTTTGCCAAAGGCATTTTTCATGGCTCAACACATTATCAGTATGGCTCATCGCCGCAGGAGGCGATGAGAGTGGTGAAAGAAAACCTAGATGGGTACTAGTTTACGATGACAGAAGTGCATTTGTTTTGCACCTTTATCTCCAAGTATGGGTAGCACAGGACTTTTCGGCAATGCCTTGGCTGGAGATGAGGAGGTTAGGTAGGAATGGCACCTTGTCTGTCAGGCGGGCTGTGATGTCGTGGAAAAAACTGCACTTTGGAATCATTTAGTCTCAATGACGTGTTTGGCTTGCTTTGTATATAAGTAAAGAAAAAGCTACCTAGGTGTGTTTAATGACAGGACACCCTCGATCTTTAGAGCAGCAATAATTATAATCAATTCACGCCTGATAGCAACTGTTGAATTCATTACTAGAGATCAATCTCGCGTCCAAAGCCCAAACAACTCGCACCTACACAATCAAACCAATCATCGAAAAAGAAGACATTATGCCTCAATACAGAGACCAACACTTACACGGTAAGAAGCCATAGTCTAAATTTCTATATACCATATATCATAGATGGACACGGCCAAATCTCTAGCATAAAAACCCAACCCGCTAACAAAACTAAACGCACAGATTCTAAAAGCGAAGCAGATACCGCATCAATGCGCTCATTCTCAAGCACAAGAACATTGCTACGAGAGAAATTCTCCTTCACCACGAAGCAGACGCACAAGCACAAGTCATACTCGTCTTCTCAGCCATTATCCTCTTTCTCAAAGGAAGACCAGAAGAAGCTCATGGACTCTGCGATGCGGAATTCAGTGAGGATTGGAATTTAAGAATAAAAGCACGAACGAACGAACAAGAAAATAAACGGAGATCGATTTTCAATACGAGACATATTATATCTCTCCAAGGAACCAGAAAACCAGCCAGTCAGTCAAGCATACACCACACCGGAAATATCAGGAACAACTTCACCCCGCCATCTATCTATCTATCTATCTATCTATCCACTCTCCAGTCCCATCGCGCCACAAGAACGAATGAACAGGAAAAGAGACAAACAAGCAAGCCCTCCGTGCATATACCAAGCAGGACGCCTCGCAATGTCTACCTACCTTTGACCCAGCGCTCTGTACAAGAGAAACCGTACAGACCGATTCCATGCCTCTCATCCCAGACTTCGCGAACGCCGCGGCCTGAGCGTCGTCGAGATGAAGTGGAATCACGCGGACCAGGAAATATTGAGAGATTAATTGAGGATGAGGATGAGGATGAGGATGAGGGCGATAGGATTTGATCCGGGGGGGGGGGGCTAGGGTTGGGTGCAAGTTGGGGAGGGGTGCTGGGGGTCTATAGATCTCGATGTAAAGAAATTGAGGGATGTAGGAGGAGGTTGGTATGGGTGGGAGAAGGGGAGGTTAACGAGGTATATCGAATCGGGGGGATTCGTCAGAGGTATTAGAATAGTGAAGAGGAAAAGGATGGGATCAAACGAGGATAACCCAAGAGATGCCAATAGATTATCAGCATTGTGGTATATGAAAAAGAGTAAAAAGCCAGTTCTCCACCCCCTTTTCAATTTGTGATATGGATGGAAATAATCAAAACAGTCGAAAAAGAATCGGCAACAGGGAGGTTCTCAAAAAATCTAACGTAACTACCAAGTAGAGATACGTGAGCTTGAAATACTAATACACGCCCTGACGTTTTCTCCTTCAAGATGGTGTTTAACACCTTTCTCTCTTTCTTTCTTCCATCCATCAAAATCACAAAAACAGAACGGGATGTGTGGAGCTATCCCGCCCAACAGACCTGAATATCTACTATACGGAGGCGGGACATGGGGACAGAAATTGATTGACAAGGAGTAAAAGAGAAAAAGAGGATAACACGAATCCAGAAGGCAGAAAAGTTGATCTGCATGTTATGAAAGGGGGTATCTTGTTCTTGCTCTTTGTGCCTTCTATCTCATATTCCCGTTCTAATACTGCTTCTCACGCACCCCAACCCCCCATTCCCACTCTCGAGGAATAGATCCATCCCATGGCCACCGAAGCGCAGTGAGTGCGGTCTTCCATACAGGATGTCTCCCAGCACAACCTCACTGACACCAACAATTCAGCTTCCTGTAGACGAGAGAATTCCACCAATGTCCTCCTGTGACAAATCAAAACGTGTCGTCAAGGATATTGTGGCTCATCTTGACCATAGTCGGGCTATCCTCCAGTGATTCCTCAGGCGCCGCACCAGCCGTGATCAGAATATCGTCGACAATGCGACGACTGGCTTCTCGAGCTGTTCATTATAATCCAAATTAGCGACCAACCAGAACCAACCCATGGAACGAAAAGCATATACTAGGTAGGTAGGTACTCACCAGGCGTCTGCATAAGCTTGCTAGCAGGCAACGCAAACTGAATAGTCTTAGGCGGACTCATCCCCCCAAAGACACTATCCCCCTCAATATCATCATCCTCATCACTCTCCCACGTGATCTCATCCGCTCTCCCTTTCCCCTTCCCCTTCACTTCACCTCCACCTCCACCTCCACCCCCCTGCTCTTTACCCCTTGCCTCAGCAAAGATATCCCTCTTCCTCGCCGTCGCAGGCGTCTGCACACTAACCCCCGGCGTCCTCGGCCCCCCACCACCACGCCCCCGCGTCTTCAACGGCGACATATACAAATCGCTCCGTAGCTTCGGAACCGCCATCTCAGGCGAGCTCATGGGGCTCTCAGCCCACAAGGCGCGACGCGTCCGATCTTCTTCGGGCTCCTCCTCCTCCTCTGCGATCTTCTTCTGCGGCGAGCGACCGCGCGTGCGGCCGGCCAGGGGAACGGTTTTCAGCGGCGTAGCTTGCAATCTGTAGTTCTTATCTAGCACGCGATGGAGTAGCAAGTCCTTGGATTTCTGCGCTGTGGACTGTTGGTGTGGCGTCGGTTCCTCGAAGAGGAGCGATGAGGACCGCGGCGTCATTGACATGTCCGGGAGTCTGGTGTTGGTTCCGTGGTGGTAGGGGGGCAGTTGCATCGTGTCGTCGCCGGCTTCGCCGTATTCTTCTTCGTCTTCGTTTCCGGGTTGACCACCCTTAGAGACCACGCTGCTCTTGAGTTCGCGCCGTAGGTCTTGGTATGGCGAGTCGAAGTGTGCGAATTGCGTGCGCATGGATTTCGTGGCGGGTGGGCGAGGCGTGCTGCCTGTGATGGTGGCGTCCTCGAGGAGCGAGTCCTCGACGGCGTCGTTGGCCCGTTGCTCGTGCTCTTGGTATTCGGACGACTCGGCGGTGGTGTCATCTTGTGTGGCATCGTAGTCTGATGTAGTCTCGTCCACGGTCGTTTCTTCGGCTGTTGTGTCTTCTGTCTCGCCTGCTAGTTCTTCGTAGCCAGATAGTGATACATTCGCGGAAGCCTCGAAAAATTGTTTCCAGAACTGGATTGTCACCGTCGTTAGAAACACGTAGCTCGTTGGGGGTTGGCATTGGGAGATATACGAACCTTGGAAGCTTCCCATACATTCTTCGAATGTTCGCCATACTGCTCGACAAGAGGAAGGATGCTAGTTGTGACGATTCGGTGGGCTTTGCTGAAATTGTGATCGATTTCTAGGAAGCTAGAGTCAGTCTTGAGTATGCCCTGACGGTTGGCTGAAGTCTATAGGGGGGAAAACCCAAGAAATGGTGTAAATATAGATATACATACCTTGTAGTGTCAGTGTAATGGACTGCTCTAATCTCTCCAACTCCTCGGTCAAAGTCAAGTTTCTCCCTGAAGAAGCCATACCGGGCCTTGACATTTCAGGAGCATCAAAGGGTTGAGGAGGCTTATTGAAGTTGAAGAGTGCCTACGTTATACCCCACAATTGATGTCCAGCAAGTGATTGTGGCACCAGCTTTGGCGGGGTTCGGGGAATTTTGTGGGCATGGAAAGCAATTAAGTCGCGTCCCGGCGCCCTGGACACGCGATGCGGGGCATCAAGCTACAGGGTAGGTCCGTTGCCCCTGGTATCTTAGGAAGCTATGTTACTTAATAGTAGCTAATTTTTTGAAGAAAGCATAACTAGGCATAAAAAAAGATAATCAATTCTTTGATAGTTTGATTTGGGGTATCTCAAGTTAAATAATATCAAAATCTAGGGCGAGAATAATAACCCAGCATGTCTAGATTGACTAAAAGCCTGTCAATCGTGTTCTCGTCTTTCATAGTGTCATTTCGCTGTTCATCATCCGTTAACTTGTCGCGCCTTGTCCCTCTACCCATGGTGGTCCCTCCCTTTTCACTAATACCGTGACAGACAGTAATGAAGACTTCTAATTTCTTCCTGAATGTTTGGTAGAGTTCCTGGATTATAATCTTGCTGGCACCCTCCTCCACTTTGCCACTGACCTCCAGTTGCACCTGTCTAGAAAACCTCAGCGTAAGCCTGAAGATGTCTTCGAGAAGTGCTGAGACAGGCTGTTGTCTTCTCCGAAGTAATAATATGTTCATGATGCGATCAAGCATCTTCTCGTGCTCTTCACGCACTTCATCCGGGCTCACCACACGAGCATTCAACATGTCCATCTCAGCTTGTGCGAGATCGGATTGCATTCCGTCAAGCCATCTTTCAAACTGTAACCATGGCATCTGTATGCCAGTATCAAAGAAATATGTGGCCACGCTCTGCACCAAGTGCTGAGCTTCAAACCGAAACCGGAGCCACACGTCACCAGTATTTCGACCATGGTGTTCCATTTTCGATGTGTCTCTGAAGAGCTGGCCGACGACATACAACATTCGTAAGACGCGGAGAAGCAGTTTGAATATTTTGTCATACTTGACTAAGATTACCGATGTCAGGATTGGTGAGAGTGGCGCGGGCGTCTTGTAGGCTAGCCTCAGGAAATCAAGTGCTTCGAGTGAAGTAGGATCCATGCATTTATCGATCTCTTCGGGTGGTAGATCTCGGAGGGCAAAGCTGAGATCACCTGGAAGATCGGGGGTGTCATTCTTTAATGGGCTCGATTCTCGTGTTGTAGGCGGCAAGTAGGTTTCGCTGAGCACGCCCATTAATGCTAAGCGTAGTTCTGAGCTTGCAGGTGGCCATGTCTCTCTTCCATTCATACGAAGACCCATTATACCTCCGTTTAGGGCAACACCAGCCCGCCTCTCTGCTGTTTCGAGATCTGGGTTAAATAGTGCGTGGGAAAGTCGGCTGCAAAACATGCCATTCGCTAAAAGTTGGAATTCTTTCTGGACACGTAGATGCTCTTTTAGGTCATGTGTACTAAATAGAAGTTTCATGTACTCCCGGTTGATGAGTCTTGCTTGAGATGTCACAAGCGGGCCAAACGAATGAAGCGGGATAAGTGACCAGTGTAGATCGAAACCCGAAGCGTTGGTTCGTAGCCCGTCGCTCTGGCGAAATAGAAAGCGTTCAATTAAGGACGATAATGAATCCTGGGCAACTGCAATAGATGGCGCTTGGTCTAATGCCTGGATCGAGGCTAGAAGTTGTTTCTCGAGATGAATGCCGTCATTGCCAAACGCTTGTAGTATACCTTGTTCCCTAGATGTAGCTCTAACTTCAGGTTCGGTCAGAACTCCAAGATGTGGCGACTTTATTTGGATCTTTTGGAGCATGGTCTTTTCATAACATTTAACGTCCTCCTGTAAGTTTTCGATGGATTTCCAATCGAATAGCCATTTTAATGCGGGGGGCTTGCTAGAGGCGACGATACCGGGATGACAAAGTGGGTGGTCTGCATGATGCATTCGAAGTAGTCGCAGATTCTTGCCAGTCTCAAACATGATGAGCGCGATATCGGGTGGTATAAAGTTCGGTATGAGAGCTTCATCAAGAACGTACTCGCGCTCATCAACCTCGAATCCGAAGTCATCCACCCTGGAGATGTTTTCAACTTTGACGAAACCCTTTCCCGGCCCATCTTTTGTTATTGGGAAACCTTCCTCTGCTTTCACCCCTATCCATTTCTCAGCAAAGTCGGCCCAAGGCTCTGTAACTCGCGATAAGAGTTCGCACATCAGATCCGGCAATAATGAGTGATCGTTCTCCAGGACCTCAGTTTCGATGAATATTTGAGATAGCACCTGTTCGTCCGTTCTTATCCGAGATACGCTACGGACAAGGTCGCGTAGATATACCAGCATGGCCTCGATAGGCTCAACTAGCGACTGCAATTGCAGTAGGGACCTGACATATTTCCCGCGCTCACCAAATTGCTGTTGGATGGCTAGGAGAAGGACGTCAACAGCTTTGGCTAGCGCTACCCTGACAGCAGTAGCCCGTGTGCTGTAGGTCAGTTGGACGTAAGATGACAGGAAGCGCGTCGTTGTTCCCAACCTTAGACACGAATTCTGAAGTCCCTGGAGCACCTCGGTGGAGTAGCCCGATATTCTCATTTCCTTTACTGCTGGGATGAAAGAAGCCTTTTTGGCATCCCATAGGAAGAAAACTGAGCCTCTCCCGAGCGCTAGAGCGAGCAATGCTGCTTGATACGGATTGCTTTGAATAACTAGATGATCTACATTTTCGAGATTTAGAGGGTCACCTTCCTCCCTAATCGCCGCATCATACACCAAAGGGCCAGCCTCTGTAATGAAGAGAGGAGCTTTCTGTGGAATATCAGGGGACGAAAAGCCGTCCCATGTCTTGTATTCTGCGCTGACAGTGGGCTGGTTCTCTCCTGTATGCCATAGATCCTCTATGATATCGAGATCTGGTAGGATAATGTCATGGAGCGGCTCTGTGGTTTGGTTGAGCTCATCGCTGTTATTATCGTGACCGTTCAACTCTGGCAGAGCAAACTCGCCGGGAATTTTGAAGAATTCATTGGCAGCTGCATGCAAAGGTTGACCATTGCCAAGATGGTTGGTTTGTTCATTTGTGGCCTCAATGTTTAGACCGAAGAACTGGTCCTCGGACTTGGAAGGCAATGCTAGCCATTTCGTAGATAAATTGTAGTCGGGAAACGCAAAAACATCAGCAAGATCTTTTTCTGGCATGTTGTTCGACGGCCGCTGAATAACGGCATCCTTTGCGCTTTACGAGATGAGCCGAGCGAGGAAGAGGAGTCACATCTGAGTTGCTGCCATTTAATTATGAGGCAACTGAAATTTGTCGTTGGCTGGCCCAATGGCGGCCATTGATTTAGTTGTTGACAATGATGATGATGTTATCTGACCAATAGCTGTGTTCAATACCAATAGGTACTGACCACTCACAAGGCCGCGTTCCGCTCAAGGAAGCGGTTACAACAAAGTGTGAAAAACAACTAAATAAATAATATGGTCGCTAAAAAACGTGACTATCATCAACGGCAGTCATGTGTTGGCTGGGAAGTTATATCAAGTTGCAGATGACGGATTATTTAAAGTGCAGAAAGCTTAGGTGTAGGTACCTCTTGCCCGGTACAGCGGGACAAGCGCGTCTGCCCCGCGACTTTGCTAAGCCACACCACTTATAGATGTGATAGCTTCCTTCTTCCAAATTAGGAAGTAGCTGCCTTTAAGCTATAAACTTCTATCGCAACCATTGTCATGTGCAGAATCCGCTGCTACATTTTCTATCATCATTCTGCTTACTTCACTCTTTATTAGGTCAATTCAATGTTATAGTATCAAAGGAAAACTTTTAGATACCTTTCTCACTTGTAATTTATCACTGCCTTTCACAATTCACTATCAAAAGTTTGACCTTGGCAGATATCCTCTGGTTCTTTGATCCATCTCATTAACAACACCGTCTGTACCGCAATCTTCAAAACTTTCTGTTGGTAATACTATCCAAGTAAATTGATATTGCCGACAAGAATCGTCTCCCAATCGACTCGCGCAATAGCTTGCGGTTGGTAGCCAGCAACTGGCACAATGCCGCCAAAACGAAAGTCCAAGGCGCTGGCCGAGGTCTCGACGCCCAAGGCCTCGGTAACGCCAGCTCACGATGAAGATGCCATGGACGTCGACACCCCCAAAGCCTCCGAGACACCCCGTGCGACCGATACACCCATCGCCGCAAAGCCGAATCATCCACCGGAGTCTGAGGTCCTCGGGGATCTCTGGACCGAGGACCAGACATCGTCGCTGTTCAAGGCTATCATTAGATGGAAGCCCTCTGGTACGCACTTACTTACTCCCAAGGCTGATGCCCCCTTAAACCTCGTCTTGCCTCCCCTATTAACAATTCTGCTTTTAAAGGCATGCACAAGCACTTCCGCATCATCGCCATCTCAGAGCATCTGCGCAACCACGGCTTCGACCCCGACGTCGAGACGCACACGCGCATACCAGGCATCTGGACAAAGCTACGCCAGTTCTTCGACATGGAGATGATCGATGAGCGCGACAACTCCTTCGACTACGTTAAGAGCCTAGGCGGGGACGAGGCGCCCGAGGAGATCTACAAGGACTTCGACCTGCCGCCAGCCCACTTCCACGACCTGATGTGGGCGCGTGCGGCGGCGAACGAGGACGAGCCGGACAACTGGACCGATTCAGATGCCGAGACAACCAACAACAACAACAATAATACCAAGAAACAGCAGCCCCAGCGCAAGCGCAAGCGAGGCGATACCACCGCCGCTACAGACGCAGCTAGTGTAGCGGGTAGCGCGACGGCGAAAACAAGGCACTCTAGTACAGTCGAAGACACGGACCGCGAGACGCCAGCAGCCAGTAGTCCCGTGCGGAGCGCTCGGGGTGCGCGGAGCCAGAAGCGCGCCGCGGCCAAGGCCAAGGCCAACACAGAGAGCGCCGCGGAGTCGGACCACGAGGAAGAAGAGGAAGATGGGGACAAGGACGACGATGAAGGCGAGGAGAACGAGGACAGCAGTAGCAGCAGCAGTGAGGAAGAAGAGGAAGAGGAAGAGCAGGAACAGGAAAAGGAAGAAGAGCCCGAGGCACCTACTACTCGGTCTGGGCGTGCTGGTAGTAATACACGCGGCAGAGGAGGGGGAGGCCGCGGCCGCGGGCGTCCTAAAGGGGGACGCAAGAAACACTGAACTCGGACTTTTTGATATAAATACCCTCTCGTCTTCTTGGATGTCATCATTAAGTCCCGCAGTACAAGGGATAAGTACAGTTGATTAATGTATACTCGCCTGCATGGATTCGGCGTTCGGTTCGAAAATTGACACGGGGTCGGCAAAAACAGCAGCATACCATACCATAGCCTCTACAAAGCCTTCTAACTAAACGGTCCCCTTGAGACGGAGATGGATAGATTGGTTATGGTTTTCAGCGGATAGGGGGGTTATTTAGCATTTATTACCGGCTGGCGTCTTGAGATACCCTTTTCCTTTCATAATGGAATAGAGATGAGGTTTTTTGTCTTGTACACAGGAGCCTTGTATACTCAACTGGAAATAGTACATAACAGATCATATGTAATTTGGTTATTCCTTAAAGCGAAATTCAGTTAATAATGACCAGAAACTCTAGGACGTGCGATGAGGTCTATGGATTCTGGGCTGTTGGGATGACACTATCATTATTAAGCGTTGCATTTAAATGGACCGTTAAAGAGGATGTGTTTGTGTTTGTATGCGTATTTATTCTGATTACCGCAGAACTAAACTGATGCCATGTGAAATTTTCTCATCAGAAGCAACGGCAGAAACCCATGAGCCTTCCTTTATCAAACACCACATGCCCAAACACCCCTCCTCCCATTGACCAGCGTCTCCTCGAAGCCGCACATCGGCCCGAGACGACGAGCATAGGTGGCGAAATCGTTTACTTCAGCTTCTTCTTGGGTCGGAGCTGGTTGGTGTGACCGCACTTCTTCTTGCGGCAGTTGGTGGCTCTGGGGGGAAGACGGGCGCTGTAAAGAAAAGGTTAGCTTTCGCGGATGTGTTTTGTCGTTGACCATCTCGTGTCGACGGAGTATCTGGAGATGGTAATCGTTCGGAGGAAATAATGCGAGCGGTAACATACTAGCACTTGCGGCAGATCATCTTGTCTGTATTCAGAGTCAGCTATGCGCAATTCATGAAATGACAGTAAGGTAGAGTACTAACCGCAGTTGAACTTGCTGGCAAGAGCCTTCAAACTGGGCTCAATGATACCGCCACGCAGCCTTAGGACGAGGTGGAGAGTAGACTCCTGTAGAATGACCCTGCGTCAGCAACCATGACACAATATTTTTCAATTTCTCCTAGATGTTCGCTCCCTCTGATGTTTGCGATCTGGAAAGACGCTACGAACCTTTTGGATGTTGTAGTCGGACAGGGTTCGGCCATCCTCGAGCTGCTTTCCGGCGAAGATAAGACGCTGCTGGTCCGGGGGGATACCCTCCTTGTCCTGAATCTTGCTCTTCACATTGTCGATGGTGTCGGAGGACTCGACCTCGAGGGTAATGGTCTTGCCCGTCAGGGTCTTGACGAAGATCTGCACTGTGAATTGGGAGAGGCAATGGTCAGCGACATGTCCATGAACTTCTTCTTCAAGGAAAGAAGGCTCTAATCCTTCTCATGGGCGTGGATTCGAAGGGACTCGGGGAGTGCGTACTCTTGGCTGCTTTTCCTCGTGGTGTTTGTCGTGTGATGGCAGTTCGAAAATTGAAGCGCAGGCGAGAATGATGGTGTTCAATAGTGGTGGGGGGTTTGGAGTGTGCGCTAGGCCGTCTGCCCGCCAGCTGGTGCTCGCTTGTGCGCGAAAACTCTAATCGATAAGGAAATTTGTTTGCTATCACTTAGGGTATTAGATATGACGGTATCTCGTGGATGCTTCTATTGGGTAGATATTATATCCTTCAATTAGCGCATCTGTGATGTACCTAGGTAACTAACCCCATGGACGTCCATCCCATGTGTCCAGTCTACCTCATAATACTCACTATTAATCATTACTTCTGCCTTTACCCTTTCTATTCTCCTTAGTCTTCTGGATACACCAGAGCTCCAATTGTCTCTCAACCTGCGTTGCGCCGCGTATTAACGTTGTCAGTGATATGGCAGCCAGCTCTGCCGCTCTTCTATACAGGACCTTAGCGGCATCTGGCAAGTCTGCCTCCCTGCGCCAGACCGGACACAGGTTTCTCGGCTCGGTCTTCTCATTTTCTGCAGTTTCAGCAGCCGGATCAACTGCTTCAATCATCTGACCTAACCTGTCGTATTGCTTTTTGATATGATCGCCTCGGCTCTCCCCTGGATTCTGAGACTGATTTGGTATGGGCGAGCTCCTCTTCTCCTTGAAGAGATTCCGTACTCTTTCAGTTGCTGTAGCCATGTTTAGTTAAAGATCCGATAACACCTGTATGTCTATGGATCGTAACTTACTCCTGGGCTCCCCATCATGTAGCCACATCTTTTCAAACCAATCCATGTAATCATCGAGTTTTGTCTTTTCTATGGTCAAGGCATCCTCGGCCGTGACTTTGTATTCCTCCCCGCGTACCAGATTTGCACGTTCTTCCACCGGCTTCTCTGCTGTGATTTCCTGCCATTTTTCCCAGTCGACCTTTGTCCGTCTCGGGTCTTGCGGGCTTATTGGAAGCCTCTCCACCCCATCTAGAGAATAGAGTAGTTTGGTAGAGACAACAACCAAAGACACGAGTAAAACTTCAGGGTTATCCATTGTACGGATTCTTTTACCGCCAGTGGAATAGGAAAAGTCCGTCTTGAGAATTTCTCCGATGAATTTGGCCGTGATATACACGTCGACTATGTTGTGTCAGTTTCAAGGCGAATCAGTCTAGCAGAGGGGGGGTTGACGAACTTGGCAGAACTAGATCCGTGATGAAGCGGAGTATTATGGGAACATGATTTAACGGAGGCATTATCATCTCAAAGTTGATCTTAAGTGATATCACAAGTCGTTGGACCGTGTTTTGTAGCCGTCCTGCTGGGAGGTGATCCCGCACCTGTAATGCTCGATGGTATTCAGCAGGTAGACGATCACGCACATTACGAGGTATTTGGTTGAGCTGTAGCTAGTCAGCGGGAATACCTCTCTCGAGGAAAAAAAAAGCGATGATGAGAACGAGCATACGGCAGATAAAAACTCCAGATCCCCCTTTTGTGCCCAATTGTAAAAATCTCCCGTCGAAACTGGCAGTCGTCTAACCAAGCAAGCAAGATAGCACAACGCAAGCGTATCAACAAGCTTCGGCAGCTTCCACCGTCTCCGCGCATCAGGCGCCCACGTAGCCGTCGTAGTAGCATCCGAGAAATTAACATCAGAGGACTCGGCCCCGGACTCGCTCTGCGAGCTAAACCACGCCGCCGACGACTCGCCCACATCAGACTCATCTCCCATCCCCATCCCCTTCCCCTTCCCTCCCCCACGTTCCCTCAACGGCAAATTACGCACGCGCAGAGCCCAAAGCGCCCTGACCAACTCCGCAAAATCCTCCGGGAAACCCTGGACATCAACAAGCCACTGCACCTGCCGGATAAGCACAAGCTGCAGCACCTCAAGGTACAGCTCGCGGCCCTCGTCGCCCGTAAGCTTGACAGCGACCTTCCGACGGGCCTCCTTCTTCTTCCGCGCCACCCTACCCTGCGTGCCGAAATCGTCCTCGTCAGCCTCGTGCTCGGCGAAGCCTTCGAGCCGATGTCCGTTCCGGCAATACCGCAGTGCGTCCTGCGCAAACCAATGGCGGGCGCCGCACTCGTCGCACCGCTCACCGCCTCGGAACTTGTGGTATTTTGTTCGAGCCATGGGGGAATGCGATGAATATGTTCAGCGCTTAAATCCCTTTGGCTGAAACTGTCATTTACGACCTGGTCGGTTTTAGTCGGGCGCCACTCATGATAGATGATACGCGAGTCGTGAGCTTTCTATGCCGCGGCTATCTGAGTGTCTTAGGTGTGTAGGTAAGGTGGTATAATTCTTGTTGTTGCTGGCTTGCTCCCTCTAGGTAGCTCGGTCAAAATTGTGGCGTTGCGCCGGCTGAAGGTGGTCACAAACTTAAAAATTGATATAAGCATAGCAACTGCTCATGTTTCAAAACAACACATTAAATTGAGCGGATATGAGGATCTTACTAGACAGAGGCTAAGTATACATAAATAAGGGGTTTTTATCAGTTTCTTTTCCTTTTTTTTTTTTTTTTTTTGAGCTGTATGTTATACTCCTCTGTCACGGTGCTTGAACTAACATGCATAATGATGATGCACTATACTATTTTCTGTCCAGTGTCTTAGAATCAAGATTGAGAGCTTTCTAGCTATGCTTTATAAGCACTAGGGTTGTACTGCTTCGGGAGCACCCAAAATCAAACTCCAAGGACACATAGTATCTGTATCAAATAATTTTCAATGCGCTTTGTGGCTTTCTTGATAACCGTACTTTTATGTCACTTTGATGTCAGTGCGCAAAGTAGTACTAGAACCCCGCAGGATTAAGCACAATGCATGAACTTCAGAATGCGCTTTTTATTGAGCATATCTAGGTGAGACTACACGTAGAAGTCAGATGACTGAATTTGAATCATCAGTACTGAGCTCATAACTATTGCAAGACGCTTGATAAAGCGTCTGTATCTCTAACACTCCTAGATGTCGGACCTAAAGCGCTTTGCCCTCTCAAGGTCTAGGGTGTTCGAAGGTAACCTTGCGTGCTGTTAAGGATTGACACGTGAACAAAGTTCACTGTCGCATGTGTTTTTCGTCATTTATTTGACGTCGACCTTGGTCGCGTGGACTTCGCCCATGGAGTATAGGAGGGTGATCACTGTGATTTGTTAGCATCGTTGAATGCATTGTGCCGTTGTAATCAACTTACCAATGTCTCTGCTATCGTCAAGTGGAAGACCCTCGTCGTCCAACAGTGCGCGGATCTGGTCGCCGACCTCTCCCTCGGGAACCTTGATCTTCTCGTTCTCTTCACCTTCATCGCTCATCAGGTTGAGGTATCCATCACGAGTAATGTATTGCTACGTAGGGGGACCTGTCAGCTTCACCTAGATACTTGTTTGAGAGAATAAATGTTCGACGTACAAGGTTCCACGATTCCTTTCGGCAACCAGGAACGTCCATGTTGTGGGTGGAAGGGCAAAGATCCTCGAGCTTCTTGCCGGTGAAGATATCGGTGGCAACAAGATGGACCTTGGCGTGACCGTGCTTGCCAGTCTTGGAGGTAGACATCTCGACAATCTTGCAGGGACGTCCCTTGATGACGACGAGACCACCCTTTCGGAGAGCTGAACATTGCGTGGGGGTGGTCAGGGAGGCATCGGCGCTGGCGGAGCCGAAGTCGTAGTTGTGCTGCGAGATAATAACGTCAGTACCGATGCACACACATAGCCTCCTCCTCCTCCTCCTCCTGCTGCTGCTGCCGCCGCAACAATGACGACTGCTGATGATGGCTAATTGGAAAAGCGAGCGAGTATAAGGGCGAAGGAAGGGGCGGTAATTGTGCGCATGAAGGATCGCGAAACGATGGCCGCCGGCGACAGTGTCTTGCCGCGGGGATGAAAATGGTGATTTAAGTGCGGGGTGATTTGATTGATCAGCCTGCAGTCAACACTGCTCGGCTCGATGCTGGACGGTCAACTACTCACCTCTTCATCAGCCATTGTGACGGAAATGGTGCAACTACGAGTGGGAGTAGGGGCGAGGGAGGTAATGCAAAACTGGACAAGAGACGTCCAAGAATGAAGAGTGAAGATGAATGAGTGGAAGAGTTGTGGGAGAGGGTGTGTAGAAGAGAGACGGACGAGGAGGGAGGGGTTAAGGTAGGAATTCTTTTTTTCCCACAGAATTGGGCCTGTCAAAAAGGCCGCCTCTGATTTGCCCGAGCCCTTCTCTTTGGCTCCTCTGAAATACCGACCTGGTACGTGCCTGCATGTATCCCTACCACCTGATTCTGAGCGGGAGGTACTTCCATTCATCTCAGTTCAATGGCTCAGTGGGCTTAGTGGCCACCGGAGGAGCCTGGAGAGCAGTGGCGGGGTAGGTGAGCCTACCTACCTAGGTACCCGTGCCTGCTTACCCACTTCAGGAATCTTAGTTTGCCTCTCTAGGTTAGTAATCCAGAGTACACTACGGAGTACAATAGTGTGTACATACGCTACGTTACGGTAAGAAACTAGGTACCTACAATTCAACATGTAGACGCTTGTTGTATAGACAATGTAAGATTTAAAATTCAAATACAATATCTTACTTTGTGCGGTTCCTACGCTTTCCTCCTGCTAGATCTAAACCTAACAGAAAATTCCCTAAGATATATATATGTTAGCTATCTATTGCCACTCCTCTGTACTGGTATATGTCGAGGGTATTTAAGGTTGCCTACATGTGGGTAGCTAGGTAGTTTTAAGGGGGTCTAGATTCAATTCAGGGCTGATTGGTTTTCCTATGTAGTTAGTTTAGATACTTGGTGTTTTCTTCAAAACGATGGACTTCTCTAATTTGGTATGAGGTAGGTATTGTGCCTCTTCCTTTTATTTCTCCTCCTCGAGGTTTTTTCTCTTCTTCCCGTACGAATCAAATTGTAAGTTTGAAAACGTGTAAGGCAAAACTTAAGCCTTCAAGTTGTGTGTACTACCTCACATTTTATATGCCGAGGCCCACATCGATTTCGATTGATGGGTATTAGCGCGTTGATATGCTTCTCGTTCATTACATATCGCATCCTCAACACTTCAATATCTACATATCTGTATACATCCCGGGACCTTGATATCGATGTTTACTTTGCTCATGTAGTAAAGTGCATTACGAAGCTTATCCTTTATGCTACTCAGGCTACAATTCTGTCAGTTGAGTGCTCATTTTAAGAGTTCGTTGCAATGAGAGCTTATTCTATCATTTGAATAAGCAAAATAGCCCTTGATTTTCGACTAGAACGAGCTACTAACACGTCACCATCAATCACCCTGATCTCATAGCGCATATCCCAGACAAAACGCTAAACCTCCGACATGACCCAGCGCCGTCAACCGCCAGGCGAGTAGATAGGCGTCTGACAACATGTGGCTCGATCGTCTGGCCGGGTCGGCATCGCCAGCACCGTCTCAACCACCTAGTCGCCCATACTCTCCAGCGGCTCGGAGGCCTTCGAGCGGTCTTGGCCCCTATCTAACGTCGCAACAGCGCCCTGGCCTCACGCCGAGATCATCTTCTCTTTCCCTAGCTTCTACCGACTCCTCTACCTCGACTCTACAAGCTCCTTCCCGGCGGGCCCCTGGCTCGAATCTCAAACGGACAACTACTGCTTACACCGGGCCGGATCCTGTTGATATTCTTGGGGCCCTGTTGGGTGGGAGTCCCCTGCCTAGTTCTACCCGAGCACCCGAGCATTCGCTGGATTCTGCCATCTCGATAACATCAGAAGACCTGACCGCTACGTTTGACTTTGGAGAATTGCCTTTGCGCTTGCTAGCACTGTCAGACGAACCTCAACGCACGAGCGTAGATGGCAAGATACAGCAGTCAACCGAAGAGCGTGGGTTTACTTTGAGATCACCGCTTGATTAATGCCTTGCTGACGTGAACTATTAGATGACGTGGCCAAGGCCAAATTCGAAGACTTACACCAGTCTATCCAAGCTTGTGACGAAATATTAGCATCCGTTGAGACCAACCTGGCAAGCTTTCGAAACGACCTGGCTACAGTTTCGGCAGATATTGAGACTCTTCAAGCGAGATCAGCGGCTCTCAATGTTAGACTCGAAAATCGAAAGGCGGTAGAAAAGGAGCTGGCGCCTGTTGTTGAGGAGATCAGCGTTTCGCCCAGTGTCGTGGCCAAGATAGCAGACGGCCACGTCGACGAGGCGTGGGTCAAGGCTCTAAACGAAATCGACAAGAGAGATACAGCGTACAAAAAGGGCGATTCGGGCTCGGAGCAGAATAAAGGGTTACAGGACCTTGGCCCATTGTTAGAGAAGCTGGTACAAAAAGCTATCGAGCGGATCAGAGACTTTCTGGTCGCTCAAATCAAAGCCCTTCGGTCGCCGCATATCAATGCCCAGATTATCCAGCAGCAAAACTTTCTCAAATTCAAGGAGCTCTTCTCCTTTCTACATAAACATCATCCTACATTGGCTAACGAGATATGCCTCGCATATATGAATACAATGAGATGGTATTATGCGAACCAATTCACACGCTACGAGAATGCTCTGAAGAAAATAAAACTTCACGTATTGGATAAGCTTGATGTGCTCGGGAATGAAGACACGTCTCGCAGGGGTGCTGCGCTGTCTAGTTCTAGGATAGCTGGACCGCCTCATGATGCGTTCAACGTGGGTCGTCGTATTGATATTCTCCGCACTAGCAACCAGGCCGCGATATCCTCTTACTTGGCTGAAGAAGATCAATCTACACACTACCTCGAGACTCCCTTTCGCAATTTCAACCTTGCGCTCATCGACAATGTAACATCAGAGTACACGTTTCTCGCATCTTTCTTCTCTCCAGCCCTTAGCTACTCTACCATCTCTCGCCACTTTACCTATATATTTGACCCGACATTACAGCTCGGACAAGCATTAACGAAAGCTCTTGTGTCTGAGACATACGATGCTATTGGGCTCCTCCTTTCTATCCGTCTCAATCAGCATTTCCAATTTGAACTTCAACGGAGAAAGATACCAGCTGCTGAAGGATATATCAACGGTACAGCAATGCTCCTCTGGCCACGTCTGCAATTTGTCATGAATGCGCACTGCGAATCTATCCGAACGCTCACCACCGCACTACCAACACGGCCGCCCCCGAAGGCGGACCAGGCAAAGCTGTCTACGGCACCCCATGTCGTCACGCAGCGGTTCGGGCAACTGCTTCACGGGATTCTTTCCATGAGCACCGAGGCCGGAGACGACGAGCCCGTCGTCACGAGCCTGAGGAGACTGAAAAGCGAGATAGAGGCCTTCTTGACGAAATACAGCACGGCGTTCGGCACGGATAAAAGAAAGCGCGAGAGATTCTTGTATACTAATTACAGCCTGATATTAACCATCATCAGCGACATCGGGGGCAAGCTAGCCACCGAAGAGCAGGAGCATTTTGAAGGGTTAAAGACGGCGTTCCAGGAGGCTGCGTAAGTGAGCCTCTCTTGCTAGCTCGTGAACAAGGTTATGATATTTTTGTAAGCGATTTAGCGTGTTACCTAGTGCGGTTAAAGAAAGTTTTGTTACTCATGACCACATGCACAAACAAACTACATGTAGTAGTCCATGTATATGTTAAGAGAATCTTGAATTCGACAAATGTATATACTTTTGATTTACCCCCTTTCCCTTGACTGTTCGCGGGAACAAGTCCTTCTACGTACAACCAACCCATGAAAAACAAAAAAGCCGCCCAAATTGAAATGATATCCCGATTTCGTTGAGTAGAGTAGATGAACTAAGAATATCAATAACCTTTTTCGTTAACTCCTACCCAATCTAGCCGTCCACGCCAATAAACCCGTCCAGACGGGAGTCTTCCGCAGATATATGGCGCCAACACCAACAAGGATCGTAAATAGCAAAGTCCGGTTGGCCCACGCCACCTGCGCCGCTTTCTGCCGTCTCTCAGCCCACCGGAGCTCACGGACCTGCCGTTCGAAAAGCGCCCGTCCATCCCGCAGGCTCTGACGCCCCAGGGCCTCGACGTCGCGCGTCGTCTTCAGCACGCTAGCGCCCGAGATCGCGCGCCACGCACGCAGGGACTCGGGCGGGTGTGCGGCGAAGAGGGCCGCGGCCTCGGCGATGACGGCGTCGAGGTCGAGGTCCGAGGGCAGCTTGGACAGCGCGAAGTGCAGCATGTCGGGCTCCTCGTGCTCGAGGAGCTCGGCGCGGCGGCGCAGGACGATCTGCGTGAAGACGTAGAGCGAGAAGACCTGCTCGCGGGCGAGCAGGGCGTCGAAGAGGCGCGCGATGTCGCTGTAGCGCTGCACGTTGTGCGCGAACATGGTGAGCGTGTCCGAGAGCGCGAAGTACGGTTCGTTGCGCGAGAGGTGCTGGTATAAGTCCCCGTCGACGGCTTGGAGGAGGTCTGGGATGAGACGCAGCTGCACTATGGCTGGTGCGAGGGTGGGGAGCATGAAGTCGCGGATCCGCAGCACCGAGAGCCGGGATACGGCGAGTGCGCGGAGCGAGGCTGGGAGCACGAGGAGGAGAACCTGGCAGATGTCGTGGTAGCCTTGGAAGTAGCAGAGGTAGGGCTGCTGGCGCAGGACTTGGGTGATTAGGTCCGAGAGCTCGGACTTCTTTTCTTCAAGCTGGGCTTGGGAGTTGTCTGGGTAGGGAAAGGTCAGTCGTGTGCCATGGTGACTAGTAGAGCTTTAGGTGAAGACAGGGGCGAATATGTACCATTTGGGTAGTAGACAAAGCTCCTGTCGACATCTAATTTGACTTGCTCTTCATCTCGATGTCGTAGTAAATGCCTCCACGAACTAGATATCTCTGAAGAGTTATCAGACGCCGCATCAGCGTCAAACCCGAGCAATATCGGCCCTGAAGTATTCAGTCAGATTCGAGATACATTTATGTCATTACTCAGGGAATCATCAGTAAGTCAACTCACATGCCCGGCTCCGCAGCTGATCCGAGAGAAATCCCCCTGGAGCAATAGCTATGGTCCTCAGCTCTTCGATATCCTTCTTCTCACACGCATCTAGGATACGGGTTTTCTCAAGTTCGCTAGAGGACACATGAGGCTCTGCATCCGCCTGAGTTTCTTCGGCATGCTGATGTTCTTCGGTACTAGCCATATGGATGCAAGGGACGATGAGCCCACTTCTGGCCGCGCGACACGTGGGGTCTTTAACACGAAGCCTCTCTAGCACTCTACTTCGTTGGTAATGAGGACGTTGTGCAAATAGCAGCCGCTATTATTTAGGCTACATTTGACAAGATATCATGAAAGCAGGCGGCAGTAGAAAGTGGTCGGCTTTCTCTCTTTAAAGCTTGAAGATAGCTGGCGTCATGAATGCGGATGGATGAGTTGAAACTTTAGGCGATGGCAATGAGTCGGGAGAGTGAAGTCCGGGATGAATGTGAGTGAGTGACTGAGGCTAGCTTGCGGCATCTAGTGAATGGGCCTCATGAATACTATTCATGGTGGTTTCCTCCTGCGGCCCGTCCGTGGTGGTGTTGCTGTAGGGTCCGGGATGCAAGGTACCCGTCTCGTAGGATCGCTATCTTAGGTGGTACTTCTTACGAGATGAGGTCTCAATGTTATAAGGGTCAATGCCTAAACAGGTAGGTGAAAAGGACCGGTCCGGTAGCCACATGTATATAACCGAAACACTACGCACAGATCCATGTCCGCCCATACATATTACGCCCTGTAATATAGGTATTTCTGGCAGCTATGCGTGCTGATATGGTACGTTGGGGTACCAACACGTGAGGTATCGGCACCTAAAGTAGATATACTTATTGCTGCATATATATTCATATATAAAGACACTTATTCTTAGCACATGCACATGCAGCTGCATCTAATCGCGCCAAAGTTACAATGACGCCTCACTATGTACGTTATCTCGATTCTACCAATTGGCGAACCATCACAACCACCCTCTATCTTTACAGGTGCAACTTATCCTGCATTTTGGCTCGGCTGGTTAGATGCTACTCATTTGCAGGCAGATGTCTGCCCTGGATTATTACCTTTCGTACCCCGCTTCTTCAACAACCTATTAAATCTTAGGAAATACCGTGACGTATATCATGAGTCCAGCTCACGGGCCTGTTCCTACATGATGTTGGTCTCTCCTCTCCAACCGCGTATACAAAACGGCTAGGGAAGGAACGGTCGTACTCCGTATGACAACCGGAATCTCATTCAAAGTCTCATTCTACGGTGTCATTCAACTAGAATAAAGTTATATACTCTTCGTCTTCACTTCTACAGCCGTAGGTCAGCTCCTTACCATATTGTCCGCTTCAATCTCGTGCAAGAGCCAGAGCCACAGTCCTCCCGCCATTTTTATATGATACTTTCTTACTTCCTGTTTTCTTCCCCCGGAAAAGCAATATCTAATAAGCATAGGAAACCTCTCCCGGCAACAAAAATTACGAGAAGGATATATTAGACGTCACCACCTAGGCCGGCTTTGCCTTTGTCTTCATCTCCCTTTCGCCGTTTACTCTTCAGGGCCCCGAGCTATGATATTTGGCCATTATCGGCTCTATATCTATACAAGGCCACTGTTTCATTTCATTCATATGCAAACACTAAACTGTGGCAAACATCTTCTCAACTAGGCTTTTGGGTTCGATCAATTGTCTATACGTCGTCCTTTGTCGAAACATTGAAAGCATCTTCCGTAGGCCACAACAAAAAAACAAAAAAACAAAAAAGAAAAACAATACCCATTACCGACGTGCTGCCAACGGAAGACTCCTATACATACCTACTGACTAGTCGGAGCCATGGCCTCTCTCCAGACCCATGTCTTCGTCAACGATGAGTGGGTCACCCAGACTATAACCGCTGAGGAACTCATCGGGACGACCTCCCGTTCTCCTGCTGAATTGCCGGCGGCGCCGCCGGCCCCGAAACCACCCACGTGTGGCGTTCTTACCAGAACAATCATCGACAGTCCTGTTATCCGTTGGGTACTTCCTGTTCAGCTACGCTCGTCACGGTTCAACGATGTAGCTCTGGTGGGGGTATGTATATTTTGTTTGTTGCCTCTTCTACAATAACTTAGCGTCGTCCAAGGTCTTTATTAGGTTATGACATCTTCAATCTATTATCAGGTTGATCATACCTAACGTTCCTTAAGTGACATTGATATCTGGATAGGAGTGTTAATAACAGCAATAGGATCGATATGTTCAGATATCCGAGCTCGGTACAGATTGTCAATTAAAGCCCATTGCAAAGAAAGTATATGTGGGCTCGAGGATTAGGAATTGTCGAGTTATAGGCGCTCATGACTACCTAACGAGATATAGACAAGATGTCGAAGCCAATTACAACAAAAGCGGTGATGATGGTATGATTGGTTCCAATTCACCTTCACCACTTTCTTCTCACGAGGGTACCGGACTGTTTCAGCAGCTTCTACTGTTGGTGCTCTCTAGTGGAGACCTTGAATTTCTCTTCATGAGTTTAACCCCGGCTGGTGATTGGAAATTCATCGCGTCACAGTCTCCTATCCTCGGCTGGAGATTGGTAGACCCAGGGTTCCATATAACGGTCAGCCCTGATTCGCGATACATGGCCATCTCTTGCTCTGAAACCCTCTTCATCATGTATTACCTGAAATCGATAGAAGAGCTCCGTAAGCAACATAGCGACGGCGTACCCATACAGCCTATTCAATTTAGACACGCACGAGCATTGAGAGGAGTCATCCATAAACTCGACTTCCTTCATAGTGATTCTCAAAACCCGTCCCACAACGTCTTACTTGTTATTACCACGCGATCAGGAGTGTTCAGACTAGCTACCTATGACTGGGAAGATTCGGAGAATTCAGAGTCACTGATACAAGCGTTAAATCAGGAGAAGCTGGGAGTTAGGCTCGACGGAACTGCTGGGATACCGCTATTGATCATACCACTGATGGTTTCTTGCCAATTCCTAATTATAAGGGAGCATTATATGGAAACCTGCTCGGAAGTCCTTGGTGGTTCGCCCGTTTTCACTCCCTTTGTACCCACGCCTCGAGATGCTACCGATCGGCACCATGGCAGTCACCCTCCAATATGGACAGCATGGACACGACCACTGCGAGAGAAGTCATACCACTCAAATACCGATCTAATATACCTAGTTAGAGAAGATGGCTGGGTGAATTTCCTGGAGATTAGTGACTCGGGAATCGAAGCGAGCATCTACATGGGCCCGTTAGAATGCAATATTGATTCAGCCTTTGCAGCTATCAGCATCCCTCATGGAGATATCCTAGTGGCAGGAGGAGATGACGGACCAGGGCGTATTTGGAGTGTACGTTGTCTCATCCCTTTTTCTCACTTTTTCTTATCAGATCAGTATTAACATCACATCTCCATCTAGGTGGAAGCAAGACGAGACCCGAAGCCCATTGGCCAATTGCCTAATTGGTCTCCTACATTCGACCTAGTATTAACAAACGACTCCAGCAGGCCTTCCAAGTCAGAAAATAAGAAAGCCTCTAAGCGGACATTGTTGGCTGACAAGACAGCAACCCACATGTTAGCACCAGAAAGGATATTTGCTTGCTCTGGTAGAGGTGTATCCGGTGCTATCGTAGAGTTACGCCATGGAATCCAAGCTAAAATCGGCTTGGATCTCTTGTATACCTCGCCGATTAAAAAATGCTGGGCCATCCCCAGCTTGAATGGCGTACCGGAAGAGGGAATCTTCATGCTTCTGGCGCTTCCAGAAAATTCAGCCATTCTACATATATCGCAAGACCTCTCTGAGGTATCCGAGAAAGACCAGGATGCGGTAGGTTTCGACCTTCTCTCGACCACGCTTGCGGTTCACGCCTCTCGGGACATTATCATTCAGATCACAACTATGCATGCAACAATAGTTTCCGCGAGTGGCTGCTGGTAAGTCCTCTTTCATTGTCAAATTTCGCTACTAATTGCTTACATCACTAGCTATCAACACTCGATCAGTGACATGGTTGACGACCCAATGGCAACAGTCACAGATGCCGCCATAACTGATGAAATTCTCGCTCTATCGGTGTATTCTCATAGCGCCTTTAAAATGATGGTTTTTGGCTTCGACAAAACCAAGTTTTTACCAAAGGATATCTTCGAAGTCGAAGGCGAAGTTACTGCCCTCTCTATAGCTATGCTATCAGTTGGCGTTTGCATTCTGGTTGGCCTCTCGCAGAAGGACTTATCCGAACTGGCAATCTTCCCTGTCGAGTGGTCTCAATCTGGGGGACGAACATTGACTGGCAGTCGGCGAGGTAAGGTGTCGATAACCATATGCTGAAGGCTTATTTAATTACTTACTTGTGATCTTAGCGCCGATAAAATTGAAATTGGGAGAAGACGAAGATGTCGACTCCATGTCAATCAATGCTGTGACTAGTATTATATGTCTTGGCGATGACAAGATAATGGTTGGCATGAGAAATGGTGGTGTCGTCACGATACACCCAACAGACAGCTGTCAACCGGGACAAGAGTTTAAGGTAGCTAGGACAAATCGTTTTGGTGTGTCTCCATCACAAGTATTCACAGGCCCGGTACTGGATACAGGACCCTCGAGTCTAGTATGCAATGATGCAGGGCTTGCGATCATAAAGGAGCCGGATGAGAAATCCAACCAAGGCCACTGTTTCGAAGAGATTTCCCAAGTCTGGTTAACCGACGCCAGTGAACCACATTCGTCATCTCCTACAATAAATTCGATCGCTGTATTACGCGAATTACTGGACTCTGGAGGCTCAGTATGGGCTATGGTCGCTGGCGCGCATATATTTATAACAGAAATACAACCCCATCCTACTCCTATCCCACGGTATATGTCTATCGGAGGTACCCCAAAGGGCATCTTGTTCTCAGAACGACTCAACGCTCTCGTCACAGTTGTTATAAGGAATGGCATCCCTTCTTTGCATTTCTTTGATCCTTCGACAGGCACTGATCTATCCCGTCCGATCAAGAAAGGGTCAGGTTCCGATGATGTAGATGTGGACTACATTCCATGTTTAGGCACCCCAGGCGTCAAGGTCGTCTCTCTACTGAACTGGCGGTATAAAAACAACGGAAACATCTACGAGTGGTTTGTCATATTAACCAGCTCAGACGACAACAGCCAAGGAAGTGTTTTGGTTGTCTCGGCAGACCAGGAAGCGGTTGTCACGAATACAGGAAACGAACGTCGAATTCGCTTCTGGGGCCAGTTTTTAAGAAAGGTCAAAGCACCACGATCTGGAACGACTGACGATAATGGACTGTTTCTGAATTTCGGAAAAGTCCTTGAGTATCATGTTATCAAGGATAAGAAGTTCAAGTTGGCTAACAAATACGAACTCCCATCCCCGGCCGCATCGTTAGAGGTGATCGATGGGCGTTTGCATGCTCTCACGACTCATCATTCACTAATAATCCTTGATTACATGGACAATACCGGCCTCCCGAGGCCTAAGATGCTCCAGCTGTATACGGACGAAATTGCCCGAAACGGATTGCACTCTATTGGGGTAGGACTATGTAGTGGTAACAGCGAACGGCAACAGCGGCTCATCTTAGTATCTGACCCTATGTGTGGCGTCTACGGTTTGTGGCCAGCGGCTAAAAGCACGGCGTTGCGATTGATCTTTCAGGCACACTTGGGAGTGTCAATTCGAAAATTCGTTCATGGATATACTCGACCACGCTGGGCCAAAGATAAGCCACGGTACGGACATTTGCCGAGTCAGCCTGACAGGCGTAGCATACTAGGCCTTAGTATAGACGGCTCTCTCGTGCAATTTTCAATCCTTCACGAAGATGTATGGCGACTATTCAGATACATCCAAAACCGAGCCGCAATAAAGCAAGGCTATGAGCCCCCTCGCGAGTACGATGATGCGGACAGCCTTCATCAGCTGGTCCCACGCTCCATCGCCAAGACTGGAATGCACATCAATGGTGATATACTACAGCAAGTCATGGAGAATAAAATACTAGAGCGTCTATTCTCCACTCCGCAAGAGTTGGTTCGACTTCGGCAACTGTTGGGGCCGTTTGGCCTTGATGGAGATATCGGGGACTCGCCATCGCCAGAGCAAAACCTCGTTACATATGAGTATACCTATAGTCTTATAGAGTACTACCTTTCTTCTGCGTTATGAGGGAAATGTCTACAGTCACACAACATCATATGCTTGAAAGCTACTTGTCGTCTCCCCCACTCAAGACCGTCCTTCGATCTCGTAACGACTTTTTAATTTTTCGTGTAGGAGATACAAAAGTGAGTTAGAAAATATGACACTGGCCCTTGTCTAGGCGGTTATATCAACAATACCGCCATATGGCTACACTTTCACCCAATATAAAAATTGACCGGCGCCTCTCAAGTGACACGATCAGTGCTTCCTCTATGTGTTGCTTTCGTACAGAAAAGGAGTTGGGAATTCAGAGAAGAGTTAAAATAGGCGTCTCAAACCCTACGCAGAGCCCGAATACGATTGCAAGCTAGCACTCCAATTTTCATCGCAATCGGGGTCAAACTAGACAAACCTCTACTTCCTCAGCAGACATCATCCATCCCAAATCATGTATTTTCATTGTCCCTAAACGGCGAAACTTATCCCGGTCATCCCGAACTAAGATCAACCCCTCTGTTCTAGTAAGTGGAAGACACCAACAACTGTCAACCCTCTCGTAAGCCACATCGAAGTATCCGGCAGCAACGACATGATTCGCGTCTTCTGAGCATTGGTTGTTGTTATCCTTTTTCTCCTGGTCTGCCTCGTTTTCCTCCATCGGTACAAGATCAACCATGTATCCCCCTAAATGCAATGTGTTGATTAGTATGAGCCCACCCATCCTAGATAACGGTATCAGGATTGCTTGTATTCCTTCTCACGGCTTGAAGAATTCGTCACGACACTCACTTTTAGGTTTCGGAGACGCGCCTTTTATCTTTCCTATACACATAACTCGTCGTGGTCGACCGAAGAATTCAAGCTCGCAGCTCTTTATATGGACCGCGGTCGCGTGGCAGCTTGTATCCCGCGTCCATCGACCGTCATACTTCAGACGTACCATCCAGTTCGACTCGTGGTATTTTGCTTCATTCCTGGACATGTGTTCCACTCTCACCTGACCTTGGATTGCTGCCCACGACCAGGAAGGCACCTCTGTGGGAATCTCTTGGGCTTCGTTACCGTTCTGCGGACGGGGTACTACCGTCATTCTCCGCTGTCGTTCCATTGGCAGATATGACATCCACAATAAGCCGCGCACCACTATCAAACACAGCGTTAGTTATCGTCATTGTTTGGTCTAGGGTAAGGGGCTGAGGGCGGGTTCGAATCACGGGGGGATCATTCACTCCAAGAATGGAACCTTCATACTCTCGCAGTCCTTGAAATAGATAATAACTCTGAAAGTCACTTACTGTCGATTTCCCAGAGACCCGCGAGATAGCGAGAGCGGATTTTGCGCTTTGCTACTTGTGCTAGGCCGCTAATGGCAGCAAAAACATCGTCTTGGTCGGTGAGCTTTCTCGCCGGATAAGACCATAGGACGCCTATATACCAGAATACAAGCCAGCGACGAGCTACTTCATCGTCATCCAGCCGCATCGGACCCAGAGGCTTAAAGTCTGGGCCGACGGCGGCGTAGGCGTCATCGTAGGCGCTCCGGATCCTGTAGGCTTCCGGCCGACCCGCCCTACCGTCTTCTCGAATTTTTAGTTCATGACATTGGAACGCCAATTGCTCCTCTCCAAAAATTAACGCACGCGACGACAGCATCTCTTCCTGGAAGCACCAGCCGCGCTCAAAGACTGGGCCATATTTGAGCGAGCGGGGGAGCGAGAGCCATATCTTGCCCAGCTCGCGTATCTCGCTCCGAGGCACGCCCTTGTATCTGTCTTCACCGTAAAAGCTGATAGCGCATGGACCCACGCTTTGTTGGAGTCGATTCTCCAGGAACCCTTCTTGGGAATCCGCTGCCCTACCGGCGATGATCGTCAGCGCTGAGTTCCCGTAAACTTGTGCCATTCTTCGCGACTCGTATTCCCAGTCGTCGCGGCTACCTTGCACTATGCAGAGAGCATCAATCCAGACGTAGCGAAAGCCGAGATCGCGGGCCAGCTGAAACGCGTCTCTGTGCGTCTTGGGGAGCTGCTCCTCGTCGATGTGCCATTGCAGTTCAGACAGGTTCTGCTCCCGCAGCATCAGGGTAGAACTCGCTGTATAGACGCAAGTATCAGACACTATCGTTAGTAGCAGAGATTGAACATCGGTTCGGGAGCACACAAGGAGAAAATGAAAATGTTAGAAATACGCACTGCTCGTACCCCAGCAGTAAGA
The DNA here is from genome assembly GCA_022495085.1 of Xylaria sp. FL1042. NCBI lineage: Eukaryota > Fungi > Ascomycota > Sordariomycetes > Xylariales > Xylariaceae > Xylaria > Xylaria sp. FL1042. The sequence continues at coordinate 226,646 of MU380171.1, read as the reverse complement.
AAGGGCTACATACGGGGCTTGGACGTCGGATTTACGCGTGATTACCAGACGGACAGATCTCCTGCCCCTGTCTCCGGGCTCGCCTATGTCGATTAGACGGGTCGGCATCTCTGATCTCTCGCTGCACAGAAAGTTCGAGGTGCATAACTTGTGCTTGGTCCGACATTCGTCCATCCACTTGCGCGCGAAGTCGATGTGCAGTCTCGGATTTCGGTCTACGGTTGTCCATATCTCGCTATACGTGTTTGCAGCGGGTGTTCCTTTGCAGGTGTTATTTGTGAAAGAGAGCGAGGGAGAGAGGGGTAAAAAGGGGGAAGACAAAAACAAAACAGAATGAGCCCAAACCTGGATCGGCGAATATCTTCAATTCAGCTAGTTGACTTTCTTGGGTCGTCATTCCAAGAACTATGTATATAGCGTTCCCAGGGTCGCCTCCATTATTTCTGCCTATGCGGCTATGCGGTGGTGATGGAAAGACTCGCCCTCGTAGCCACTACACGGATGAGACGTACAAGAGAGTGTTAGTTAGCAATGTGAAATCTTTAAATAAGATGGATATAGATAGGGTGTTATAATAATGCAGATGCTGCCTTATACCACCGCCTTTTTCTTATTCTTATTCATAGTCCGAGTCTTACCACGCTTGAATCAGAAACCTCTGTACCATCCGTATCCAAACCGCCGAGGAGAAACCCAAGCGCCTTCTCGTCGTATCTCTGTGTCACACACGTCCAGCAGAGCATGCATATGTCGCAGCCTGCATCTGCTGAGTCCTTCAGCGCTTGCATGCTGTGTTGCAGCGGGTGGGCGTCCCCGAGGAAGAGCTCATCACTGCGGATCTCGGAGCATTTTGCGCAGCGCATCTCCTAATGTGTATGATTATCTGCACGAAAGAGAGAGAGAGAGAGAGAGAGAGTATATGTTGTATTCTTCGTGCGTTGTCGTTATTCGGCTAGGTTGGGTGAGGAGATTTGAAAATAGAAGCGGAGAGAGAAACCCCGAATGGAAAAGTGGGATATAAAAGCAAGAGAGTAAATTAAGCAGGTATGGTAGACAAGCGAAACAGAAGTTGCAAAGGCGACATAAAGCTGTTGTTAAAGGAGTGTCGCAGGATCCTAAATACTTAGGTACTTTTACTGTCACTCCGCTGGATTTTTATTGGTATTTTGTGAGGGTACAAGGTCAAGTATACCTTATATACTTAGCTATAACTGCCTCCTTTTTTTTATCCCGCTTGGACGGCCTTTCTTTTTTTTTTATTTCAACAGAGTTATAAAATAGTATTATTTTCATATATTAGCTTAGATATAAGGGCTGGACACGCGAATAATATATACCTATTAGGATATGTAAGTTATGTACCCTGTTGTTAACATGGTGTTTATACATTTAACAAAGGCATGCATGCGGCTAGCTATGTACGGCCGGCCCCCAATGCGTGAGGGGTTAAATAGATATAAATAGACGTAAATAATGCTAAAGAAATATATACTACGTATACTAAATACATTCATTATATGCCAGGGGACTGACTAACTGTTTATTGGTCGACCTGCAGATCTTGAAACATGTTATACTTTGCAACGAGTCACCAGCATATTAGTTAGCCAACTAGCTACTTAATTAAGTAATCAGGATTCATCTAATCCTGCCTACTCGACATAAAAAGTAAAATCGGGGGGTAAGTAAGTAGCGTATGCAATTCAATTAAAACTATCCGTGATGAACCGCCCCCCGTATCTCATTTTTGTCCTTGTCGTCCGCTCATAAATACATGTGTGTTAAAAAGTAGCCGAAGTCATAGCCATAGCAACACAACTCTCTCACAGTGGTGGCGTATGAAAACCAAACCGCTAGAAATAACCATCGCTATAGCTACGTCTTATCTACCGTCTACCTAGTTAATATCGAACAGGGACTTCAGCTTGATGATAAGCGCCCACTCGTCGTTCGTTACATCTTTTCTGTAGAACTCCTTCAGACAGTCGATACTAGCACGCGAAATCAAGCTGTACAGCTGGTCGGTCTCTTCGAGTTGTCGACCGTATGTTGGCTGGTGGCCGCCCATCTCGATCTTGACTGCTACAGAGGGTTGTCCCTTCTTGCAGATTGGGATCTGCTTATGATCTCTTTCAATCGATGATCTGTCCATATCTTGTTAGCTCTAGAGAGAGAGAAGGGGTACTTAGCTTATGTGATGGAATGATGAACTTACACTCGGCCCATGCTAATAACTTCTTTGCCCGTGGGGCCCTGTCTCACGGCGGCTATCGGCGTGCCGACCCGAAGGTTGCCATCTATCACATCAACACCCACAACAATGGGGTTAGTCTTGTTAAAAACCGCCACGGTGTTGAGGACGCAGGGGAAGACGGCGAGTAGCTTCGACTCTTCCTTCTTCTTCTCTAGCTGCTCCTCCATGTGTTTTGTGAAGGCGTCAAACAAATGGTAAATGATGTCGGCAGTGAAAATCTTGATCCCGTTCTCCTCAGCATAGGCCTGAGCTTCCTTGTCCACCTTGACGTCGAAACAGAGCATGACAGCATAGTCGGGGCTCTTCTCCAACATCGTACCGCACTGCATCACGTCGCGCTTGAAGACCGGCCCGATACCAACGTTGGCGACGGGGATCTTGCAGTCCTTCAAGAAATCGAGAAGGGCTTCGAGCGAACCAAGCGTTGATGCTTGCACGCTGACACCTCGTCCCGATGTAGATACACGACTGAAAAGCTTGTTGAGATCTGCTTCAACCTCTTCTTCTAAATCTTCTTCATCGTCATCAGGTCCGACAACGAGCAACCGAGAACCCGCAATGGCGCCTTCGAGCCCAGGTGCGCTTATTTTGACACCCATAGCTGCCTTCACCTCCTTATTGTGTACGTACTGTGATTTGACACGCAACTCTTTCATGACTGCAGGAGTAAGCAATGCTCGAATATTTGTAGTGATGGCTCCTTCAACACCACACACTACTATTCGATCGCCTTCCCGAAGAATGCCGTTGGACAGGATGACATCGATAGTCATACCAAAACCCTCGATTGCCTTTACTTCGAGAACGGTAGCTTGCACCTCTGAGAGATACATAAGCGAACCAACCATTCTTTCCTGAGTCAGCTGTAAAATGAGCTTCAACATATCCGGGATACCCTCTCCTGTGTGAGCGGACGTTGGAACTAGTGAAACGTATCGGGCCATAGACTTGTTCTCGTAGAAAACTTCGGCGTTGAATCCCTGTTCGGAAAAGGCGAGTTTAGTCTGCTCCAATCGGTTCTTGAATTCGTTCTGCACACCTCGGTTCTGAAGAGCCAAACTCTCTTGGAACCCATTGTTGTCGACCTTCTTCCAACCGTACAAACGGTCAATCTTGTTGAGTGCGACAATGAAGGGCGTCTTCCGGTCACGGAGCAGCTTCATGGATTCAAGGGTCTGGGGTTCAAGACCATGCATGATATCGACAACTAGAATGGCAATGTTGCAAAGCGAAGAACCTCTGGAACGCAGGTTGGAGAAAGACTCGTGACCAGGCGTGTCGATAATCAAAAGACCCGGGACCTTTAGTTCGAACTTGCCATCCTGGTTTACGACGGCAGTCTTCTGCTTGATAGCCTCACCTAGGCGAACGTTAGTTAGCGACCCCCAAACCGTAGAAAAAGGGGTTGCGACAAACCTGGGAAATACGTAGCACCGATCTGTTGTGTGATACCTCCAGCTTCTCCTTCTTGGACGTTTGTTTGCCGAATCTTGTCTAGCAGTTTCGTCTTTCCTGTATCGACGTGACCCAGGATACAGCAGATAGGGCTGCGAAGGTTCTCCTTAGATCTCGCGGCCAGAGCAGCCTGGTGGGCTTTTTCTCTCCGTTCGGCGGCCTCCTTCTTACGCCGGGCTTCGGCGGCTCGAGCAGCTGTTTGCTCCTCATCTTCAGAGGATTCCTCTTCTGATTCGGATTCAGACTCGGCTTCCTTAGCTTTAGGTCGTGAAGCTAATGCTTTAGCGGATTCTGCCGCAGCGGCTTTCTTTTCGGCTTCTTCATCCGAATCGGCGTCCCAGCTGTCCTTCACATCATCTCCCGAAGCTGCGGCTGCCTCCCAATCATCCTCAACTTCTTCATCCGCCTGAGCCTTCTTAGCAGCTTCTTCGGCGGCAGCTTGGGCAGCGGCTTCCGCGGCGGCCTTGGCTTCAGCCTCCTTGGCTGCAGCTTCGGCTTGTATCCTTGCTCGCTCGGCAGCTTCGGCTAAGGCTTTCTCTTCATCCACCTACGAAAATGTTAGCAAAAGCAATCACTCAAGTAAGCCACAGGAAGGGGATGGGATACAACCTTTTGGTCATTCTTCTTGCCCCTCTTCTTGTTGTCGTAAGTGACCTTCTTCTTCTTTTCCTCGCCATCTTCCGAAGGTCCAACCTGAAGACCAGCATTGATCATTTGCTGCAGCTTCCTCTCATTGCGAGCCTTCTCTTCCCTCTGGGCCTTAGTCAGATACTTTCCTTCTTTCTTGAGCTGTTCAATCCTCTCCTTTTCCTTCTGCTTTTTACGAGCCCTCTCTTCTTCTTTTCGCTTTAGTTCTTCAGCTTCTTTTTTCTCTAAGTCTGCTATGCGAGCTTTCTCGCTTTCGGCAGCTTTTTCGGCTTCTTCACGTTGCCGCCGTAATTCCTCCTGCTGCTTCTGAATGGCGGCCAGGTGCGCTGGGATCTTTTTGCCCTTCTTTCCCGGAGCCTCTGCGGCGGGTGCCGAAGCTGGGGCCTCCTTCTCTTCAGCAGCAGCTTTGGCAGGCTCCGGAGCCTTCGCAGCGGGTGCGGGTGCGGGCGCTGCGGTCTTCTTTTTCGCAGCCTAGACAAAGTAGTAAACGTTAGAGCTTGGAACCAATCGAGACGTATAATAGGTAGTACCAACCTGCTCCTTTTTCCTTTGCTTCTCCCTCTCTTTCCTCAACTTCTCTTTTTCGGCCTTGGTGAGTATCCTACCCGAGTCGGCGTCATCGTCTCCATCAGCAGCAGCGGCAGGGGTCGCTTTGGCAGCAGTTTGGTTTTTGTTCTGCTTCCCTCCCTTCCCCTTCTTCTCGGGCAGAGCAAACTCATCGTCCGCCGTTGCTTCTTGGGGCGCTTGGAAGGCGGTGATGTCGGTGGGCTCAGGGGTGGTGGGTTGCACTCCGTCGACGAAGTTCTCGGACAAGCCCTTCTTCTTGCGCTTCTCCATGGCCTTCTTCCTTATGGCCATGAGACCTCCGACTGGCGCATCATCTTCCTCGAGCTGCTCTGCCGGGGTGTCGGCGGTGGTGGGAGCGGCATCGCCATTGGTGGGTGCAATGGTCTCACCAAGTTCGGCTTCCCAATCGTCAGATGCTTTTTTTCCTCCCTTCTTTTTCGGCGGCATCTTGAAGGCTGCTTGCTGAATCCGTAACTAGGCAGCGTCGAGGAAGAGTAGTTAAAAGAGTCTTGCTACACAGCAAAGTGCAGTAGAATTGAATGGATATGGAGAAGAACGTGTCTTCGGTCGTGTCGTGCCGGATATCCACTGGTCACCTAGCAGAACAAGACAAGACAAGACAAGACAAGGCCAGGTGAAGTGAGGCGAGGCGAGGCGAGGCCGGATGACGAGAGCAATGTCTAGACGACCGAAGAGGGAGAGACGGACTAAGGAAAGGTTGTTACCAGATATGTGTATTTTAGAATCATGTCCCAGAGGAATCCCGAGACATGGCCTGTTTCTTTCCGACACTTATCTCCGAAAGGCAAACAGAGGCGAGGAAAGAGACTGCACACTAGAGAAAGAAAAGGGCCTCCCGCGTTCTCACTGGGTGTTGGAAGGGACAAGAGAGGGTCTGCTAGTTCACTCGGTATGTATAGTGGTGGGGGATTATTGAGTGGTGGTATTTGGTTTGGTAACCTAGTGGCGTTGGCCAATGTGGGAGCGTTGCAGGCAGCTAACCTAGCCGACTGGATGATGACGCTGCGGGGAGTGAGTTTGCACAAATTCAGTGGATAAATTAAATTTGTGAAATGCCCGTGAGCACATGAGACATGGATACTAAGGTACTTAGGTAGGTAGTATAGGTCTAACTAACCTTGTCGGACAAAACACCAAAAGTCCGAGCGACCAGGTACCGATAAGGATGTAAGCGAGCAATAGAGGGGCTCTTATCGAGCTTATCGATAGAGTATACTTAATCTATCTTCAGCATAGTGCTCTAGGTTAGAAGACAAGATCAGTCACTCTTTGCAATTTACATATGTCCTAGGCAAGCAACCATTAATATACCTAACTTTTACTCAGGTCAACTAGTGATAAAATAGAAAGGCGTAACGCTCACTATAAAAAAGAAAAAGAAACCATGACTTAATTAGTGTCCCTTTTAACAAGTTAACAGCAACAAGTAAAGAATCCCTCACAGTGGATTGGTTCCCTGTGACTGGCCTCCATTACTCCTACAACATCAATAATATCACCTTGCAACACTATATGCATACAACCACCACAATACTTCCTTCCTCATCTCACAACAAAAAATAATCATAACCTAAGAACACCAAAAGAATAATCTCCGAATCGGGGAATCGAACCCCGGGCTTGACGGCACCATTCTAACTATGATCTAAAGAACACAAGTTTAGTCATGAGAGCGTCAAATGTTAACCACTACACCAATTCGGATGAATACTGTGTGATGTATGCGACCTCGGCCGGACTCGAACCGACAATCTCTAGAGGTTTCAATGATTGATCACCGAAATCTAGCGCCCTAGCCATTAGGCCACGAGGCCGGTTGACAGATGGTGGTGTTGGGAACCTTTATGAATAAACGGTGGGTGGGAGGACCAAGAGGGATGGGTGGTGTCATATTGTGTGGCAGGGGGGCTTTGTTACACTAGTTCTAGCCAGTCGGGTGGATAGATAGGTAGTTCAATCGTGTGGCTTTATCTTAAAATCCTTTTATTAATTAGTGATTGGTTCGCCGGAAGGGTAGATCCTCCGACAAGATAAAGCAAGGCACTGGAAATCTCACTACACTGTATTTATTATATTGTATACTTACCTTGCTATCTTATAGGCTCATGAGATGTTTTTGTACCAGTTATGATCCTGGGTAATTTAATGGATACTAGTTTTTTTGTCGCAATTTATTACCTTTAATTCCTACGACACCTAAATAGAACGGGTCACTTAGCATCTCACTTTCTACTAGATAGATGTTACGCAAAAAACAAATGCCATATTTTTTATGAACATACCCGATTCCGGATACGGTCTATCTTGACTCTGCAGCCGGCCTCGTGTACTGTTTGAGCGGCCGTAGTCTATCTCTAACACCGCAATGTCGCCATATCCGGTCGAGACGAAAGCAAACCAAAAGTCTTCCCAAGCCATCGTCAACATATCCATCCTGGGCCCATTCCATTGTAGTCATTACGTTACTTTTTAAGATACTTCCTCATGGGCTTCGGCTGCGCGCTCTTATGTTGGTGTCCCGTTCATCCCACTCATCCCGCGTCCTCAGGCTATTCCCCTAGGACTGAGACTCTTCAACCTCGGGCTTGGTGGTATCGGCATCCGTCATCTCCTCATCTTTATTACCCTCACTCTTCTCCGGCTCAGCTCCTTTACGGGCTTCCTCCTCGGCCGCCTTCTTTGCGGCCCCCTCGGCATCAAGCTTGGCCTGTAAGGCCTGGCGGTCGGCCTCTACCTTGTCAAAGTACCTCTGGGTGATAGGACCGGCCATGGAACGGATCTCATCTATCTTGGCGACGTAAACAGCCTTTGTGGTATCCTCACCCTCCTCATAAAGCCAGTCCTAAGGGTAACAAGTCAGCCACACCGCATCGCATCAGGGAGATTATAAATAAAAGAACTCACCTCGGTTTCGGTAAGCTTCGCCCTCAACTTGTCCTTCTCCTCGTCGCTGGCGAAGTCGGCGAATTGATCGTCCAACTTGTTACGCATGTCATAAATGTAGGTCTCGAGCTCGTTCTTCTTCTCTTCTGTATCGGCCACTAGTTTATCTTCCATGATCATAGCTGCCTCTTTCTCGAACAAACTAGACTTGGTGTTCGCATCGAGAGAAGTAGTTCCAGCGACAATAGGTAGATCGCCCTTACGAACTTGTTTCTTCACCTTTCGTGTCTTGGGTTTGCTCTCATCCTTCTTATCATCAGTCTCCATGGCCTAAGAGTAACATAAGTCAGTTATTGGGATGTTACAGCTGCCAAAGGTTGCAGCGCGTTGAGAGGGCAGCGGAGCAATCGGAAAAGGAAAAACTCACATCAGGATCTTTCTTCTCGCCATCGTCTTTCTTGTCGTCCTTGATCTCCTCCTCGACTTCTTGGTCTTCGACGTAATAACCACTCTCTACATTCAAAATACCATGGATGTTAACCCTTGCCTTTAGCTTGCAGATCATGAATTCTGTCTTGGGGTCTGCCTTGACTCCCTTGACTGAAAAACGACCAATGAAAGGAGACACCTTGCCGGGAAGGTCTTTGGGTTCTGAGTAGCGGGCCTCTAGATCAAAAGGTTGTTTCCGGTAGAAGGTTAGGATTTTAGTGGAGGGTAGAACATTGCCCTTGGCAAAGACAGTCAAGCTCGTATCCTCATCAGGGATGTCTACGTCCTTCTCCCAAGAAAATTCGATCGGGTAGTGGACGATATCCGCAACAGAGAAATCGCGAACCTTGAAGACGGGCGATAGGATAGCGCAAGCAAAAGCGCAACCTCGAGCAATGGCCTCGTCCTGATTGAGAGTGAACGACAGACCTTTTCCGAAGAAGGCCTGGATTCTCTCCTTGATAGCTGGCACACGAGTGCTGCCACCGACCAGCTCAATGAAGTCGATATCATCCTTGGTCAGTCCAGCATCGGCAAGAGCCTGTTCTAGCGGTGCCGTGACCTTATTCAGGAGTGGCTCAACAAGAGCCTCAAATTCTTGCCGCGTCACCATAGCATTAACATCGATATCGTTCATGAGAGACTCAATGTTTAAGGGAGCTTGTTGGTTGGCAGACAGAATCTTCTTCAGCTTCTCCGCACCAGCATCGACGCGAGCCAAGGCCTTGGGATTGGTCGCAATATCAATACGGTACTTGCCCTTGAACTCTTTCTGGAAGTGGTTGACTAAGGCCAAGTTGAAATCGCGACCACCGAAGTGGCGGTCGAAGGCAGTGGATTTGACTGTCAACTCGCCCTTCTTGAACTCGACAACAGAGCAGGAGTAGTTGCTGTGACCAATATCAATGAAGCAAACACGACGCGGTTTCTCCTCTGCAGCGGGCAAATCCAGCTTCGTGATACCGTAGCCCAGGGCGGCCGCAGTGGTATCATTCATGATCCGAAGAGGCTTAAGACCGGCGATCTCGGCAGCGTCCAGAATGCTCCGTCGCTGGATGTCGGTAAACCACGGTGGCACACTCAGGACAACGTCGGCTACGGGTAACTTCAGCTCGGCAGCAGCGGTGGCCTTTACCTTGCTTAGGAACATGGCAACGAGCTGAGTGGCAGTAAACTTCTCCTTCCTGCCCTGGTACGAGACCTCAGCGCCAACCTCGCCACCGCAGTCTACGAGGGTGGCCGAGACATGCTGCGCCTCGATCTGGACGTCTGGGTCTTGGAGAGCGCGTCCAGCAAGACGCTTTAGGGAGGAGACAGTGTTCTTGAGGTTGGAGATTTCTTGTGTCTTGGCCGGCTCGCCTAGGTAGCGAGCTCTGGGGCCGAACCCGACGAGGGAGCTGGAAGCCAAGGTTAGCGGAAAGAAAAGAAGCTATCGCCAGCCAGCTAGGCGGGGTAACACTTACGGCGTCGCACGGTTAGAGACTTCATTGGTGATCTAATGGCCAAGTGACCTGTCAGCCTTTACGACCAGGGGCTACAATAATATAAAACAGATAGGGTGAGCCGGAAGCATGAAAGGTGTTACGTACGACATCGACACCCCGATTCCTCGCAACAGCAATAACTGTGTTGAGCGTTCCGAAATCGACACCTGGATGGCGCTAGGGTTAGTAAACAGAAGGTAAACAGCGAGCAGGCGCAAAAAATAAGCGTCTGGGCGAGGAGAGAGACGTAACATACCAACAACGCTCATCTTGGCTAGGTAGATGTAACAAGTGGGAGTGGTTTGGTTGCACGGGAGACTGCTGAGAACCGATCTAAGAGGGGGATCTAGGGGCAAGAAGAGGTCGGCGATAAACAGAGCAGCTCGAGAAGAGTCCAGGCTCGGCGGTGAGAGACGGTCGGGTCGGGAGAGGGCGGGGGGTTTATGTCCAGTCGTCTGCAGTTTGCGGCACTTCGGGCGCTTTCTAACGTAGTGACTACCTAGCACAACAGAATAGAAAAGCGATTCTCTTATAATAAGGTGTAGGAGAAGAAAGAAAAAAAAAAAGCTGCCCAAATGCGCACTGTAGGTGTAGACTACCCGTACCTAATAAGGTGGGAGAGGGAGGGACAGGCGGGACAGGTCTGTGGTCGAATTCTGCGTAGTCTAGCCTCACCCGGGCTTACCCACTTACCCCTCCTTAGCGACACGCCCCCCTTAGTAGGGGCGTGTAGTGTAGTAGTTGCTGCAGTGCGAAACTTCTAGAGGCTTCAGGTAACTGCGAGCAAGGAAAAAAAAAGACAACAAATCCCAGCCTATGCAGATCGTTTCTTAGGAGCACCTGCCTACCTACTTACTCCGTACTTAGTACATATTAACGTTAGTTTTAATATTGGCTATTGGTCATGCCAATACCTAGCAAAGTCATCGCCAGCCTTGTCTGTAAATCACAAGAATGCATACTACGTACAACATTAGGTAATATTCATAAAACGTCATGTTCCACCAAGCCCGTACCTGACTCTCTACTACCACACCTTGAAATATGATAAGGGAAAAGAGAATTTTCATTCGGTACACTTTTATTGTTTGTGTTTGACATTTTCTTGTCCATTGTGCCAAGCCGTCCCAAAGCAATGACAACTAGGTACACCCCTACCAACCACCCCTTATCACCCCGCCTTCAGCTGTTATCGCTGCCTGCCTATCACTCGATATCACTTTCCAGCACAGACGGGATGGATGGTGGGGTCATTAGTACATTAAATTCTTGCAGGTGTGTAAATTTTCCCTCCTGACCAACCCCGCTATCAAGCCATAATCGATCATACCTAGGTACTTCAGGTGTCATGGAATGGTCATCTTGCGTGTATTGTTGTTGTAGAGGTGTTGGAGGGACCTAGTGTCCTAGCACTGTGACTACTCTGTATATATACATAGGGTAGGCCGTACCTGCCTACATCAGGTGTGTCTAGAGGTACGTACTGCTCCGAAACTACTAGATGAGTCTAACGTTGCCTACCTACCTAGGTACTTTTTGATTTTTATAAAGTGGGGATAGAAGACATGTGTCATTATTTACTTAGACAAAGATTTTTATACCTAGATTATAAAAGGCGTAGCTATTAAGAAGTACCTGAAATAGTTGTCATCACAGCCCAAATGGGGAATGACGCAATATCCCTGATGAACATGAGACAATAGCAAACACGAAGTAGCTACCAGTTTAACTCGTCATTCAGCCTCAACTCGAGACAACATAGAAACAAAGAGGATAATGGAAGATTGTTAAGTGATGCCACGAGACCACTAATCACACGCCTAGATAGAGTGACAGCTGATAAAAACAAGTTATCCATGTCCAAATTACTTGCTACGCAAGTCGTCTTCACATCAAGTGCACGTGGTCTACAGCTTGGGTCATATAATCTGGTTTTGCTGCTTATTTCAGCAGGTTTATAGATTTCCTTTTCTTTCTCTCTCAGTCGACAATATGCTTCTTGTCTGCCCACGATGGCTCAATCCCACGACACACAGCCTCGTAATCGTGGAATCTCTGGTCATCCAACGTCAACTTCGGGGTCGTCCAGAACATGGTCCAGTTCATGTCCCTGAGCTTCAGTGTGCCCCTTGATCGCTCGAAATACCACTTGTTGACGGGATTGTCTTTTCGACTCCTCCAACACACGCCCTCGGGGAAGCAGTCCCGAACCATGGCGTTGAACACGATGTCCGCGACACCTCCCGCGCCCTGGCTCTTACGAAGGACGGCAAACTTGTCCAAGTACGGCACTCGCCGGCTTAGGTCTGTTGTTCCCGGAGGCGTCTCCCACGTCAGGAGAGCACCTCCTTCATATTCGCCGGCAATTATAATACCCGCGAGGTTACCGTTGATACGCTTCAAATAGTGCTCGATGTCGAGTTTCCGCCCAAAGGAGTCTTCGATTAAATTGACAAGCCGCGGGAGATCAATACAGGGATCCGTCAAGCTAAGGCTACTCTGTCCCGGTTGGGGGGGCTTCCATGGTGTAGTTTTAGGATTTGGAAAGATAGTAAGAGGCATACCGCGCTTAGCCAATGTTGTCAATGATCCTATCTGGCAAGTTCCAGTGGATGATGTGATCGGTGTGAAACGCTCAGTAGGTAGTGAAGGTGACTGGACCGGTTTGTCAGTCAAGAGACTGTGGATTAGTGGGTTTTGTCCCCGTCTGGTGCCCACAAGCGCAAGATCCATCACGTTGTCCTCAGGTTTACGCTCTTTTGCTGCCTCCTGTGGAGTCGTGATAATCGCTGACGACGTTGGAGGAAGTAGAGATAGAGCGTCCCTCGCCAGTTTAGCATTCTCCAGGTGTCGTGCCCTATCGGTAGCTGCACCTGATGATTCTGGGCCCGCGGAGCCCTCTAAATCAGCCTGGACCTCGTGAAATTGCTGCTCAAGATTCAAGAAAAGATGCCTGCCTGTTGCTCGGTTCTTCGCTGGAATTCCCCCTAGGGGATCGAGTATGATGATGCGGTAAACCTCGGCAGCCCTCAAGATTTTCGTGGCAGGAAACTCATCGTCAGGGACTTGCGCAAACTGCAGACCCGAGAGTTGTCTTGTGAGAGCTAAGATGGCATCATTCACATTGACGGGCTTGCGGATGCACGTATCTACCGTGTATCCACAGGAAGGTATTATGGCAATGAGGTCGTCCTGTAAGGTGGTCATGAGCTCACCCGGGTTGGCAACGAATAAGTCTTGTGATGTGAATTCTGATGTAGGAATGTCATCTTGCTTTGCTATAGTTATGGGCGAGTCGATTACCCGTGCACCCGGAGAGTCATACTTGTCGATGGCTGTGGCCATACGTCTCGCCTGTGTAGTCGCGGTCTGCCGCTGGGTGGCTTCATCTTGGCCGTCGCCATCACAGTCAGCAACCACTACACTAACGAGCCCGAGCTTCCTGAGGCGGCTAAGTGTTTTGGCGACTCCGTCAAACGTAGCGTCGTTCACAGTCTCGGGAACGCGGAACTTGACCAGGGCTACGAACAGGGGTTCCTGAATTGTAAGGTCCTGTTCCGACTTCGGACTAGTTTGTATAGCGACGGATTCTCCATCACTGGGCTTGACGCTGCTTGATAGAATAGCAGAAGGGCTAAGCGCGCCACTACGGTCTTTCGAATGAGTTTTTATTGCGGTGCGTTGCTTGAAACCCGTTGTCGATTTCCTCTCCAGGAAAGGCACAAACCTATTCATATAGGCCTTGGCGTCCCGCTTTGTAACTGAGGTCTCAAGGACGGAAACCAAAAAGTCCTATTATCGTGTAAGCTCATGACTTTTTACCTGGATGACGAGAACTCAGTACTCTTTCATGGGTCTTCTTCAGCTTTTGCGACTCCGAAATGGAGGCATAGGGCGACACGAAGGGCAATGCACTACCGCCGCCTCCGCTACTTGCAGGTCGCGGTGGTGGGCGAGAGGCGAGCGTCGACGATGCTCTACCAGCCCCATGGGGCAATTCGTCTGTTTTGGTGTGGCCGGAGTGCTTGAGCAATGGTGTCTGAGAGAAGAAGAATTAAATAAGCCTTTGGTTACATCCAATGTGCTTGGTCCAGTGGTGGCGTGGTGGTGATGGATGCACAACATATATACATATATATACCCATACAGATATATGTAGATATACACACTATACATTATGGCAGCAACATTATCAGAGTAAGTGACGTACATTCCAGCCGGCGGCAACCTTCCTACACGTTGTTTGTCGTGGGATCATGACGCAGAGCACATCGTATAAATCTCCTTAGATTTGACAATCGAGGAGGCAATGATTCTGGCGATTCAAGAGAGCATTGAAACAAGCAGACGGAGGTAGGGAACGACAACGGGAATGTTCCAATTGAACTTTTATACCCAATCTCCTAAGGTTGTGAAACCTGTCTGCACAAAATCGCAGTACACACCGTGACTCAAATCTCCATCGGTGGAAACAGGAATGCAACCTTGGAGGGGAGCGCCTATAACCTAGGTAACCTCGACTGCACGAGATAGAAGAGCAGTACCTAGGAAAGCTAACGTTAGGTTAGGTACTTGATAAGGGCGGGTACGATTATCTGGTAAGGATTAATTTAGTGTGGCAGGTCCCTAGCTCAAGAGCTAAACCACTACTAGGCATGATCTCTCCACTATAAATCTAGGCTCTTCACCGGACTGAAATGTACAAAACTCTTTAAGCGTCTTTACGGCCGTTCAACCCGCTTATATTTCCCGCCATAAGGTGCCTACTAGTATCTGTATACCAGACAAACTAGTAGGTGCCTTTGGAGGCAGGTAATTAGCCAGAAGTTAAAGGCTCGGCTGTAAAGTTTTTGAGTCAAGATGCAACTGAAGTGGTGAGTATTTTTCTATTTCCTACTGCTCACCTCCACACGGTAAAGCATGCAAGGTGCTCCTTGGAGTATCCCGTGGACAGAGGTAGGATAATCTAGTAGTATTACCGAATCCGGTATCTCGTGTTCCTGTATGGTAAATGAAAAGCTTGGAGAAAGAAGAAAATAAAACGGTCAAAGGCGACAGCATGGAATGACTGACGCCTAGCATAGCCCCCTTTTAAGGAGGTATTATATGGAGTAAGGCATATACAGTTGGTAACCCCGAAAACTTACAACAGAGCCTATTCGCTGGCTCATGCCCTATAAAGAAGCTCCCAACAATGGATGCCGTCCCTGATGCCCCCATACCCTTATGCAAGGGGTTTGATATTGAGAATGCCTCCATCGGCCGGCTGCAGCAATGGCGACGGAACTTTTCCCCATATTATTTCGAGAGAGCGGAGAGATCCAACAGCCTTTTAAGGCTGAGCTACCTGCGTACTTAAAACGAACGTCCTGCCGCTAGAAAACGTTAATATTAACCTTGCGCAGAGAGGTGTCACCGAGGTAGAGCCTGACGTATTGAACACTGTCCTCACCGGTAGAGCACTCTATCGAGGTACTAGGAATGCGTTTTTCTAACTAATGCATGATCGTTAAATACCGCTCACCACGGCAGAATTTTCGAGTAAGCTGTCCATATAGACATCGACCACCCTCGTCAAGACCTGTTTATTCTCATCTTTTGGTGTAGCGTTCATTGACACTTCGGTTCCTAAAGACGTGTAAGTTGTCAAGTTAGTCTGCAAGGCTATTGCTATGCTCTTAAAAGATACGAATATGTCTGAACGGGCTACCATAATGGCCACTAATAGTGACTAATTAGGACATGGATCCTCAGGAATACCTGCGAGATAAATTGTCTGCAGCCAACTCGAATCACAGCGGCCAGGAGCAAGAGCCGCTTAAACTCGCAGAGCACTCCCTCGACTTGATATGGAACTAAGTACAAGATCCTACAGAGTAGTATTCTAACCCCTGCAGACTACTGCTGATGGGAGTATTTTTTTACCTCTCGTACTACGATAGACTGTGTGGTTATTGGTAGAGAAGCGAAGTTTCACCACAGATAATCAATTGAGACAGGCTCTAGTATAAGTGGTGCGATATTCTCTACGCAATAACTATGCTGGAGGACTATACAATTTTTCTCATCCAGATGGAATATCCCACCGGCTGGTCGAAATTCTATGGTCTGCGTAAAGACAATTGTTAATCTGGCATCATGCGCAGATAAAATCTCTTAATCCTGTAGCGTCGATATTGTTGGCGCCTTTGAGCAAATGATTGCAGATACAGTGGTGATATTTGATCTTCTAGACTCTACCAACCCCTAGATACTTGTAGACGTTGAGCTTCGTAGCAGCGAGTAGTTAACGGTATTATAGAGAGCTTATAAGTTAAATTTTATGCAAGAACAGTTTAAAGCAGGCTAGGTTCCGTATACCGTAAAGACAAATAAAGGGAAATAATTCCCTAGATACTTTTACAAATAAGTAGTGTCGCTTATATTTCCCTTTTAAACAACTATTTTTAGTATAACTAGTGCTTTACCTTAATATAAATCGGTAAACTTTCTTATAATTAAAACCTTGCATAAACTAAATAATAATAATTTCGAGCAGAGCCCTTAACTTAACCATAGTTAATCCAAAAGATCGCAATCATTAACAGAGTCACTTTATCCTTATCACATGGTATCAAGGGGTACACCTATCCCGATGGAATTGGTTAACCCAACTCTTCGCGATAACCAGAATCTAACGCATCCGATGGAAGACTGGGGCCACATCTTTGAGTGCAACAGACAACGCGGGAAGCTTCCGGGAGCTATGGACCTGGATAGGGCACGAGTGGTCCTATTAGGTACCGAAGCAGCCAAAGAACATAGGCGTTTCTGGAACGCCGACCGTAACCTGTGAACCTAGCTGCGGGGTACCACAACAACCAACTTTTCTTTTGTCATCAAGCGGCAGCGTGAACTCGCCGTCTATCTGAACATAAATCTTCTTAGGTCACGTGAGGGAACTTTAGCCGATTGGCTGCCAAGGCCACGCAGCCACAATCGCAACCCAATGTAGCTAGAGCAACCTAAGATAAATGTTACCTAATACACTCCTCCTCCCGCCCCCGGCCTCGATTTACGCTGAAGGATTAGTACTGAAGGCCAGCTGCTCCGATTGGCCCGGACCGCCAGATCTGAAAGATCGCGACCCGTAGGATCAAAAATACTCATAGTTGTCATCTACTGCGCGGGCAATGTTCCGGATAAGGCCCACGGTCTCGTTGACGTCGTACTCACACTGCTAAATATAACATGGGGTACTGCGTAAACATGTCTTTACCAAGGCAGATTAAGCAGGTGCTGTTCGAAGGTTGGGGAGGATCCCCGTAAGGGTTTACTAAATAATACCGATGGCTGAAAGCTGGCTGCTAATTGTAGCTTGTAGCGGCATGCTAAGGCGCGACTGGGCGTCGGAGGAAGCAGGTATCGGAAGAAATGTTATGGTGTACACCAAGGAATCAAAAGGAGGCGAAATGTCTAATAACAGTAGCCAAATATGAGTTATATAAGCTGAGATGTACACCTGCAGCTCCTAGTACATGCCATTTACTGTTATATCCCATATCATGGTAGTAAAAGCTGGAATGGCAGCACCTTGAGGAATCTACCTGCCGTACCTTTCATTGCGTGTCCATCTATTCTGCACAAGAACGAAAATCATACATGGCTGCTTCCCTTCCACTAACGCAGAGTGCCATTGTGGCCAATGCCACTGGGGACTTAGTCATCGCCCACGATATCCCTATACCGGAGCTACAGCCTGGCGACAGTGAGTAGTCTTTTGATAGTGAGCTAGCACAGTCCCCCGAAGCCTCCATTACCCGCACAGCCCATTTTCAACGTCAATAACTAATTCTGAGAACTCCCAGTGCTCATTCGGACGGTTGCCGTCGCTGTTAATCCAGCTGACGTGAAGATGACAGGGCCCATGGCAGCGGCGGGATGCACTGCGGGCTGTGACTGCGCCGGCATAGTAGTAGCCATAGGATCCGATGTACCAGCAGGTCGCTTTGCAATTGGTGACCGCGTCTGTGCACCGACCCTCTTCATGAACCCTGTGGCGCCGCGGGACGGCGCATTTCAAGAGTTTGTTGCTGTTGTGGCTGAATTTACACTCAAAGTGCCTGATGCCATGTCGCTGGAGGAGGCGGCCTCTCTCGGAACTGGACTCATTACAGTAGGATATGCTCTTTTCAGGTCATTGGGCATCCCAGGACGCCCGGAAAAGCTTGCCGAGAAACCGGGGAAATTTGTGCTAGTATATGGTGGCAGTTCAGCGACGGGGACGTTAGCTATCCAGCTTATCCGCCGATCTGGCTGTGTCCCCATCACAACTTGCAGCCCAGTGAATTTTCCTCTTGTAGAGGCTTACGGTGCTCAGAGGGCCTTTGACTATCATGATCCTGTGTGCGCAGAACAGATCAAGTCGTTTACAGAAGATGCTCTGGACTTTGCACTGGACTGTTACTGTCATGGTTCTAGCATGGAATTCTGCTACAAAGCCATCGGCCGTGCCGGAGGTCATTATACCACACTTGAACCATACCCGTCTCATTTGCATACTCGTAAGAGGGTGAAACCGAACTGGATAATGGGCCCGGCGGTAGTGGGAAGGGAGATCGCCTGGAAAGATCCGTATTACATAAAGCCCGATCCGGAGTTACGTGCCTTTGGTGTTGAGTGGTTCAAGACAGCGCAACAATTGCTGGACAGAGGAGAAATCAAACCTCATCCGATTCGCATCGATGCAAGAGTTGGATTCGAAGGCGTCCTGGAGGGAATCGAGACAGTACGGCACGGGACTCTATCTGGTGAGAAACTGGTCTACCGCATCAACTCAGATATCAGCCCTCTTTAGTCTTTAGTGATCGTTTCGATGAAACAATTAGGACCGAATTCTGAGTGTCTCTAAGGCAGATAGCCTGAGGGTTAGTGTTCAAGTATCACGAGCCGATAACACCACACAGTTCAAAACACGCTGCGTAAATTAAATTCTTGACGTGGAAGCACCCTTCCGTCTCACGTTGAAGCCCAAGATGAATGACTTTCATTAGACCTCCCTGAGGCCACGCGCGCAGGACTTTCTTCATATTGATACGTTCGACGCCACGCCATAGAAGGTCTAGTTATGGAATATAACAGCAACATATCGACCTCAATTGATTCCGATTTCTAGTCTTTCAGTCCTCATTACTGAGTTTATGACAAGGGTTGGAATCAGGTCTTAGAATTTCTTCAGGTTACAATATTGACCTATGCCTCAGGTCGTTTCACATCAAATTCGTCTCTGGTATTGAAAGTTGACCTAAATTCTACATATAATTGCACCAAAACACTATCATTCGGGTCTATTAATATGTGTCAATTGACCGAGCGCATGGGTAGCGTCAGTTTCAATAGACTTGAGACAGTGTAATCCGAGGGCAGACACCGAATATATAGCCTAAATCGCACCTTTGTAACAACGCACACGTGTTGAGCACGTGGAAAGGAGTCTTGCGTTCGTATTTACTCGACATAATTGTCTGGAAGCAGCCACCAGTCACCATCAGGAAGCCTCATAATCTCCACGAAAGCTGGCCCTACCCACTCCTGAGCACTGGAGTCTTCAATACGACGAGCAGATACTACCCCTGAGTACCCCGTGCCCCCACGACCCTCTGTAAGTACGTACTCAAATCCAATTTTCTTGAACGTCACAGTAAATACCCACCCAAGCCGCTGACCGGGCTGCTCTAAACGAAGCTCTACACCTGTTACCTTATCTTCCAGGTGCTCTGTTGTGACACCTCCGCTGCCATAAAGCTTCCGCAACTTGAAAGAGTTCTCTCCTTCCTTCACTTCCTCGACCTCAGCAGTTGGACTACCATGCGATACTCCGGCTACCTCAAAGACCTTCTCCCCATTCTCAAACATGGCGACTGAAGAGAAGGTCATGTTAGAGTCACGGCTTGAGCCAAACTCCCAAAGGGATAGCGAAATTGGCCCGGCCTGAAGGCGCACGATTTTCAAATTACGAAGGCATGTCCGCCAGTTAAATGCCCCCCACAATCGCTCGTGTCCACCAGCGCCTATCCATGAATATGTCTTGCTGTGCATAGCAACTTCAACCTTGACCTCGGCCGTCGGGATAGGCTCAGCCCAGAAGAAATGTGGCACGACAGCCATGTTCCCCTGCGTGTTTTCATACCACATCGTGTTATCTGGATATCGCGCCCTCGAAATGGAGTTCATCACCACAGTGGCATTCATTTCGGAGCTTTCCATCGTCCACCGCGCTGTCGACATGTCCTCTACTACATCGAACGTGTATACGAACCCGGGCCCTCTCCAAACACCATGTGTTCCCACACCGGGACACGTTGTCACTATCGCTTCTTCAGCATAGTCGATTATTGCATAGTGTGACCCGTCTTCGAACACGAACTCGACGTGTGCTCGCAAATTTCCTGTGCCAAGAAATGCGTAGTTCGGATCACGGTAGACGCCAAAAATGAAAGCTTGTGTGCCATCCTTAGATACGCCGTCGAATTCCCACTGTTCACCAGCGGTGGAGTTCATGGAGGAGATTGCTGGTTGCTCCCAGGGCCAATCAGTAGGGTCTGATGTGATGATTGGCACATTATTTCGGCCACGGACCATATCATACCGGGTTGCATAGCTAGTCAGGCACGAGGTTTCATCGCTCGTGAGAAGGGGATGTTGAGCAGCCGACCAATCCTTAAGCCAGGCCGGTGAAAAGGCGTGGGAAATGGCCGTAAAGCAGACGAGGAACAGACTAGTTTGGCGCATTTTCCTTCTTGCAATTTGTCGAGGAATTCAGTGCTTTCGAACATGATCTCAGAAAATAGCATGGGCTTCCAGCACTTTACCAGTGACCGGATCGGAGAATGAAGATCCGACCAGGGTATCGGGGGGCCCGCGCTCGGTCAACCTGTGATCCGATTCGCTAGTCTCTGCGTTGGTAGGGCTGAAATCCGTAAACTACATAGGTACATGTAGATTTCATGATGGTAATATCATGGTAGTGTAGTATGGGGTATTTTTGCAAATATACGTGTATACTGCTGATTTCTCTGGACTTGTTGCAAAGTTATTCGTTCGGATCCCAGTTTTCCACCCCCAGGCAACACTTAGATCTTGGCCTCATAAGCAATCTACACCAAAGATCCTTCGCATTTCAGCTTGTCAATCTTGTGCCATCACACCAGGGGCCTATACAATCATGTGGAAAACTGCTTCAGGCGTTTTTACGCGACTTCAAGAGGAATACGCATGCGCACTCAACGGTATCGGGCCTCTGCGGCTCACGGAAACACAGATTTTGGGTCTATTTCTGCGGAAAACATGGCTCGATCTCAAGATTATCTGGCATGACACCTCTATTAGTGGTCAAATAGCCTTGATGGTAGCCCTATGCCTGATCGCCATATTTGCCGTGGGCCAAGTCTCAGCACGTTATACATCTCTTACGCGCCGCGGTTTTCCTCTGCTGCGGCGCCCCAAGGGACAACGTCATTGGGACTTTCAAGCCAAAATGACGGAGGGCGCCCGCCAGTTTCCAAACACCCCTTACATAATCCGATACGGGGGCTTCGAGCAGATAGTGTATCCCTCATCAAGCTTCGACGAAATAAAGTCCTTGTCCCTAGCTCAGGCATCTCTGATGGAATATTTCGCACACTGCTTCTTTGAAGGCTGGCACTTCTTAGGTCGCGAAATTGGCGCGCTCCATGGCTCACTTCAAGTTGACCTGACCCGTGCACTTCCCGCGCGGGTACGTGAGAGACAGGGCGTAGCGCGAAAAGCGTTCGATTACGTCGTCGGGCCATGTCCAGAATGGAAAAGTATACGTCTATACGGAACAATCCAAAAACTAGTAGCCATGACGAATACACCCGCATTGGTAGGACCTGAGCTTGGGACGGATACTCGTTGGGTGAATGGACTAGACATGTTCGTTTATTCACTCATCTTCGCTATATTCGCGCTGAGCCCAGTCCCACGCCTGCTGCGCCCAGTAGCTAAGTACGTTGCATGGGCGCCCAACTGGTTCTTCTATTGGAGGCTCAAGCGGTTAGCATACCCAGTGGTAAAGCAAGACTTGCGTAAGCATAGCGAAATGGAAAAGTCACATGCAATTAAGTCAAACAATATACCTATCGAAGAGTCCCGGTTGGGTACATGGCTCTCGGCACGCTATAGGCCTGCGGATCGTACTGCGGATAGGCTGGCGCATGACTTCATTGTCGCAATGTTTGAGTCGATGTCAACCACAGTATGCACGTTATATTTTATCCTGTCCGAACTCGCTATACGACCAGAGCTAGCCGATGAATTACGCCTTGAAATTAAGGAGAATCTACAAGACGGTCAATTGCCTATGTCTCAGCTTGGCGAGTTGCGTAAGATGGATTCTTTTATGCGTGAAGCGTCAAGAGCGAATATATTCAGCTATCGTATGTTGCTACCGCTATTTTCTGCCACTTTCACCTTTACCTAGGCTAACTTACATACTTCTCTTACAGTGACTGTATTACGAAGAGTGCTCAAACCGCTTAAGCTGTCCATCGGCCCAGAGGTGCCGGCAGGCGCCGTTATCTGTGTTGACGCTTACAACATGGTCAGGTCCCAGGAAAAATGGACAGAGCCCAAAACGTTTGATCCCGACCGCTTTCTCAAAATGCGAGAGCAGCCCGGCCATGAGAACTTGCATCAGTATACTAGTCTAGACTCTGATAATCCAGGTTGGGGAGGTGGCCCCCAGGCATGTCCCGGCCGATTCTTTGCCAGCAACTCAATCAAGGTATTTCTTACACATTTGGTTATTAATTACGATATCGCGTTACCTGAAGGGATGGGTAAGCCCTCCGTTGGATCGCTGCCCAACGGGTCTGTGATGCCAGACTTGTGGGCACGAGTTATGCTCCGGGAGCGCAAAGAGCCCCGACATTGAGGTTACGGTATTACAATGGCGACTATAGGATGTCTCTTGGAACAGCACTCGCATCGGGGAAAAAAAGAAAAATCGAAGGCCATGAGGGAAATCATGGGAGCTATGTAGGCCTTAAAACTAATTTCATATGAAGCCTCAAAACGCCCATTGCGTGAAAGGGCAAGCCTATCATGATGTTTACTCACCTAGACCTACTGTACTAGGTAGAAATTTAGACTGTACTCCGTACGGAGTACATACTACGTAGAGGCGCTTTAGTGCCGGTTTCACGCATTTGCCAAGAAAGCTAAGCGGTAAATATGAGCCAATTAGAGCAGCGTATTTAGCTCGTTTACAAGGGAAAAGTTGCCTATAACAATTTCTTGGCAGACGGACGCTGAAGCTAGCAATGAGGGATACTTCTATAAGGCAAGGGACGGCCGTGTTATGGCAAGTCAAATATCTCTTAGGATGATTTCGTGACACTGAGACTTGCTGCAAACATCATTTAGGATATGTAGATGTGTGTAAGTCGCGGGTTGGAAAGTATAATCGTGTCGCCCACGTAGTGTTCAACCAATGCTTCTCAACCACTTTCCTCTGTCTTCTGTTCCCCAGTCTTCTCTTTATTCTCCATCCCAAACTCGGTATCAAGTTCCTGGCGCAGTGGAACTTCCTTCTCAAGTAGTGCCACCAGGAAAGACACGCCAGCAAACACAACAGCGATTTGCCACGTTCGCTGTAGGCTTGCCGTATAGACGGCAATAACCTGGTCACGTGTCGCTCCCGTGAACTGATTTGAAAATGCTGCAGAAGCAAACTGATAGGCCTTGCCATCGGAGAGCATAGCGCGTGCAGACTCGTCCTCGATCGTGTGGAGCAACTGAGAGAAGCGATTATTAAATATAGCAGCTGGAATAGCCAACCCCCAGATAGAGCCGAAGCTGCGGATGAATGCAAATGTGGCTGTGCTGACTGCGGTGTCACTGTCCTTCAGAGGAGCTTGCACTGGAGGAAGGAGGCATGCTATAGGAATGCCAATTCCGAGCGCACCGAAAATCTCGAAAAAAACATAAGCAGCCTTGTGCGTGTGGCGGTCAAGAATTGAGCACAAGCCAAAGCTGAGAGTACAGAAGGCAAAACCTGCGAGGTGGAAGGGCTTGTACCGGCCTGTCTTGGCCATCATGCCGCCACCGAACGCGGAGCCAACAGGAAAGAAGAAGATAAAGGGAAGCAACAGAATGCCTGATTGCTCAGGAGATGCACCTCGCACAGACTGGAAGTACAGAGGCAGCATGAAAAGTGGCCAATAGATGACCAGAGTGTTCATAAAAGCCAGGAAGAAGGCGATGGCCGAGGTCCTATTTGCAAACAAGCGTAGAGGGGCAATGGGGTTCTTGCACTGCGGCAGTCCTTGCCAGATCACGAAGAGGATAAGGCCAGCATGGCCGGTAACAAGCCCGGCGATGACGCCGCCATCTGACCATGGTTTGGTTGCACCACCGTACGCAATAGCCCAAAGAATGGCGACGGTCGAGGCAACTATGAGGGTTGCGCCGATCCAATCGATGCTGAGGATTCGCTGTATGAAGGTCTTGTTGGTTTTTGACCGTGCCAACCGGAGCCAGACAAAGCTCATGGCTAGGCACAGTCCGCCAATAGGGAGGTTCAGGTACCAGATCCAACGCCACTGGCTTGCGTCCACCAAGGCGCCCGAAATGACGGGACCGGCAGATGACACGGTGGATGAGATCGCAAACATCAGCCCGATATAAGTGCCACGCTCACGGAGGGGCAGCAGATCCGAAATGATAAGTTCAACCACTAACCCCAGTTGGTGAATTGTCAGTAACAAGTATCGGGCCTCAAAGCTTAGCATGCGTCTTACTCATGTTGATGCCCCCCGCCCCGACGCCTTGAACGCCGCGACCAGCAATGATCATGGTGCCCGACGACGCCCCACCGATGATACCGCTACCCAGCACAAACAGCGCTACGGTACCGATGAAGACCCAGCGTCGGCCCCAGAGATCCGACAGCTGGCCGAGAAAGGGTTGTACGGCAGCCGTAGTGAGGAAGTAAATGTTCACCACCCATACATAGCCCGCGCCGATATTAAAGTCATGCACGATGGTAGGAAGCGCTGTCGATACTACGGCGCCGTCGAGCGCGCTAATAACGAAGGCCAACATCAACGCAGCCATGATGATCCAGAAGCCCGCCCCGCGGCTTTTACTACTGGTAACTGGTGGTGATGGAGAAGCATCGTCGGTGTAAGTAGTCGCGACATCTTTGCTAGCGTCGGTTTTGCTAAAGGGCCTCTCCTCATCGGAGGGTATTGTTGCCATATCTTGAGATACCTCTTCAAAAGTTCGAACTTGGATGGAAATAAAAAGAGACAGTGTCCCAAGAGTGCAAAAGCTAGGTATGTGCGTTTAACGGGCGTGTCCAGTAGTTATAGCTCCGATGGCCTGTCTCAAATCCGATTGGTTGCCGCCATGAAGGTCATAGAAGGGAGTATAGGCATGCAATACGACCTCATTACTCAGGCAGCTTTGGATGGAATGTTTCAACGTATGTATACAGTTATTAATGAAATATAGCGAGCTAGCAGGTATGTGAATACGGACCTAGGTAGTATCCTAATGTTCAATCAAAGGATGGATTAACATGAACCTTGGAAGGGGTTAGAACACCTACTTTCCCTCTATCCCTCTGGCTCTTTGTTGGCAAGGTAGACTATAGCAGCAGTGTTTTGACATGCACCGTATTACTTTTCTCGCCCGTGTACAAAGCCGATCATGTACCTCTAAGTACGGACCTCTTTATCATATGGATGTTCCGATCAAAATGTAACACCACTCATGTCTGCCTAGCAGGCAGGGATGCTCAGCCCCTAGGTAGTGTTAGAGCCAACAGGCAACTGGGGTGAGCTGCCTAAAACAGCAGCAAGAGCCTCCCCCCTATACTCCCCGCACCTTTTCCCACGACCGCCTACCCAACACCTAAATCTAAACATTGAAGCTGTGCAAATCAATCCCAACACAGTCCTTCAGCCGTTTCGATTATCATGTCTTTAGTGCTGCTCCTCGTGGCTGTTCTGTCGGTCGGCTGGCTCACCTGGACCCTCTGGAGAAAGGTGTCCCCAGCCAAATCGCTTGCGGGCATACCTCTTGTCGAATTTGACGGGGACAACTCGAGGGACCGATACACCCGTGAGGCAGGAAGTCTGCTAGGTAAGGGCTACGACGAGGTAAGATAACTCCATTGCCGCCTCTAATAAGAGTCGTGGTTAATACGTAATTCTGCAGCACATAAGAAATGGTCAACCATTTTGCATACGGGATTTCTTGAACCCTAGCCGGCCGCGTGTCTTTCTACCTACCAAGTACGTAGAGGAACTCAGGAATGCACCACAGGAGAAGCTGAGCCTCCCTGGGATTCTAAACAAGGTTTGCATACCTCTCTACCGACCTGCCCGAGTTAGTGCATCTAACTAGGCTGTGTCAGACTTCGACCATGTCCAAAGTCGGCGGCCCTGAAATCACGGAAGAGATCCAAACTAGCGCTCGGGTTGATCTCAATCGCGCGTTGAACAATCTCATTGAGCCCATGCAATCGCTGTGTTTTCGGGCTGCGGAAAAAGAGATGCCTAAATGTCCAGACTGGACTTCGGTCGTCTTATACCCCAAGATGCTGGAGCTGTTTTCCCACATGTCCGCGCGTGTCATGGTCGGGCCAGAGCTGTGCGAAGCTTGGCCTGCCATTTCAATGAAGTACATCACTCGTGTCCTCGCTGCTCAAGGCGCTATTCGAAAGAAGTACTATCCTGCACTGTACTGGACAGCATACTATCTAAACCCAGAAGTAGCCCTGGTTAACGAGGCCCGCCGTGAGGCAGCCGAACTTGTGCGCCCTGTACTGGAGGCTCGACAGGCTGCCTACGCGACCGAAGGCGCAAAGGCCGAGAAGCACGACGACTTCATTCAATGGATCATGGATAACTATCGCGCAAATGGGAAGACCGTTACACCGGATGAAACTGTACAGAACATCTTTATTGTCATGTTTGCGTCCATGCACGGCACTTCCTTCATCGCACTCCAGTCCCTCTTCAGTCTGCTTGGCACACCTAATGCCCTCACTGAAGTTCGCGAGGAGATTGAACGCGTCTCACAGAACGAACTCAAAGGCTCGCCTGTGTGGACACGCCACGCGCTCGGTGAGCTTAAGCTTATGGATTCCTTCATGAAAGAGACACTACGAATGAAGCCGTTCCAAGAAGGTCAGTCGTGTTCAAACATGCCTCCACTCCTGCCCCGCGGCCTAACCTATCTACTGACACGTCTTTAGCCACTGTCCAGCGTTATGCCATGACTCCATATACGTTTAAGGACGGGTTGCAAGTTCCTGCGGGAACCGTCATCTCATTCCCCAACCTACGCTATAACACAGACTCGTCAACCATGTCCGAAGCCAGTACATTTGATGGTAAACGATGGTTACATCGCCGCTTCACGCCTGGCATGAGCAAATTTCAGTTTGCCTCTACGGCCGAGGATGCATTTGATTGGGGTGCAGGCCCGCATGCGTGCCCGGGGCGATTCATGGCTGAGGTCACAATCAAGCTGATGCTTATCTGCCTGATCACCAAGTACGACATGAAGCTCTCAGTGGGGGGACCGGAACGGCCCGCGGAGCTCAAGCGATTTTTGGACCTAGCGCCGGATACGTCAATGGCAGTAATGCTGAGAGATGTACAGGGTTAGATAGCGAGAAAGCCGCTACAATGTTAGTAGGAATGCCTAGGTTAATCCAACCTTAGTAGCGCGGTTGTATTTGAAAGTTAGGTAGTTTGTGTGCACAGATAACTATGACAGAGGTGTGCGTGGCATTGGTATGTCTAGAACAAGCTGGTTTGCTCCGTAGTAGCGACTAATTGTAGTCTATTCAAATGATCCAGAATGCAGCTTGAACTATCTATCTGAGTCTCCCGTGAAACACCCTTTCAACAAGTCCCTTTCACATTTCTTGTTATCCACTCCATGCCGGCGTCAATCATATAAAAGCTCACAGCAAATAGGAAAATCAGATGGAAGTTGACACTCCGTTAATAACTTAATATTCAGCTTCACCATTTTAACTACAAGCCGCTCGGCTTACGCACCACTACAAATTCGTCGGTCCTTTTGATATACTTCGCCGTTTCGCCGTCGAGCGTAGTCAAGGTGTTATCGACAAACTGTGCCTGTGCTGAGGCGGAACTCTCAGATAGACGCCTTGGATGGCCTAGTTCAACCTCATCGCGGTACACTGACTGAGACCGCGTGCTGCCCCTTCGGCTGCGCCCCAACGTGACCAAGTATACAAGAGACTCATAAACATTATTGAAGAAGCGCAATTGGGCAAGGGGCCCTAGGGCGGGAGCGCTGCCGAGTGCGATCACAAGACCCTGCTCGACGCCCGACGTGATCCACAGAACACCACCAGTTGTTGGGCCGTCGGCCATACCCGTTTCGCCTCGGACTTCTAAGGTGCTGAAAATGATCTTGCCAAGAGAAGCACTGGGAAAAGACACACATTAGCACGCTATAATATCAGACAGCTACATGTAATGCCTATGCTTACAGAAACGCCAGCAATGAACCACTGAGGAGGGCAATAAGACCTATTTTCCTGCGTAAGGGCATCTGCAGGTTCCAGACAAAAACAACTGGGATAATGGCACTGTATAGACCCAAGAGTTAGTATTGACTTGCGCGCAGGGTTGAGTTTTAAAGATAATAGGGCCCGTAAGTACTTACAAGGCAAGATCTGAAATAGCCGCTTCCCAGCCAACTCCCAAAGCAATGTAGTACTCAATATAGGGATCGAATCGATAGTGAGACGCGACAGTGGGATCCCAGAGCGCCTCAACCGGATCAAGGTATGTAAAGGTAAGGACGTTAGAGATAGTAGCGGTAATGGCCATAAGAGCAACCCAGAATATGAGGAACCATCTAAACCAGGGTCGAGCCTTGCCGAATATGCGGATGAGGAAGACGGCGATGGACCATCGCGGCACGACGGGCTGAAGATTGACGAAGAATTGAGCCAGAGTTTGCCAGTACGCAATGTTCTTGTACTCGTCCAGGGTGATGGATTCGTACTTGCGACCGAGTCCCCATTGCACAGAAGTTGTCAGTATGGCCTCATAGACGATCACCAAGGCGCCCGCCACTACCATGAGCCAGTCGTCGAGCGCGTAGCCAATCTTTCTACGCAAGAATATGCGCAAGGTGACGGCGATGACGGCGATGGATGTAAAGGTCCAATTGAGACCCAAGATGACGGGCCCGCTGCCCGGGCCGGTGTTGACGAGGGGCCCGCCCTTCACGTTGAGTTCGGACATAGCGATGGTTGGTGTAGCACGTGCACAAACAAAAGAGTCGCCGAGCTGACTCACAACGGTACCTATTCACGACGAGTCACAATTCCGCACGCAGAATGAGAAGAAACGACAACCGGACTTGCTGATCGTCAAACCACCGAGGAGCTAGACCACTGCGGGATATAGCAGGTCGGCTACAGCAAGAGGTTTTGTGCGATTCATCATTACTTAGCCCGGCGGCTTCGATTGCGTTGTTCCAGCCCAAGCTGCAACGTTGGTCCCTAAGGTAGCATCAGAGGCTACATGATGGTGCCTCTGGTTGTATCAGAAGATGCACGTCGGCGTCTACTGAGTTATGGTGGCGTAGGAAGCTGCGCGTTGGGGTTTATTGTACATTGCGTTAACACTGAATGTACCTTAGTATCTATTGTACTAAACCAACAGCATGTTGGTGATACTTGCATGGAGAATTCTGGGATGTACTTATACGTATTCCCTAGTAGCGAAAGTAGTTCCAAAGCACGGGGTGCAGGGGTGTCGGGACGGGGATATCGGGACAGGGATATCGGGACAGGCTCGACAGGGGTGTCGGGGGACATGGGTATCGGGGCTAGCAAATGGGTCTCTACTACGGTGGCTCATAGCTCATTTTCAGAATTAAAATTAGCATAACTCAACAACAACAGCACTTATAAAGATATTTCGTATATTATTTAATAGATTATTTACTTGCGCATCTAGTAATATAATATATATAGATATATAACGCTATATCGCTGGTAATGCTTAAGTAAATATAATAAAGTACTTGCATTTTATATATTACTAAAATAACACCTAAGTACTTACTTAGGTACTAAAGGTGTATATGCAAATATAAGCAGGCATATACCTAAATAAGTAAAGCTTTTCAGCTGATATAATTAACCTTTTACCTATTTGGGTAAAGCCTAATTGGACAAGTGGGTATAACGCGCGTTCTGATTGGCTATAGCCATTTTTATGGGGTGTATATGGTGTGTGTGTGCAATAGGTTAAGGTGTATAGGTAGGGTTTTGGCACACTTGGAGCTATGGGCCACCGTAGGTCTCGTGCTTCGCTGGGACTTAAACAGCAGCTTCGGCTAAGGAAGTTCTTCATCGCCAGCTCGGCACCAATATTGCCAAGAAGTCCTATTAAAAGAAATCACATTCATCTTGACCGAGATCTGTATTGAGGCCCGATGATCTGGCATTATTATCTATACCTAGCAAAATCAGGTGAGAACCAAAGCACAGGATTTGCAACCGGTTCAATGGCCCCCATCCGAGGGTCGCTTGGCGTTTCAATGCCGAGTTGGCAACGAGGAGAAATACAACGTACTCCTCGGTCAATGATAGTTCCGGGCTAAAGGCTTGTCGAGTGTGACCAACAGCGGAGTTTCAATTAGGAATACCCCACAGCAGCCTTGCGGATAAGCAGGGTTCTTTCTTTACTGGTTTTTGCCGTCCTGATAGTATCATGCCGGCTATTATTTATTATCTTGGAGACTACTAGCTAACTAGATACTAGAACAGAACACAGCGTAACCACACAGACGCCCATCTAGATCCTTCGGGATCCTACCATCGTAGACTACAACACTAACAGTCTAGGGCTGGTACGGGCTTCGCTGCCGTCTTCATTCTTGAGCCCTGATGCCTGGTTATCTCGATTTGGTTCCATCCCGGGGGCGAGCAGGCAAGATATCTAAATTTATACATATTCTCATAGCTACAATTAATCTCTCAATCGAGACTTGAGCTGGCCTGCTAAATCGACCAGTGAGAGTCTGTCCAGCTCATCGGCCTTTTCGCCCATGCGCACCATCTCCTGCGTAAGCAACATGTCTCTTATCGACATAGCTACAGGTCCCTCTATCACCTGGCCTGCCTGCTGCTGCTGCTGACCACCACTACTTCCCTGACACGCCCCACGCACACCCCAACTACCGGCGCCAAGACGTGTCTCGATCTGCCATAGCATGTCGAAGCTCAGCTCAATGAGAACGGCAACCTGAGTGGACGGGCTGCTCTCCACACGAAACCCGCCGAGCTGCAGCTTGGGTATGATGGCGAAGCTGTAATTGTTTTCGCTCAGCGACGAACTGGTGAGTAGCAATCGGTGGAGATGTATGAATATCAGCCGCCAGTTGCGCACCAGGAGAATATATGCCGTCACAAGAGAGGTGGTGAGTACCACACAGCAAGGGCTCTTCGGTTTACTGTTCTGTTTCCCTGGGGAGGTATGGGGAGATAAGTCGGAAGTGGTAGTACCTGGTCGGCCTCTCGCAATAATGCCCTTCAATAGCTCACAGAACTGTGAGGAGTGGTCTACGGCGCGCTGTACGGCGGTCTCGACGGGATTGGGTGCATTGTCTACGTACGGCGGATAAACATCAGCTGCTTGTAGAGATTCATGATCCTCAGCTAGCCTCCTGCTGAGCTCCAAGACATCGCAGAGGTAGTTGTGCGACACGTCAGCTCCGCCGTTGTCGTCGCTGTCATTTTGACCATGTGAAGATATAAGTTCGACATATGAATCGTCGAAGCTGGCGACGTCAGTGAGTGACAACGATGTTGCGACGCTCCCGCGCCACTCCTTTACCGGTTGTTTTGGTGGAGAATGCTCCGGCTGGGTGGCATTCGCCAGCCCGAACTCTTGTAGTATAGGGTCGGCCGAGGGGGACAGAAGGTCCATGTAAGAACCATTGAAAACGGAATCTATGAAACTTTGTCGCCGACTAGTATTGTGCTGCTTGCCATGATCCTGATGGGCCTCTTGACCGCCACCCGGGACAATAAAGGAGGATGTCTCGAAGCTGGACCTTGGGGAGCGTATCATAGCCTGCTTTGCACATTGAGAATGCTATTATCACACTAAGACTAGGAGAACCACTCCTTACTGGTTTATTCGCTTCCACCATCCCGGCTTGAACATAAGCGCTAGCATCCTCAGAATGAGCCTGAGTAGGACCGCCCGTTGACTGCCCCTCTTGCATTGACGTGGCCAATTGACGTGAATCAAGGCCATTCACTTCATGTTGCTCTCCTTGCGGCGGCAACAACGACGCCGGGGCCAGCCAACTGGTTGCCTGCGTGCCATGGCCAGAACCGTTGTCGGCTAATACACGACCCGGCACCGAGCTCGCGTACCCTGGACTGCCGCCGCCGCTGCCGTTGCTGCCGCTACTGCTGGCTGCAATCGTCGGCATCACCGTCGCCGGTATGCATTCGGCACCAGTCCTGCGGCACCGCTCGCACGAACGGCCGGGTTGTTGGGGATCACGCTCGCACCGCAGCTTATATGTCCGGCATCGGTTACACGCCGATCTGCGCTGCTGCCGTGGCCTCTGAGGAGACATATTTACAACAAGGGCAGTGTCTAAGTCTGCCAGATGTTGTGCTCGCTTACGGACCTTGGTGAAGTGTTTTATATTTTCTAGACGGGCCCTCTATCACTGTTGTGAGACGGCGCACAGCCTTGCTCTCCATCTCTGTACCTACGTCCTCGCTCACGACAGTAGCCTTGCCTACGTACCTAGCTTGCCGTGTTAGCTTGGTGGAGGCAATGTCTTACCTGTTGGTACTTGGTTCTCAGGATGTCGTTGCAGATATGGGTCTTGCTGCAAAGATGCCGTGTTGCAGCATAACATCAGAACTGACTGATCCTACCTCAGGCAGAGTCACCATAACCGCGTACGACAGCACGACCAATGAAGGCGCATAATGTGTCGGAATACGCCAGGCACGCCACCGGTCCGCTCATAAATGAAGTAGAAGTCATAGGCAGGGCTGTCGCATGTCAGATAATGGTGCATTTTATTACTCTTTCGAATCATCTACGTAGTACAGTAGCTGCAGGGAGGGCAAAAGATGTGAATGACAGGAAGGCAATAGTGACAAGCTGAACTTGGACTGGCAAGGGCTTTTACTTGGCACGATAAGTTCTGATGCAAATACTCAACTGTGACGACGAAGAAAAAGAAAAGGCAAATGATCCCCAGCCTACTACGTAGATTACCCGCTGACTCCAAATCCCGTCCAGCAGGCTACCTAAGGATTTATCGCTTCATCCTGAAGGATCGAAGCATACTTGCGTTGCCGGACGGAAGCAGAGTCCTAACGGGTAGCTGCAAGGTGCTTACACCTACCTATAGAAACCTTAGTGTAGAGTGGCCGGTAGTGAAAGAGATTCCCCCACGCCGCGCTTACAGTGGGTATAACCCCTGCCTCCGCCAGAGTGCAAGTATTCATTCACCCTTTAAACTTGATCACTTTTAATGCCTCCCACATGGTCCAATGAGGGACAAGGCATCAAAGAATTAAGAAAAGCCTTGAAGGAAGCTCGGGTGATCGTCCACTCTATTATTTGGTATTGTTACCCATTTCATTTTGTTATTCCAAGGCAGATTCAAATCGTATATTTTTGGTGATAAGTGGGGTACAGTAGTGTGCATATGATGGGGCCTTTGTTAAGCCATGGGACTGGGTTAGAGCCGCTGCCTGCCCCTGTCGCTCCCCAGCGAGGGTCCCCATAGGTACTGTATGTACTTACTTAGTTTGGCGTAGTAGATATTGTTAGGGTGGTATGTGGAACCTAGAGAACCCCATAGGCCCAGATAAGCATTGCACCCATGTCCTTCGGGACACCACCAGTTTTGGTACAATATCAGCAACACCCTCCAAGTCTACTAGAGACCGATAGATCGCAAAGTGAGAACGGCACAACGTTAAAATGAGCATTCACACCGAGACCTTTTAGGACTCAGGGCTAGTAGCCCCGGTTTGGTTTTCACAGCAAGCCTACGATCCTTCGAGGGCACTGCAACCCTAATCCATCGATTGCAGCTAACAACAAATCGACGCTCGGCATGATCGGCATAGGACGGTATTGCGCTGTTGGGTGTTTTTTTTTCCGACTCTCGTACTTCGCCTCCTTTTCCATTTAGTCCTGAGTCTTTCTCGTGAGGCTTGTTGGTTCACGGTCCGGTCAATTCGACCAGGTGCTCGGAGTAGGAGAAAACAGCTGGGCGTAATGTTAATGTAACATTAGTGATACACTTTGACATATGCACATATTCCACTGAGAGTTATAAAATTGGAACACTGAACATCTCTGCATCATAATAGAATATTGATTATACATGGGCGGCAACCTTGATATAAGGCTGGGCTATAATTTACCTTGCTACTCACTGTCATCTCGTTAAGCTTCGCCGACTGTATCCCACGAAACTTAATCGCTATGGAGTCACAATCTCGATCAACGAGAGAACCTATCGCTATTATTGGCAGTGCCTGTAGATTTTCTGGCGGAGTCAACTCAACGAGCCAGCTGTGGGACTTGCTGAAACGTCCTCGAGATGTTCTATCAGAAATACCACCGACTAGATTTAACGCCGCCAAGTTTTACCACCCAAATGCTCTCCATAGTGGAACAAGCAATGGTAAGCATGGCACACTGGCTGAAATACCCGCTGCAGTCTCCGCGAATTCGTACTAACTAATCTCCCAAGTTCGGCATTCTTATCTTTTAAACGAGGATCATCGTCTTTTTGACGCTCGCTTCTTCGATGTAAAGCCGGTGGAGGCGGCAGCAATCGATCCGCAGCAACGGATTCTTCTCGAGACCACCTATGAAGCTTTGGAGGCTGCTGGCATCCCATTAGAAAAGATTCTAGGGTCTAATATAGGAGTCTATGTCGGCCTTATGATCGAAGAATACTCAAAAATCCTTGGTATGGATATGCAAAACATCCCTTCGTATTTTGCTTCTGGAACGGCCCGGAACAACATCTCTAATCGAATTTCATACTTCTTTGACCTGCACGGGCCTTCCATGACCATTGATACGGCCTGTTCTTCAAGTTTGGTTGCTCTTCACCAAGCCGTCCTCAGCATTCGTGCTGGAGAGATTACCGGCGCTTTGGTTGCTGGCGCCAACCTTATCTTAACGCCAGACCAGTATGTCGTCTCTAGCAAGTTGAATATGCTGAGTTCTTCTGGTAGATGTCGCATGTGGGACGCAAAGGCTGACGGGTATGGCCGTGGAGACGGATTCGGCGTCTTAGTACTGAAAACTCTTTCGCAAGCTATGGCGGACGGGGACGCCATTGAGTGTATAATACGTGAAACGGGCGTGAACCAAGATGGTCGAACAAAGGGTCTCACTATGCCGAACCCCAAGGCTCAGGCAGACCTGATCAGGAACACGTACAAGCAGGCGGGGCTGGACTTGAATACGCCGCAGGACAGGCCGCAATTCTTCGAGGCCCACGGAACTGGCACACCCGCCGGCGACCCCATAGAAGCTGAGGCCATCAGCAGTGCATTCTTCGACACGGATAGGTCAACGCTGGAGGAGCCACTCCTTGTCGGCTCGGCCAAGACTGTTCTGGGACATACAGAGGGAACTGCTGGGATTTTGGGAGTCATGAAAGTTTCACTGGCCATGCAGCACGGAACAGTGCCCCCAAACATGCTCCTGGATGATATCAACCCAAATGTACAGCCTTTTTGTGCCCATCTTCGTATCCCGCAAGAGGCTAGAGATTGGCCTACACTTCCCACTCAACTCTCGAGACGGGCCAGCGTCAATAGCTTCGGTTTTGGAGGAACCAACGCGCATGCGATTCTCGAAAATTTCGTGAGTTCGATTACGCCTAATGCTCTAACGATCAAGCAAAACCATCTACTATCCCCTTTCAACTTCTCAGCCGCTTCCGACTCCTCCCTTCGCTTAAATCTATCTGCGTATGCCTCTTATCTTCGAAAGAGCCCGGATGTCAATCTATGGGATTTGGCATGGACGCTGAACTGCAGACGGTCCCGACTCCCAGTGAGTATTTCTATATCTGCGTCGAATGCTCAAGAGCTAGCTCAAAAGCTCGAGGACGCGGCCAGCGACTTAAGTGACAAGAGCATAATCACAACAGCAAGGACAGTGACCCAGGTTTTAGCGAATGCCCCTCGAATTCTCGGTATTTTTACTGGCCAGGGTGCACAATGGGCCGCCATGGGACGCTATTTGCTTGAAGCATCACCCCTAGTAGAGGAATGTTTCCAAACACTCCAGAGAGCACTGGACCAGATCTCTGAGCACGCGCCGGCATGGTCGCTTCGAGAAGAGCTATTGCGTGATACAGCCACATCCAAAATTGGCAAAGGAGGGATCTCCCAGCCTCTTTGCACAGCGATCCAGATCGCGCTGGTACAGCTGCTTAGAGTTGCGGGTGTCACGTTTACGGCGGTCGTAGGGCACTCTTCCGGCGAAATAGCTGCTGCTTATGCTTCTGGCTATCTCTCAGCTGAGGATGCTATACGTGTAGCATACTTCCGTGGACTCTTGTTGGACAAGGCGTCCACAGGAGCGATGTTAGCAGTCGGAACGACGCCAGAGGATGCAGGGAAATTGTGCGATCTCCCATCCCTGCGAGGGCGCATCTGCGTCGCAGCGATAAATTCTCCAACCAGTGTGACGTTGTCGGGAGATGTAGACGCAATTCGTGACGCCCAGGAAATCTTGGAAGACGAGAATAAGTTCGTCCGGCTGCTAAACGTTGACAAAGCCTACCATTCCCATCACATGGCGCCCATTGCGGACGCATATATCCAGGCTGTTCGAAATTGCGGTACCCAAGTGCAATGTCGGCGATCGGGTCTCAATCATCCTACTTGGATTTCAAGTGTAACTGGGGAGGATGTTGAACATCTCGACCTCGATGGTCTACGAGCTGACTACTGGGGGGATAACATGAAAGACTCTGTCAAATTCTCTCAAGCTGTGGAGTGCGCTATCCAAACCAACGGCCCGTTCGATGCCATCCTGGAAGTTGGTCCGCACCCAGCACTGAAAACCCCAGTTTCTCAGACGATTACTGCCCGGACTAAAGTGAGCCAAGAAATCCCTTATGTGGCCACTCTTGTTCGCGGCAAAAATGATGCCGACGCTTTCGCATCGGCCCTTGGCTCTCTATGGCAGCATGGCATGGTCATCAAGCTCGATGGTCTCATCCAACATACGCCGACATTGCTAAAGAATCTTCCCACCTATGCCTGGGATCATGATCGTATATTCTGGCATGAAACGCGCCGCGCGCGTGCCGCTCGAGCCACGACCGGCGGTGGTGTTCCTCACCCACTGCTAGGAATGCGCTGTGATGATGAAGCCGAGGGAGAGCTACGGTTTCGAAACCACCTCAACATGAAAGACTTGTCGTGGCTCGCCGACCACTGTATTCAAGGCCAGGTGGTGCTTCCAGGTTCAGCGTATGTATGTGCCTGTCTAGAGGCCGTCATGACTGCGTTCCCGTTGCCATCTGAGGATGTCCGCCTAGTCGAATTGCGCGACGTCGTAATTCATAAGGCGTTGGTATTTCCAGAAGGAGTTGGAGGTGTGGACGGAGGTGTTGAATTGTTGCTATGCATCAAGGTTGTAGAGGAAGATCAAGATCACATCCGCGCCACTTTCAATTTCTCAAGCAGCTCAGATGCGATGGAGAAAGGGATGGCGATGATGGGAAATTGTTCAGGAGACATCCTTGTTGTTCGGCGTCGCGCAGGCGAAAGACATGGTAACCAACAAGATGAGCTCCCGCCGCCGCGCCAACTCACGCTTAATGGGATCTCTCTGAGCCTACCTCCTTCAGCCTTCTACGACTGGGCCGATGACCTAGGTTATGGCTACAAGGGCCACTTCCGTGGACTTTCTGACATCAAGCGAAAGATAAACTCTTCAACTGGCCGTCTCCGCGTCCCTCCACAAAACGAGTTCATCCTACACCCAGCGGTGCTAGACCTAGGTATCCAGGCCATGCTACTCGCGTATTGCTGCCCCGGGGACGGCCGGCTTCGGTCTCTGCACATGCCAACCCGTATCGACGTACTACGGATTGATCCAACCATCTGCCAGCTTATCACGAAGAAAGAGCCCTCATTTTTTTCTTCTGTTGCGCCTTCAACTGATCTCAACGGTCAGGTCGAGTTGCACATCGCGGGCCGCACACTGGTGCAGATCCAGGGGCTACACGCGACACCAGTGACCCCACCGACGGCAGCAAACGATTCCAAGCTATTCTTCGAAATGGTGCTTAAGCCGGAGATGCCTATGAGTTCGCGGGCCGCGTTTGATCCGAATACTTTCGATGTAGATCGTGACCTAGGAAGAAATGCTGAGCGAGTCGCCTATTTCTATTTCCGCAGACTGAATGAATTATTTCCTCCCGATGCCCGGAAGGATTTGCAGTGGTATCACATACGGCTCTTAGAGTATGTCGACTTTTGCATCACGAGAGCTGCGGACGGGACGCACCCTTATACACAGCCTGAGTGGATGGCAGATACCGAGGAGGATATTGACAATATTCTACAGCGGTGAGTTGCAACTGAATTTCTACATCCTCTAACGACGGCGACTAACAAATAGCTCATGAAAGGTACTCGTCACTTATCGACTTTCGGATCATGGCAGCAGCTGGTAACGGCCTGCCCCGCGCCATTCAGGACGAAGGCACTACCAACATGTGGGAAATCTTGAAACACGACGGCATGCTTGACGACTATTACCGTTACGGACAGGCGATGCCTGAATATCTAGGTGCTTTGGCGGATATCGTGGCCCAGCTGAGCCACCGTTTTGCGCACATGAATATTCTCGAAATTGGAGCTGGTACAGGTGCAGCTACTGGTACAATCCTTGACAAGTTGCACGGCGCGTTTCGATCGTTCACATTCACCGACATTTCTGGCAGTTTTTTCCCAGATGCAGCGGCTAAGCTCTCCAGCTACGAATCCCAAATCAAGTTCCAGCCCCTGGATATTGAGAGGCCAGTTGCAGACCAGGGATTTGTGGAAGGGTCGTACGATCTAGTCGTAGCCTCCCTGGTTCTACATGCCACCACTGACCTTTCTCAGTCCCTTGCTAATGTGCGGAGACTGCTTCGGCCTGGCGGTTATTTGGTCATCCTAGAATTGACCGAAACGGATCCCCTTCGCATCGGATTGATCTTCGGAGGCTTCGCCGGCTGGTGGCTAGGAAGTGAAGCTGACGGGCGCTACCTTTCGCCTTGCGTGTCAGCGGAGAGATGGGAAAGCTTGATGCAAAACGCTGGGTTTTCGAAAATTGACGCCGTAGTGCCAGCAGTCCGTGAGCTTCCTGCACCACTATCTGTCCTGGTCTGCCAGGCTCTAGACGAGAGGATTGATTTCTTGCGCAATCCACTATCGCTCGAGGCCCAAGAACTGCAACTCGAATCACTGACTATCATTGGGGGAGGAGAGCTTGTTTTCTCGCAGCTCCATAAGGCGATGACAAGGCACTATCATAGGATCCAATATGTTACCTCTTTGGCTGATCTCATGATACAAGAGCTGCCGGCTGCTGGTACAGTCGTGAGCTTACTCGAAGCATCGCCTCACAGCGTCCCAGTCTTCCAAGATCTTACTGAAATTGACTTTGGAACCATTCAAAAGGTGTTCCGCTTGAGTAAGATTATACTCTGGGTCTCTCGGGGTTGTCAAGATGACAAGCCCTATGGTAATATGTTTCGAGGCCTCGCACGGAGCGCGAAGCTAGAGATGAGCAATATACGCGTACAGAACTTGGATATTGGTGTGGATGACACCTTCGAGTGGCAGACCGTTGCCCGCAGTCTCTTGCAACTTGAAGCATGCGGCATCTGGGAGGAAGAAAACCGTCTTGGCGACCTTCTCTGGCAATGTGAGCCTGAAATGTTTGTTATGGATCGTGTGATATTCATACCACGGCTGAAGCAAACCACGGAGAGGGATGACCGATTTAACTCAACAAGGCGATTCATAGGCCGCGATGTTAGCGTAAGGAGCACTCCTCTTCGGATCCGAAGAGAAGGACGTTCTCTTCTGACAGAGGAGATGCGCCCTTCACCAACGCCGTTCAGCGGTGAAATTCGACTTGTCCATTCTTTGCTGAAAGCCGTTGCCGTTGGGGCACATACCGCCTATCTTTCTGTGGGAGAGGTTACGAACACTCGTCAGCATGTCCTAGTGTTGACTAATTCATTAGCATCGATCGTATATGCACCCCAAGAATGGACTTTGCCAGTGCCGGGAGACCCTAACGATGGACGCACAGCTCTTTTGCTGCTACAGGGATGGCTTATAAGCGTAGCTATCATGAGAGCAACCGTCCCTATGAGAACCCTTGTCGTCTTTAACCCTAACGATGTGCTTGGTGAAATGCTCTCACGACTAGCCGCTGAGGAGGGCGTTCATCTCCTACTCTTGACCACGAAACACATCAGTCATAGGCGAGGATGGACGCGTGTGCATCCACGCGAAACGCGACAAGCTATACAGAACATACTTCCCAGTTCGTCATTCACATTTGTCGATATGAATGAGCACGAAGAGGATTCAGAGCTACTTCACTCCTGTTTACTTCCAGGGTGTAAGATGATCCGGCACACCGACCTCATCTTAGAGAACGCAATATTAGATCTCGGCCCAGTTGGTATTCGAGACGTGGCCAATCACCTACAGTCAGCCTATACCGTCTTGACGACCATGAAATTTGAGCGTGTTGATCTATCGTCCGTGCGAGAAGTTGGTCTCGATACCTTGCATTTGCTGGAGGCAACCAGCGGCGCCAGCAAGGCTACCGAGCATCACAAGCAGCCAATTTTGTCTTGGCTAGCCAGTGAAATAGTCCGCATCCAAATTCAGCCGGCTAGTTACCAGATGTTCTTCCGACCCGACAGAACATACTGGTTGGTCGGCTTGACCGGCGGCCTGGGACCGGGACTCTGTGAGTTTATGGCAAACAGAGGTGCTACTTATATCGCGGTCTCGAGCCGCCGTCCTCAGATGGACTCCGGCTGGATTCACTCAATGGCATCTAGAGGATGCACCATTCGTACGTTTGAAAAGTATGTCGTTACACACCCCCTATACGCCCGGTTACTTAATGCTAATGCATCTTAATAGCGATGTCACGGATAGGGAATCTCTCCGGACTGTACACAAGCAGATAATGTCATCTATGCCCCCAATTTCTGGCGTTTGCCAGGGGGCCATGGTCCTTCGCGACTCTGTTCTCCCCGACTTGTCCTACTCACAGCTCCGCGAGACATTGGCGCCAAAAGTAGATGGCAGTCTCCATCTAGATGAGCTCTTTTCTAGCGATTCTCTAGACTTCTTCGTCTTTTTCTCATCCTTGGCCTACGTTGCGGGTAATCGCGGACAGAGCGCGTATACTGCAGCTAATGCTTTCATGGCAAGCCTTGCTGCTAATCGACGCAAGCGCGGTCTTGTAGGCTCAGTTATGAACATGAGTGGTATCGTCGGGGAGGGATATATTACGCGACAGCTAGCGCTTGGGAAACAGTCGGCGTTGATCAAAGCAGGATTCGATTTCCAGTCAGAACAGGCCTTTCATGAGCTATTCTCCGAGGCTGTGATAGCGGGGCGCCCGGGATCCAAGGGCAGCCTGGAGATAACAACTGGAGTGAGGGTTGGTGAGAACCAGGGGGTCTCATTTGCGAACAACCCCATCTTTCAGCATCTAATAGCCAAGACTGGGGCCGGCACCAGCGCTAGCGATACGGGTATCAAATCGAATGTTGTGATTAAGGCACGTCTTCTTCATGCTAACACTGACGAAGAAGTTTTTGACATCATTAGAGGTGAGCGTGGCCCCAGCTTCGATCAAGTTTTGGGTCTTCATGTGACTGACAATCGGTACAGATGGTGTCTTGGCCAAGTTAGAAACGGCTCTTCATGTGAAACTGAACGCACCATCCGTCATGCCCTTAAGACCTGATCAGCTTGGAGTCGATTCGTTGGTTGCGGTAGAGATCCAGTCATGGTTGGCCAAGGAGCTTGCCGTGGACTTGTCGGTCATAAGGATCCTGAACTCTACCTCGATACACGATTTGGTCAGCGCGGCAAAGGACACTCTTTCTCCAGACAAGGTGCCTAAACTTAGTTATGTTGTTGCTAACATCGAGAACTCAAATTTACAGCCCAGTGAACATTGCAGTACTGATCTCTCTTCCGAAAAAGGCACAAGCACCGATGTACAGTTGGCGATTTCTCTTGATAGTTCGAACTTCAGCTCCAGCACCTCGTCGTCGGATGATGGATCTAACAACATTATTCCAACATCGCTTGCTATAACTCCAGATATTGGCGCTTCGAACATTATATCTAGCGAGCATTTCGAACAATCCGTGCCTATGTCCTTCGCACAAACTAGATTCTGGTTCTTGAAATTCGCGGTTGACGACCAAGCCACCTTCAATGTCACAACAGTCGTAGAGCTTCGAGGTTCACTCGATATTCAACGGATGTCCCGGGCGTTCAAAGCCGTCCTAAAACGTCACGGAGCTATACGCACAGCTTTTTATATCGATGAGATCACCAAGAAGCCCATGCAAGGCGTGTTGCCATTTTCGCCTCTTGAGCTTGAATACGAGATGGTATCTGGAAAGGACCAGATTGAGAACGCGGTTCGGGAAGTGCGATGTCATAATTTCGATCTTTCTGCTGGCGAGTCAGTGCGACTAAAGCTATTGTCATTACCCGAAGACCATTACATCCTGATCCTCGGTTGCCATCACATTGCCATGGATGGCATCGGGAACCAGATCTTCTTCTCGGACTTGGAAAGTGCATATAAAAACACGCTGGATATATATGATACCAAATTCTTGCAATACGCGGACTATACGCTAAAACAAAGACGTGATTTTGAACAGGGAAAGTGGAAAGAGCACTTACAGTATTGGCACAATCAGTTTGACAATCTTCCACCTTCGTTACCCTTGCTGGACCTAACCCATAAAGCCACGCGGCCGGAGACTACTACCTATACCTCACACTCGGTGAAGATTCATCTAGACGCCACCCTAGAAACCCGCATCCGCGAATGTAGCCACCGTTGGGGGGTATCACCCTTTCACTTCTATCTAGCAGTCTTCCGGGTGCTCCTAGTCCGCCATACCAACTTTCAGGCCGACGATCTTTGTATTGGTGTGGCTGATGGTAACCGCAAAGATGTTGATGTATTGCGTACTCTTGGCTTGTTTTTGAATCTCCTGCCCCTCCGTTTTCGCCAGTCCCAAGGGCAATCTTTTGTTGATACACTGCGAAATACCAAGTCGATCAGTGACGCTGCCTTCACACATTCGCGTGTCCCTATTGATGTGCTTTTTACCGAGGTGAACGTCTCGCGGTCACGATCTCAACAACCGCTATTTCAAGCCTTCTTCAATTACCAGCAGAACATATCAGATGTACGGACCTTCTGCGGCTGTGAGGCGGCCGGCGAGCTTGTCTCAGGGGGCGAAACAGGATATGATGTCAGCTTGGACATTGTTGATAGCAAGAGCCGGGAAAACACATTGACAATGTTTGTGAATAGCAATCTTTACACTAACGAGAATGCGAACGCGTTGCTTCAGAGTTATCTTTGCCTGTTGCGGGCATTCGTTGCCAATCCAGCCGCGCCACTCACGCTGCCGCAATTATACCAGGAGGAGGACGTCATTCAGGCCGTAGAACTTGGACGGGGTCCAGAGCGTAGCGACAGCCAATGGCCGCCAACAGTTGGCCATCGCATAGACAACATGCTCGAGTTGTTTCAAGATAAAGTTGCGTTGACAGATGGCTCTGGA
Source organism: Xylaria sp. FL1042 (assembly GCA_022495085.1). Classification (NCBI taxonomy): domain Eukaryota; kingdom Fungi; phylum Ascomycota; class Sordariomycetes; order Xylariales; family Xylariaceae; genus Xylaria; species Xylaria sp. FL1042. Next base: position 182,891 of record MU380171.1, on the reverse strand, counting down.
CACCAGCTCACATATTGGGAAATGGTCAGACGAGCAGACGAAGTAGCAATAGAGTTGACACGTCTTGGTGTTGGACACGGTTGCTTCGTCGGGCTTTTTCAGATGCCCGGCCCGGACTGGGTCTGTTCTTTTCTCGCGATCCTGCGTGCTGGCGCTTGCTGTGTCCCACTTGATCGTCGCTTGGAACTAGGTCGCTTGCTTCTGATATCTCAGGATTGCATGCCGCATGTGATTCTGGTGGATAAGGAGACTCGTGCCGAAAGAGACTTTCTGCAAAGCACGGGAGTGCGAATAGTATGCGCGTCGGATATCATCCCGGGTGGAAAGGCTTGGAAAATACAGCCGAACCAAGGAAGGGCCACTGATGCCGCCGTTATAACTTACACGAGTGGCTCTACTGGGGTTCCCAAGGGCTCGACAATTCGACACGCGTCATATAGAAACTTCTGCGAGTTCAGCCCAGGCCGTTGGGGCGTCGGGTTAGGGACCGAGATTTTCCTCCAGCAATCTTCGTACGCGTTTGACCTGTCTATTGGCCAGATTTTGGTATGCCTTTGCTACGGAGGCACACTAGTCATCCCATCCGAAATGCAGCGACGCGACCCCGCGGCAATCTGCAACCTAATAGCTCAGATGGGTATTACGTTTACGATCGCTACCCCAACTGAATATCTTGCCTGGTTGCGTCACGATAGCGGCGGCTCGCTTCCAAAGTCGAGATGGCGTACGGCTATTACTGCCGGGGAAACAGTCACCAAGCCTCTTGTACAGGCTTTCACCTCCTTTACTGCTTCGGAGATGCACCTAATAAACGTCTATGGCCCTTCTGAAACGACCATTGGATGCGCGGACCAGCTCATATTACCATGTCTGTCACCATCCGATTTCCAAGACAATGATTGCGGTCTCTCCATCCTCCCTAATTATTCTATCTGTATTGTCGACGCCGATTTCAAGCCTGTACCGGTCGGGGTGCCTGGTCTGGTTTTGATCGGAGGGGCTGGCGTTGCGGAGGGCTACCTTAACCGGGACGAGCTCACGTCATCGGCATTTGTCAATGACGACCAGGCCTCTGCTCTATTTCATGCACATGGGTGGCTATCGGCTCATGTGTCTGGTGACCGCGGCCGCCTTGACTCTAAGGGCCATCTCTTCTTGCATGGTCGGACAGGAGACAGCACGCAGATCAAGATGGGCGGTGTCAGGATTGACCTGCTGGACATTGAGAGCACTATAATGGCAATGTCGCGTCGCATACACCAAGTGGTCGTGTCTCATCGCATGAGCGCAGGGTTGAGGGCAGAGTTCTTAGCGGCTTTTGTGGTGGTTGACGAGCACCCACGAGAAATAGAGGGGGCTTTTGATCGCAACACGTTCCTGGAAAGAGTTATGCGGGATCTTCCCTTGCCTCAGATCGTGCGGCCGGCGATTGCGGTAGCGGTAGATTCTCTGCCAACAACAGTGTCTAACAAAATAGACAGATTAGCAGTGGACAATATGACCCTTGCCGAGTTCGTCCCCATTACGCCCGAAGATGAGAAAAGCACTTCCAGTCTTGACGAGTTCGAGGACATGATACACAATCTGTGGGTGGAGGCGCTTCCAGAAGACATTGCCTGCGTGCGCAGCTTCAAAGATAGAGACGCCGATTTCTTCGTAGTTGGTGGCAGCTCTCTCTCGTTACTAACTCTCCAGTCACTCATTCGAGAAAGACTGGGCATTTCAGTCTCAATTATGAGTCTCTTCGGAGCCAGTACCCTTGGAAAGATGGCGACTGTTCTTCGCAGTCAATCAAGTTGGAACCTGACAGTGACTCCAGAAATGGTCGATTGGGAGCACGAGACTGCTCTGCCTGCTGACTTCGCTTCTCTGTCGCATAGTATTCATCAACAGGCACAAACCCCCCGAAATTCTGACTCTGGAACGGTTGTTGTCCTTACCGGTTCTACGGGGTTTCTCGGTCGGAGGATCTTGAGCTACTTGCTGCGAGACCCTATGGTCTCGAAAATTCACTGCATTGCAGTCCGTAAACCTCTAAAGAAGCTACCTCAAGTCTTTTCCGACACCAAAGTAACGATACACCACGGCGATCTACGTTTCAAGCAGCTTGGGCTGTCGGATCATGCTGCAGCGGCCATCTTCGCTGAGGCCTCTGTTGTTGTGCACTGCGGAGCCAACGTCTCTTTTCTCGAGCCGTACCACAGTCTCCGCCACACCAACCTCGCATCAACGCAAGAGCTCGCACGGCTAAGCCTCCCGCGTCGATTGCCGCTGCACTATATATCTACAGCGAGTGTTACGCAGCTGACGAGAGCATCCGCATGGGGTCCTGCTTCGGTTGCGGCCTTCCCGCCCGTAAGTGGACGACTAAATGGGTTTGGTTACAAGTCTACCAAGTGGGCGAGTGAAATATTCCTCGAGCGCGTTAACAAGGCGCTAGGACTTCCTGTCGTGGTGCACCGCCCGACAAGCATCATGGGGGAGGGCGCACCCGAAACGGATTTGATGGGGAGCGTGATGAAGTTCGCCCAAAAGGCAAAAGCAGTACCGGACGCCGGTAGTTGGCGTGGCTATCTAGATTTTGTGGATGTTGACACGGTGGCCATGAGGGTTACGCAGGAAGTAACCCGGTCGATACGGAACATTGGAAATGGGGATGGGAATGGGAATGGGAATGGGACAGTCGACATCCGCTACGTCTATGAAAATGGTGATGTGGTTGTCGGCGTCGAAGATCTTGGAAAGCATTTGGAAAAACTGATTAACGAGGCCCCAACAGTGATGGCTTTCGGCATGTGGGTCGATGTTCTCGCGAAAGCAGGAATGAACCCGTTTCTAATCAAATACTTGAATGAGGTGGATGACGCTGAGTTGTTATTGTTTCCGAAGCTGGTTGCAGAAAGCTAGCACTGAACACTGAAGTGGCGGGGTGTGGAGGATATCGGCTAGGATCTAAGTGGCTTCGGAGCTTCGGAGTTTAATTTAATATACGTGCTTTTCAATCCCATGATGGCCTCATGAAAGAAAGAGAACTCACCACTAGTAGTTGATTAACTTTTTCTGCCGCTCTGAATGAAGTATATCAGAACCGGTGATAAGTCTTGCAAGTGCTGAGAACTTACTTCATGCCGGCTATACACTTCACAACAAAGAAAGAAAGTCAGGTAAAGGCAAACCTGGATTGGGGACTGATTATATAATTCAAGATAATGCTAAATTTAGCGCGATACTACTGTATTCGCTGTATTTGCTATATTCGCTGTATTTAGTGATCTGGTCCACTGTTGTTGAAGTTGCACTATAAAGAAATGCCAAGGATAATGCAGACTTTTGACCCTAACCTCCGTAAACGCCGGATAAAAACCCCATGCATCGTATCTAGCTGCTTCTCAACCGTGTATAAACTGGTTCTCACCAACCAGCTTATCTAGTTATTTAAACATGGAAACTTCTAATTATATAGAAATAAAGAAACGGTAGGTAAAGGAACATATTAATGTAGGTGTTGTAACCTGCCTCTTTTAGTATTCTGGCACTTTACTTTATACCTCTCTAACCGGCCGTGAGCATAGATAAGAGCCTTGCTGTTCTCCTAGAGCTGCACAAGTGCTGGTGCCGGTAGGTCTCAGCTGGCACTAGACTACGCTGAGAAGCATAAAGACCAATATAACCCAATTTTTTGGATCGATGCAACAGATGAGGAGGCGGTGCGGCCTAGCTTTAGAAGGTGCGCCATAGAGCTAGGGCTCCCTAAAGAGCGTGTTAACGAACAGAAGTCGGTTCTTATCGACCCATGGGTCCAGGCGGTGCTGCGATGGCTCCGCGACAAATGGCTAGTGATTGTTGACAACGCCGATGATTTCAGATGGGGCTTGCAGAAAATCATGCCGAAAGGGAAGCGAGGAAGTGCGATTATCACCAGCCAAGAGGAGCAAAGCGCAATGTTAGTGCCTAAGGGTGTTGCGAAAAGGTTCGGGTTAGGGACATGTCGCCGGGGGGGAGGGAGAGCGCTTCTTCTACGCCACCTGCAGCTCGATGCGGAGTCGGCTTCAGAGGCCGCCCGGGTCGGGTGTAATGACGTGGCGCAGGAGCTTGGGTATCTTGCGCTTGCCATTGACCTTGCAGGCGCCTATATCGGCAATGATACCGCGCCGGAGCAGGCATTATTGCAGTATCTGGCGGACTACGACGGGCACCGCGACGAGCTGCTGAAAACAGATCATTTCCGGGGGCTGCGGCCGACAGAGAAGACGGTATGGACGATGTGGGATACGACACTGGAGAGGGTTACAGGGGAGCATGCAGATCTGCAGCTCGATGTTCTACTGACATTTCTTGCATATTTCAAGGGCACCATTGTACAGAACGAGGTGTTCCAGCTAACAAGTCTTGGGATGAAAGCAGTGAACGCCGAGGTAGACGGCGAAACGGGCAGGAAAATATTGGCTGATCTTCGGCAATATATCCCAGTGGACAAAGGCAGATGGGATAGTTTTCGGTATCGACAGTGCTACGAAGTGTTAGTCCGCTACGCTCTACTACAACGAGTAGAGGGGGTATGGGCTGGTGTGAAAATGCACCGCTTAGTACAGTGGCGGGCAAGGCATGGCACCCAAACTCGGCCATGCGAGTGGTCTTATATGGTGCTCATTGCTGCGGCGTGCTATCAAATGACGATGGAGTCGGGGCGGCCTGAGTTCCGGCGACACCTGATTGTGCACATCCCGGAGATAGACAAGGATCATGGTGATGGTGACAGGAACTTGATGAGGAACGATGGTTTTATAGAAATGACGATTGGCAGAGTATATTACGATGAAGGGTTATGGAGGGAGTCGGAAAAGTTGTGTATACAAGTGAGGGAGACTCGCAAGCAGAAACTCGGAGCGGATCATCCTTTTACGCTGACCAGCATGGCCAACCTAGCATCGACATATAGGAATCAAGGCCGTGATGATGATGCATTGGAGTTAATGGAGAAATGTGTTCAGGCGCGTATTCACGTGCTGGAACCAAAACATCCTGATACTCAATCAACCTTTTCAACAATTTAGAAATGGTGCAACAAGGGCTACAGTAGTACTTCTAGGGCTTAGCAGATAGACCGATTTGCTTTGATTTCTAAAACTTTTGTACTGGGTGTTGAGGAAGTTTTCTTTCATTTTTCCTTATGACAGCCAAACAAACAAGAACCCTAGCTCTCTCCCCTGGTTTTCCCTGTGGATTATTACAATACAAAGGTGCAGGTTTGATTTACCACCTTTTCCTCTGCCTATCACCAGATTGTCTTTTTAACCATTGACTGCCTTTTGGCCTTGATTGCCCATACTTTTTTTTCCCTCTTCGATTGTACAAGCTGCAGTGCCCGATTCCTTTTGCGCCATCTTCTTCAACAGCCTAGATATCTCGAAAATCTCCAAGCTCTGTTTACTGAAGTAAGTATACCACTCTTTTCCAAATCTACCTAAGCTAAAGTTTTATCCCAAGCTAACCTCAAAATTGAAATGAAATAGAAAAAGACTTTGAGATGTCAACCACCAACGATACAGAAAGCGCCCTAGGCAGTATGGTCTTGCTCTAGCGACAGAGTGCTCTAAACGCAGCGAAGGAAGCCATTCGCACGCAGTGCGCAGAAATAATAGTTGCAACAAAGATGCGGCTCCTCTGCGAGGCGCTCGCTGAGGACCCCAAGGACAGACTGGTGAAGGAGTTACATGGCATTGTAGTGGCCATGGACGAAGAAATGGCGATGATGGACCAAGCATTCGACCAACTGCCGCCCCCAGGGCCTGTTAAGGCCGAACAGGGCGACTCCGACCTGGGAGTTTCGAGGTATGTAAAGCCGAGGATTCTGCAGCGACGTAAGAGTCCCGCAATATTGTATATCGTAGTCTACTTATGGCCTTAGATATTGACGGAACTGGTGACGCAGTTATAATGTTCAAGGCCGGAAGGCTGGTTGAGGGACCCGGTTGTGACCCCAAGGTCACCATCCTTGCGCGAGCTGTAGCCAGCAATGGTACAGGCCACTGTGACGGCGGAGGTGTGCTTTGTGCAAGAGGGGGAGACAACAGGGTAGATAGTCTCTCCTTCTTGTTTTTCTTGTTTTCTTTGCAGCCTATTAAGACACTACATGAGCCGTCTACTCAAACAAGTTAAATCCAGAAGTAGCTTATCGAGCTGGATAATATCACTGGCCTCACAGGGGCTCACCTAAAGTGGTCCAGCAGCCTATACCAGGAGCCGTCTAATTGTGGCTGATAGGTGATCAGTGGTGCATAGTGGCACAGAGTCTCTAATTCTCTGTAGCTGCTTTGTGTGGTGACTTAACAGCATCCGTGAATTCTGGGATTCTTCTTTGTTGGCGGAATTCTGAGAATATAGTATAAGCGAGGATTATACAGTTAGGTTTATCTGAATCTCATGTTTATATCGCTAGATGAACAATAGTCTCTTGTTCTCTCCCTACTCCCATACGGCGAGGTTGTTCTTCTCGGGTACCAACAAACGGATATCGTTTGACATTAATAGTTGAGTTGTGCTATTACCAACAAACACCAGATGGAAAGACTGTGTTTGAGGTACCTAGTACCTAATTAAGGAATATTGATAGGAAACCAGGCAATGATAATACTGAGCATACAAATCCCTCCCTGTATGCATATATTTGCCCCCGTGATGAACAACAGCAAGCGCGCTTGTACCTCTTGATCCCTCCTCATCCTCGTCATATTGCTACCCAAGTCAACGACCGACCATTAGTTCTCCCGGCTCTGGAACTCTCACCGGCTACGTCCCCTTAAACCAATTGTGCTACTTGCTTTCTATCACGGTCATCAAATCAGCCTAGCAATGAAGCTATTTCTCACTTGCTTGCTTAGCGTCTTCACGCTCTTCGGCCCAGCTTCTGCTATCCAGATCGTCCCCGGCAGTAATGGCTCGCTTCCGCTGCGGCCCAGCTACGATTACATCGTCGTCGGAGCTGGAATCGGCGGTCTTGTCGTTGCTAATCGGCTTTCTGAAAACGCGTCAGGTATGTCTACCATCCATACAAACCACTCACATGACTCACATGACTCACGTATATATATGCACATATACCTCGACAGGTCAAAAAATACTGACGTGTATTTTTTCAAGTATCGGTCCTGGTCGTAGAAGCTGGAGAACTGTAAGCTATCCAACGTTGCGTATGTATATGTCACCGTCGTGATAGGATTTAACTTTCGCTTGGAATTAGAGATGATCGCGCGGAAGATGTCACGGTGCCGGGAAATGTCGGACAAGAGAACCCTTCGCGCTATGAATGGACCGTGACCACGGCGCCTCAGCAGTTCCTAGATAATCAGACCCGAACGTTCATTCAGGGACGCGCCGTGGGCGGTAGCACTATCGTGAATGGCCTCTGTTGGACTCGAGGTTAGTACCTTCCGGTTTACTATGCTCCCCTCTGGAGTCTCCCAGGAAGATAGGTCGCCTGATCTGATATTGTACAACTTTACTCTTATTCTTCCTGCAAACTCCTGGGATCTGTGATATTTCAACCGGGAACAGAACGGCGATTACTGACTCTATATTCTCTAAATAGGCGCGGCCGCGGATTACGATGCCTGGGAGAACTTAGGGAATCCTGGCTGGGGATGGACGGACCTGCTACCGTATTTTCTCAAGGTGCAAAAATCATCCTTTCAATCCTAGTATTGGTAACCATGGTCCTGAACACTAATCCACGCTCTCAACATAGTCCGAAAACTACACGAGGAAGAGTAGCTCATCAACGCAAGGCAAGCACGGGAAACATGGACCGGTCCAAGTTAGCTCGCCAGGCTACACTTATAACCAGACCTGTATGTGTTCGAACCAACATTTTAGGATATGAATTTTTATTTATATCAATTTATACAGACAACTTCCTTAACGGCGTCCAGGAGCTCGGTATCCCCCTGAATGAAGATCTCAATAGCGGCTATGCGACAGGCGCAGACTTGGTCTCCGGAAGCATCTTGATGCTGAACCAGTCACGAGCTGATGCCCGCACGGCATATTTGGATCCAGTCCTCTCGCGCCCTAATCTTGAGCTGTTGACTGGCCACACGGTTACGCGTATCCTAAATGGTGCTGTTGGCAACCAGACATGGCAGGGCGTATCTCAAAGTCAAAGGAACTGGAACAATTCCAGAAAAATCGCTGTCACAGGGGTGGAGGTAAAGTAGATTCGAACTTCACATTCGTCTGAGTTGTTTCTTCCTGCAGTGGCCCGTCCACATTGTCGGTACGGTTTCAATGGCTAATTTTTCATGTCTCTAGCTCGCGGCGAACTCGACCGCCCTAAAATATACCGTTTTTTGCAAAGAGGAAGTTATCCTAGCCGCAGGAGCCATCCTATCGCCTATTTTACTCCAGATCTCCGGGTTTGGGCCAGCTGAACATCTGCACAATCTCAATGTGGATGTTTTGGTTGATCTGCCAGGAGTCGGGAGCAACTTGCAAGACCACGCAATGATCCAGCCTGAGTACAAATGTAAGAATAGGGCTTCCGCAGAGCTAATGGTAAATACTGATGGGTTGCTAGATATGGCACCGAACGTGTTTTCAGCTCTAGATATTAAAGGAGACACGAGACGTATTGTCAAGGAAGAGTACTGTACTAATCGCACTGGTGAGATGATCGATTTGATCCTATCCAAGAGGTAACTTGACTGATGCTTGGATAGGACCATGGACTGCACCAATGGTTAATGCCGTGGCCTTTCCAGCGCTCGGGGAGATACCCCCAGAGCTTCTCCATCTCATTACGAACGAATCAACGCCAAATCTCCCCCCGACGTACGACGCTACATTACGTGCTGGCTATGACGCGCAGAAAGGGGAGATTCTTGCTTTGCTCTCCCGTCGCGACGTTGCCGCCTTTGAGCTTATGGTGACATCCTGGGGCCAACTAGCTGTCAGCGCAATGCATACACTTTCCCGAGGCACAATCTACGCTCGCTCGTCTTCAATATTCGATAATGAACCGCCAATCCTTGATATTCGGCTATGCTCGCATGCTTTTGATTGCGAAATCCTGCGGATGGGGGTCGAGTTCAACGATCGTCTCATTGCTACTGATGCGATGGCTGCGCTGCTCCCGACACCACCGGCGGGACTGGGAACTGATGATCTGAAGAACAGGACGACACTCATGGAAACAATCAAAGGCATGGTGCACACAGAGTTTCATCCTTCGGGTACAGCCGCGATGATGCCGCGTAGATTCGGCGGTGTCGTCGACACGGGCCTGAAGGTCCATGGGACGAAGAATCTGAGGGTTGTAGATGCAAGTGTCATGCCGCTGATTCCTAGCGGACACATACAATCGGCTATTTATGCTATTGCTGAGAAGGTACAGTGTCGCCTCCATCTCTTCTGAACAACAAAGCTGCGCGCATCTTAAGCTGGAGTATATCAGTTGCTAATATGCTGTACTACGTACGAGTTAGGCTGCAGACATCATCAAATTGAAAGACCGAGGAAGTCATCTGCCTCCGGCGTCTCCTCGGTCGCCATCTTCTCGACGCCAGCATTAGAGCACTCTCAGAAATTTGCTTGATTGAAAGATACGAGTGGCTGTGTGAGTAGTTAGAGGATATGGGCCTTGAAGGTGATCGCGAGTTCTCTGCATCGACATGGGACATTGCCTGGACAGCGCAGAAAGCATCACTATGATTGTCCAGCCATCAGTATGTTAAGCCAGTAGAACACACACAGTAGAACTTTCTTCATAACCTGTGCCAGAGGAGCTCTTCAAGGCAAAGAGCTCCGTGTTAGGATCTTGTACCTAATTAGGTAGATTATTGAGCTTGTTGTCTTGTGCTTGTCTTACAGTGCGTAGCTGGCCAAACCAATCAAATGACAGGGATCAACATCGAGTTTTATTAATCCCATAGTCAAAAAGCAACCGAATTTTCTGATTGGCCAGGCCACTCGAGCTAGGTTTGCTCCGATTGGGCACAGACCCACCCGGCACAATCAGCCAGGCACCAGGATGCCCCTCCTATGGCTATAAATACGTGTCCTCTCTCCCACCCTCTTAGGCTTTTCTTTCTTCTTTTCTTCTTCATACTTACCTTGAGGGACCATTTGAAGCTCCAGAATTTCGAATGGTAGGACAGGAGACCTGCATTGCACAGCGCGGAGTTGACTGTTCTGTATTATCCTTCGGGATCGTACTCCTCGCAATTTTTGATGTCTTAACCCTTTCGTTTTCGTTGTGTGCATTGCCGTGTGCAGTGCCATGAGGAAGATGAGTCTCTTGGAGGAGGTGTCCCGCTCGCATTCGGTTAGATCCTTGCATTTCCCAGCACTGTTGCCTACACCACTCTACATAAAGTAATAGTAGTAGTACGGCGCAATCCATATGAAAATACTCAGTGTTATGTAGTTGTATGGCTCTGTTATCAGACGCTTGCATATAGCTATCTCCCGTGCGATCCGAAGTCATGCCATGCCATATCATCATAGCTCCCAGGTGCGCGTCCCAATTACGTAGAAGGCTCATTTTATGCAGGTGTTCGCTATCCACAAAACACCGCACAATGCCAATGCTGTGCTACCGCACGAATGGCGATTCGTCCACTGCGAAGGAGAGAGGCACAGAGAGGGGAGTTCCTCGTCATGTATCCGAGCCAAAAATGGTAGCCAATTATGTTCGCAAGCCCTATCGACCCATCTTTCGCAAGCACCCTTACTGTAATGTTTCTGAATTGAGCTTCTCTGCACTGCCCCCCTGCCCCCCACCTCCCATCCATGACATCTGGTCATCTGTTTGCTTCTCGAGCTTCTCATCCGTCGCCACGGATGCACGCGCATCATGCAACACACAGCTTTTCGAAGGCCATCGTGCGGGTCGAAAAGCGGTGAGGGCGGCCGCAACAGGGTGGCTTCACTTCACCTGTAAATATCTGCCAGTGGTAGGTAGGTGATTGGGGAGGGGGAGGGGGAGGGGAGACGACTTCAGCTGTCGCAACGACGCCAGGGAGATCACGGCTTCTCCGTATGGTCACAGATGCGTCATGCTATTATCACTCACAACACCTACTCAGTATTGCGGTAACAAAAATAAAACGTCCGTGGGCCGACGCGCATGTCTTTCGTCTTGTCGAGTGACTAATATCTAAATTTCAATGCTGAGCCGCCCCTCAAAAATTGGGTACGAGTGCACATGAGGGACGGGCAGGGTTGAGACTAACTAGCGACGGTGCGGAGTCCGTTTAGGATCTTCCCAGTAGACGTTGATATCTGAGACAGCAACTGTGACTACTCTTTTAATAGGCGGGCGATCGTTTCGCGTCCAACATGGATGCGAATGCCCCCTCCAAACTACCGGTCGACTGGTATCCCATAAAGATACAGGTAACTGACTCTCTGGCATCTCGAAATTGATAGCCATCGAGAAGGGTCTCCTGACGGTGTCCACGCTCCCAAAAAACAAAAAAAAAAAAAGGTCATCATATGACGAAGGCAACTGTGTCACGGCAGGTTACCTACCATTCGCTAATGCGTCCCTGGTGCAGAAGTGGCCGAGCGTAGCTAATCAGGAGCGTGCAATGGACTGTCATATAGCTGGGTAGGACCAACAGTATCTTCCAAACGAGCGCTTTATCTTCTTGTCGATCGATGTGCTTGGGTAGGTTAATTGGCCGTTACATCGCCCGGCTTCTTTATTGAGGATTGCACCGTGGCCATGGGAAAGCTACCTAGTCTAGTACAGTCCAGTAACCTGGTGTCTGCTGGTGTACTCAGTAATATCACTGATATATCACTGAGGTATGTGATCATATTGGCCTCTGCATGAATCATCAGTCAGACTGGAATGGGTGGTCGAACCCTGTCGGTAAGACCTTTCTTGCCAGCAACCACTCACCCAGCCATACAACATAACTTGTTTTCGCGCCAGTACACCTGTAGAACCTGTAGGTATTCGGGAGCATACCCTGCAAGGAAGATTCGCGTTTTCCGAATCCTCGGCCATGCCATCACTTTCCAGTCCCTTTCCACCTTACACTATTACACGACTACATAGATCTGCAGGTAAGATAACATCGCCAGATGCCCGCTCTGGTACTCTGTTAACCCTACATGTGCCTATCCATCGAGAATATCTGAGGCCCCGAAGCCCGTCTATCTTGCCAACGAGCCTTGCATTCGACCACTATACTGAAGAAGGACTCGGAGTATCGTATCACATTTCATTATGACATCAGCGAATAAGGGCTGGTCTAGGGCGATCGAAGATGAGGCTCTGCTCTCGACCCCGATCATCATTACCTACCTTGCGATCCGAATCATTAGAGTCGAGGGCACCGTTCTGTAAAGAGTGGCATGTGTTTCCGTCACCAGAGTCGTTGGTTATGTAGCCGAAGCATGATTTGCCGAACTGGGAAGCGAAAGTTAGCCGTCGCACGCATCCGAGCATCACACCCAAGACACTACCTACTTCCTTACTTCTGACCTCCTACCTCTTATATGCGACGACGCCTACAACATATACATCATCAGGCTGTGCTTCGACTCTACACTAGCGTGCACTAATGAAAGACCTAAAAGCCTGAGGCGTCAAGATTGCACTTTCGGGCTTTTGGGTACCTAAGAAACATCTACGAGTAAGAGACAACGGGGGTAAAAGTCTCGGCCGGCTGAGGAATGGCTCGCGCTAGGTACAAGTATAAGACAGGGGACAAGGACAAGGGCCGGGGACAGTGGACATGGACAAGGATGCAGGTGAGCCCAGTGAGGTGAGCTCTGCACAGCACTCTGCAACCGTAAAGTCGATCTGATTGGCTGATAAAGACGTATCAAACCGACGCACACGTACTAGGTACATTTTAGTACTAGCCTTTGCGCCTGAGGCATATCTAGTCTGTGCTAGGTACCCATTACGTACTGCTTTGTATAAGGCGAAGGAGTGAGTTAGGTGGGCGCTTAAAGTGAGTTGCTTTCAGTCGGTATTCTGCTGCTCTGCCCCGGCCTCAGACTGCCCGTCTGCAACTACTACCACCTAGCGTTCCTACTCAGTAAATCATGCACACTAAGTTTAGGTACACTACCTTAGCAGGTACTTATGGTATCCACAGTCCAACCATGGCTCGGTTGATACTGTACGGCTCATTTACACTACCCTCACTCGCTCGTGTCCACCTGTCGCTTATTCGCTTTTTGCATTTCCCCATTCATCACTCATTCAGAAGACTCCAACACCCAAGAGCCTGCTCGTCTGCCTATCTGCTACTGTACCTACCTTACTTACCTAGTCTAGTGTACCCAGTAGTATGTCTTGTGCGCGCAGACTTGCGACTGCTCCTCTTTTCCCCTCTACCCTACCCGTCTCTCCTCCATACCAAGCCAAATCTCACCCTCGTCTTTCATTATGTTCAGTGTTCTAGCCGACTCACCCAAACTCTTGTGCTTTAGGCGCACAGCGTCCGTCTATCTGTGACGACCTCTTCCCTTGCCCTTACCCCTCCGTCGGACTGTTTGCTGTCTTCTAAGATGGAACAATACAACAACAAACAACATGCGAAAGGTGGGTTATATTTTCTCCCACTTGTTTCTAGACACCTATTTCTTGGGCGTCCCTGGTTCATCTTAATCCATCATCGATTGCCACATCTTGGCTCCATTCCTTTTTCCTTCTCCTCATTTTCCACTTAACACCAGCTGCCCGTCAGTGGTGGAGGCTTTTCTCAGTTGGTACGGCAGACACCAAACCGCTGCCTACTTATAGGCCGATACCCCACCCGGTCGCCTTGCAAGTCCACTATGGTTGGTTGGTTGGCTCGCTGGCTGACTGGTCCTCTGCGCGCTACCGCCTAAGGGGCGCCATCTACCTAGGTGGTAGGTACCTTCTTTTATCCTCATACCTTCTCTCTGTGGTAGCTGTGCAGGTGGACGTGGTAGCAACACGCCGTGGCTCTCGCGATGTCGACCTCCCCCCATTGACGCAGCCGGTTACTGGCAGCCCAGTACTACTCCTCTTCTGTTGCCGAGTCCATCCGGCTCTTTATTTGTTTCGAGTCAACAAGATGCACATTTTAGTGCTGTGTCTTATCTCCTATCTACCTATGTACGCAAGGAACGTACCTCAAGTATCTCTTAGCCTGTGCCGGGACGCACATACCACCTTGCCGATAGGGTACATCGCGCAGGTATTTTTTTTTATGTACATATCTATTTTATTTTATTATTTTTTTCTATCCCGTCTTTCTTCCTTAGCCCATGGCACTGTGCAATGCTCAACTCATCATACTGTACTGGCACTGGCAATTGGCACCTGGTCCTGCACTGGGTTCCATTCCCCATTCCCCCCAAGCAGCCATGGCTTTTGGTGCTTGACTGCTCCCTCCTCGCTCTGCTCTCGCCCGGTCCTGCACTAGGTACCGTACCTGCTGCCATCCCAGCACCAGCACACTTTTACAGTAGGTTGGTCCACTACCTACATTAGGTAGTCTAGGTACCCAAGGTACCTAGCTCATAGCAGGCAATTTCGTCTGTCTCTAGGTACCGACCAATCTGTTTTGACTGGTTTCCTGCTCCTCCCTCACCACACCACACGCACACACCACCATACACGCCAGTCGTCGTCCCTCGCCTTCTTCCTCCTCTCTCCATCCTCCTTTTCCACCTAGAACATTCAATCAGCGCCGCCAAAGACTCGTCTTCCTCGCATGCAACGCCTCGAATCTTTCGGAAACGACATCACCTTTACTTAATATCGAGCCATCTCTCGCTTCCGCTCCGCTCCAGTCTCATTTTTCCTCGAGGCGCATCATTCCTCGTCGAACCCATTCGTCCTGCCACGATCTCCTGCGCGACTCTCGACAATTTTTCGTTTCGTCCCTGCGTGTTTACTTTTCCTACGCGGTTGTGTTTCTCTTTCACGGCATTTCCCTCCCAAGGTGGATTTATAAGTGTCTAGTGTCTTGAAACCTCGAATCTCTTTTGTTTTTGTCATCCTCTTTGTGTCCTTACTACCACCAACGCCGCCGTTACCGCCACACCGAGTCTTCTATTGTGTCGACCGCAACTCGCCTTGCTTCCATCTTCCTGGCAATTGCGACCTCAGTGACGCCCGACGCATGACCTCTATACGACTCATTTTGCTACGAGACAACTCTCGAGGACCACGTTAACGGCGCGTCGAAACACCACTCGTCGTCATGCCACCCGTAACCTCAAGATAAAATACCCCATCACTACCACTTCGACATCTCACTTCGTGAGGTGTATGTTAGATTATGACAGAAAAGCCCCCTTCCCTTCTCACGCAATCATCGACTCCGAGTCAGACGGCCGTCCTCAGTCCCAAATCCGCACCCGCCATATCCAACCATGTGCCCAACAAGACTCTGGCGCCGGCAGAAGAAGAGCCATATACGATCAAGTGTATATGCGACTTCACTGACGATGACGGGAACACGATATATTGCGAGAACTGCGATACATGGCAGCATATCGAATGCTACTACCCCTTCAACATGGTCGAGGTGCACCGAGAGGACTTCAATCATTCCTGCGTGGATTGTAACCCGCGAATGTTGGATCGACTGCGAGCCAACGAGCGCCAAATCTTGCGGCAGTCCAACGGACCTCGCTCCGACAACTCGGAACGAAAAACGACCAAGCGGCCTCCACCCAAGGGCCAGAAGAAGAAGGCCAGACCCACGGATCTAGGATTGAATAACCATAATGGCCCTGAAAACAACCCCAAACAACCCAACGATTCCGTTCATACTCACCAACATAAGAAGTCGAAGAGCTCTCACCGTCCTAGTCAATCCGTAAGTTCACAGGCCGCCAAACGCAGTCCTTCATATGGCCAGAAGACAACAAATCCACATGGCCACCCTCCCAGTCCAGCGACTACACCCTCCGATCTTCCCCATGAATTTGAGATACACAACTACTCGAGTGGATTCATGGATTTATACAAGGAGGATCGAGATGTCGCAATTGTCCAGACAAATTCGTTTGCGAGCTTGATAATATCTAACCTGCTTTCGTTATGGTTGCGAGACAGCGAAAAGTTAAGGCAAGAAACCGGGTGTGATTATGGTGATGTTTTCCAAACTTTACCACCTAATATCGACTCAGTTAAGGTGTCACCTCAAGTCCGCTCGAAAAAGCTACCAGTGGGTTCTGACACCATTGCTCACTGGCAGTATTTAGCTTCTCCACAGACAGTCGATAAGAATGTTCTGCTGGTTGAGCTTAACGGTCAAATCGGCATTCAGAAGGACTATTGTCAAGACCCCAGTAATCGATGGGCAGACCTCTCTTCCCCATTACCATTTGTTTTCTTCCACCCGATGCTCCCGCTGTATATTGACACCCGAAAAGAAGGCTCCCAAGCACGATATGTGCGCCGGAGTTGTAAGCCAAACGCCACACTAGACACATATCTCTCAGAGGGCTCCGAGTATCATTTTTGGCTTGTAAGCGACCGGCCCATCCGAGCTAACGAGCAAATAACGATCCCGTGGGAGTTTAACCTTCAAAAAGACGTTGCGAGGCGGTGGCTACAATTGTTGGGTCTCAGCGACGACGGGGATAAACAGCCCGAATTCAATGAGAAGGAGACGGAGACCTACCAGAGCATTGCTGCATGGGTGCACACTATTCTCTCAGAATACGGCGGGTGTGCTTGCGACCTAGGACTTGAATGCGCATTCGCTCGATTTCACAGAACTTATATTGCGCGAGCGCACGGCAAAGAGAAAGGATCGAAGCAGAAGAAAGCTCGCAAACCCAAAACCGGTAACGTTTCGCCAACTAGCACAGGTCAGGCAACGAATAGTCGCGCACCTAGTGAGGGCCGTGCCGAGGATGGCGTAGACAATGATTCTGCATCTTCGAAAAGCAAACCTCCGAGTCGCGACATGACACCCGCTCCACGTCAGGGCTCGTTTGATACATTAGGTGTTTTGACCGAATTGACTGACAGAGACAAGCGGAAGGTTCAGATGGTTGAAGACTCTTTTCGCCGCATGGAACAACAGCAACCGCCGAGGAAGAAGAAACGAACCTCGGACGGAACTAATAGCGGGACATCGGGCACCACATCGAAAGCCAAGTCGAAAAGCGCTTCAACGAATACAGCAGCGACAAATGGCGCGATAGAAAGTCGGTATGTAGATGCTGGCACCTCTGGCGGCTCACCTGTCAGCGCAATTTCTCCAACATCCGTAAATCCGATCAAGCAGTCGGGTCAACGTAACTCGATCTCTCTTCCCCCGCGCCATGCATCACAGGGTCCTCGTCCTGAGTATCACGATGTGGCTGTACAGACGGATCCGGTGGATGGGGCATGGTTCAGCGATGACCGCCCATTTCAGAAACCAAAGAGGCGGGTAGTTTCATTATCCAAGCGATTGCTAGAAAGTAGGCACCGTCTTCGAGCCGAGGATGAATCGCGTCGCACAAGCATAGCTACCTCTCCAACGTCAATAGCGTCGGCTTTAGTCAAGATGGACCTTGACTCCCCTACAAGGGAGCAAATAGGCACCACGACGATTCCAACTCCAGAAGCAGCCAATAATACGGTAATGCGGCGTGAGTCAACAGCCACCACAATATCTGAGGATATACCGATGAACGATGCCCCAGTAGCGTCACCCCAGACCGCTAAACCCGCACTCATTGAGGGATCGACGCCCTCGAAAGCTGGGAAAGTAAAGTCACCCGAACTTCGAGTCCAATTACCTCCTGTTCCCGCATTCAATGCAGCAACGAATTTGACAGCAACGCCCGTGTCCGCGAATGGGAGCGTGGTCCAATCTCCATTCTCGAGTAATCCCCATAGCCCATTTGGCCCCCCATCTGTCAATGGTGTCGCTGTGCAGCCAAGTCCTGTGAAGAAGAAACTCAGCCTGAGCGAGTATACTAAAAGTCGGACCAACAAAGCCGCCGCTGCGAAATCATCAGCTTCCTTAAAACCACCGACCACGATTATAGAAGAGGCCAAATCGCCAATCAACACGGACACGGTCATGTCTGATTCTCCAGTTATCGAGAAGACTGTGGATCCTTGACAGACGCTGGGTTGTCAGCCTCATACTACATTTCTTCGTCGTATAAAGACTTGAATGCGTCCTCCAGGAGTTACGGCAACGAGTGGTCCTAATATGGCTGGGGCAACCACAATATTGGTTCAAGGTTAATTTCATGTCCGGCGTTGGGGACGATGGTTTCAATCATGGCGTTTAATTGGAAGGGATTATGGACATTGGGATCCTAAGATTACCCACCAGACGACATGTTGGCTTTTCAGTGAGCTGTACGATCATGCTAGTTCGCTTCGGCGCGGCGGTGTGCTGGAACCTCGGAGGTTCCAAGCGAGGTTTAGAACCACACCTCCACACTCCCAAATATGAGGTGGCATCGGACGAAGGAACAGCAGAGCGCTGCTACAAGCCGTTAAGAGCGGCCGTATATGTATTACTAAACAGGCGGCACATGCCTCGGTTCAAAAGGGCTTTACGACATCTTTGTATGTATTGAATTGCATGAGTAGGCGCGTAACAGAAAAGCGTTTTTTGGTCGGGGACACTACGTGGCTCGTTAGCTATAGCTGAGCTGGGGATGAGACTAGGAATGAAGGGAAGGGCCGACGGCCTTCATTGAGAAAGAATCTAAGAGAAATCTCAAGTCACCACTGGGTCTGAACATTTATATCGTGATACGATCTGCGTCTTAACTTACTCTCCTTGAGAATAGCGCATATCTAAAAAAGAAAGAGGCCACGGCATATTCGGCCTTGGTGTTTGCCCTCCCGTTATATAAATGATGGGGGTGTGGGTGGCAATAACACGTCAGGTAAGACAGGCAGATTGATGAGGCCACGCTTGAGCAGAAGTAGGGTGTAACATACAGTAAGGTACGCATAGGGTAAGTAGCCCCATCGAAAACGGCAGGAATCTGATTGGTTAGGGCTGCTTTGCATGGAGACTTCACTAGAGATAACCAGGCGTCTGTCCTTGGCATCAGATAGGGTGTTGTTACCAGGTTTAGGTTTTCTTGCAGTGTGAGCCTTTTAGTATAATATGCCGTGTATATGGATAGATGGGGAGGTAGATAAAACGAGTAGGGTAGGAAACCGAATAGGATAGCAAGGGGTACCGTTGAGTTTGTTGGGCTCTGCAGTTATGGACTGCGGGTTATTGCGGATGAATGGTGTGATGTTGAAGGGGAACGCGCGCGCGCGCGTGTGTGTGTGTGTGATGTACTGCCTGCTTTACTTCCTCGCATATAGCATCTGGGGAGATAAGATGGTTGAGAAGGGCAGTGATTGTGCTGTAGAAGGGTGAATGATGCGAAGGGAGACACGGGGCGGAAGAGAAGAGAATAGGTTGCTAGGTAGGTGGCCGAGAAGTAGGTTGCGAAGTAAGGGGGTCGTGAAAAGGTACGTACGCAAACAGCAGGTAGGTAGAGTAAGTAAGTAACTTTCACTAGCTTTCTTTCTTGCTGCTTTAAAGTTGCTCTCTACTCAGCGTAGGTGTTGGGGATGAGTGTGACCCCCCCCCTTCCTAGCTCCTGTATGTCGAAAGCCGTCGTCATCGTCTCCTTCGCTCTCATTGTATATCTATGCGACGGCATCCCTCGGTCGTGTTCGCGTTCTCCCAGTAGAATGTCGGCAGCAACTTGTTTGCTTCGTGAAAAGAGACACGAACTAGTGAGTCTCGGCGGAGAACACCTTCGGATAGATGCTGCGTTGTGGTCACCTAGATGGCGTTGTGATGTGTATAGACTGTGAAAGGGAAAGCAGCTTGGTTTCATGTGTAATATGAATGGGGGAAAAGGGAGAGGAAAGGAACAGAAGAGAACGAGTAAAGGGATAGAGGTTACCGAGGACTCGGAACAGCCCTGCTCCCTTCTCACGCTGCTCATTTTAGGTTTGCTTAGATTAGAACGGAGCATATGAGACGTCAATTAGTGCCTGTAATTCGCTAACGGCGGAAGAATATAAGTGCGGGTTTTCACAATGTGCTCTCTCCCTATCGCTCTGTCTCTGTGCAATATACGAAGGCGATGGGGTCGAGGGCAACGAGGAGTTGGATTTGGGGAGTTGATAGTAGACGGGTGACACTGCCCACCTAGCTGAACGAATGTAGACGGGATTTAGGGAGAAAGGGAGGCAAAGCAAGGCATGATATACACCGTCATGTAGGCGTTGGTCGTGTTCGTGTCACCCATCTCGGGCTGTTATCGCTAAGGCAGGGACAAATCAGGAGTTCGCCCTCCTTAGTGTTACGGTGCCTTGTATCTCGAGGCTGGGAGGATTCTTGTGTACCTTCAGATGTCTGGTTGGGTTGCCATGGATGGCTTTGTGTGACTTGTTGACAGGGCGGTGTTTGTAGCATGTATCACCTGAGTTTCTGGGGTCCGAAACCACAGGTAGCGTTGAGGTAAGGTAAGATAAGGTATGATTTTATGGTTTGGAACTTTGACCGGCTTGACTAAACTTAGCGAGAAGGCTGTCAAAAGTTGATTGTGTCGGTTTGAGCTGATGTAAATACTAAAGGAGATACTCTTCAGCTGAAGGTGAGTTTGCTTAAAGCTTCCCGTTTCCTTGCATAGGAATAATGTTTCCGAACAAGGACTTCGGGGCTAGCGATACAATTGATACTATAACTACCGCCTAGAGCGACGTAAGGATGAGATCGTAAGTGAAGAAACCGGGACTTAAGTGCCACGATTGGAGATATCATGGGCGTGGGGAGATATTGGGACTCTGGCTACCTGCTACCTTAGACCTGTTAGGCCAAATTGAAAGTCTTTGACATCTATAAATAGCATAAGCAACGGAGACAGTCTATGATGTAGACTTTAGAGAGTCTGAGACAGAACATGTACATCTCGTAGAGATGAATATATGAACATGTGGGTGAACTAATTAGATGAAGAATAAGAAAGACACTTAAGGTAAGGGGCGATAGAAAGGACCAGTGGTAGTAATTCTCTCACCTAGTCGTTAGAAAAGTTCTTATTAATAGCTTTACTGAATCTTAGGTTCCTGGAACAGGAACTTCTGTGCAACCCATGGTGCTAGGAACTGTCCCGCGTTTAGAATGGTTAGAGGACCAAGAAGATTAATCTGGTCATCTTTAAAATCGGGTTCGATTTCGTTGCGACTATTCTATTAAACTAACTTCCTAAAGACCTACACAGGCTTTAATCTAATTAAGAACCGGACTAAGGCTTCGTAGATACTTGCCCTGCCAAAGAGTTGATGCCCTTGCGTTTATTTGACAGCCCGCCAAAGTATGTCCCGATACAACCTAACTAACATCTTGACATGACTTATCAACTATGAAACTTCGGTTACTCACATATATTCATTTACTTTTACTGTATGTGGAAAGAGAGCTTATTCTATATACATAGTCTAGATGGCAGTCCGGAACCGGCAGACTGAGTGAATTTGTACAAGACCCTCGAATTTATATTAGTCAAGGTAATTCGGACCTAGTCAGCCTGTCGCGGTCTGGGTCCGTGTTCTTTCATTCCAATGCAGCGTAATGGGTCCATTTTGGGCAGCATGGTTGCAGTATTGGATTGAACGTTACAATATCGATTTAGCCTGGGAAACTGGCGCCCCAGAATCTGAGCTGATTATACGTGTATTACTGGCGGCATCGGTAACTCTGAAAGTTTATATTCACAATGGCTATTGCATTTGAATTCTCGTGTGCGAGGGAACTCATTAGTTAAGTTGAGAACACCCGAACATTCGAACATGCGCTGCAATACAGCTTCGCTTCTCTTAATCACCGCTTCGGCTGCCAGAGGTGGTGTTGTTCCAAAAGATGTCGAGGACTACATCTGGAATGTTACACAGTGGCAAGCCGGACTTTCTCACGGCAATCCGGCAGAACCAACGACCAGCTGGTATAGTAAGACATAACTTCCTTTGAAACTTGGCCTTGTGTGTTATCCCGTGTGCGGCTAGGCACGGGATGACGTTCGAAGGTAAGCTATATTGATAAGTCGCTAAGAGCCAGTAGCTTTCACAATTTCCGGATCCGTTTACGGCTCCCTTGCATCTGAATCCTACATCCCGGCTTTTGGGGCGAGCTGTAGCGGATTCGGGGCTGGGTTCCCGTTGTCTTCGAACTATAGCGAGTGCACGATAGATTCAGAAATCAGTGAAGCTGATACCTCGGTGTCAGCGAGGATTGTCCCTGGTGTGGATAATGTGCAGGCTCATATCGCTATAAGCTATGTGTTCTCAAACGCGTACGTAGAGAGTCTCTCTACTTAAGGCAAGGGGCGTGCGGAGGAAGGGAGTGAAGGGGTGTTTAAGTGATTGCGAGCTGATAATATATTGAACAGACACCAGAGGAGGAATTATACGGCCGTCGCTGTGACAGACTGGGCGCGAGAAAGGCCACCTTACAACTTTACCCTCACCCCAAGTGAGGTTGTATAGACGATTCGATTGGATGTGAAGGCCAGAATCTACATCATGTATGATTACTTGCTAAGGGAGATATGAAGGTGTCATTATGCGCGACATCAAATTAAAGGGATTGGACGCAGATGACTGGTGCCGGTTTATTATCACCTGTACGGATACTACTACAAGGGAACATGCAATGAACTTATTGTCTGCCCAGAATCAAACAGTCATCAATTACTTATGAACCGATATGTATGATTGACCTGTTTCAGGAGTGCAAGTGCAAGGTTCGTCCTCATAGTAGCTGACGCAGCTGATGCTGACGAGCTCAAGTCTTTGTGCTAAACGATTCAAAATGCTGTGAAATTTATCACGCAATATATCATACTTTCCCGAGACATGTATTCGTCAAGCTTGTTTGCGGGGATGCTCACCCAAATATCGGAATACGGGGGCCATACGAGTTGCTAAACACCTATGAGCCTACAAACAACCAACCAACTCTCTTGATAGGATGCGTAGGAAGCAAGGAATGGACTCGTGAAGCGTTATTATATCAAGCTGAGACATGCAGTATAATTTTAGGAAAGCCTAGCTCGGGATCACAGGTTTAAGTAATGACTAGAAGTGGCGACTCCTCAGGATTATAAAACCCCTTCAGGTTAACTCTTGAGTTTCACTCACCATCATCATTGTCGTCATCATCATTGCCACAGCAAATTCTCTTCTCTTCAACGCTGCTCAAGTATCTCATAGCTTCACGGCCCTAGTCTACGACATCCCCACCAAACAAATCAATAATCACAATCCCCTACACCATCGAAAATGGCAAACGCATACGATCAGCCCCAGCGACATTTTATATACGAAGACTTGGAACATGGGGAATGGGCTGATCTACCCAACATCTCTACTTCGGGCTACCGTGCATTGAAGCGTGTCAATCAACTCAGCCAGAAAATTGAGACATACGTGGGGGACAACCAATATCTGGTGTCGTTCATAACACGCCTATTGACGTGGCTTTACGAAGTTAGACTTAAGCTGCCCCGTGATTTAATCGTCACACTGACGACTCATCGGGGCTATGCGGCGGTCGAAATCGCGATATACAGACTTCAGCCGCCCTTCACGCGCACCGAGAATTTACTCGACTTGACGCATAGCTTTGTCACCCGGATAGAGTCCGAGCCCCCATACGCGGTACCAGTACACTTCGCGATTTGCTGGATACTAGTGGGGAGAGAATCGGTCGACCGCGATAAGATACATTGGCATGGGGAGCGAGTTATGAGCGTTGTAGAGGATCGGTTGGAAGCCATTGTTAATATTGGCGGGTCGGAGGATAAATTCATCTTCAAACTTGGAAATTCTTCGAAGGACATCAAGGTCAAACTTCGAATGCGGTCGGCGGAAAAAGATGTCGTTATTCCAAAGCATTCAGATGGATTCGCTTTGTATTTTGGAGAGGGGCCAGAAAGAGTTATCATCAATCTTAAAAAGAGAAAGCAGCCAACAACGTCCCTGGTCGTCCAAATTGTAGAACGGGAGGAAATCATCACCCATTATGGAGAGGAAGGAAAAGAATTTCGTAGCGGGCAGTTCGACCTTTTCAGCACTCTTCTTTTCTTCCCCCCAGAATCGGTACCGGTTGTCGATCTACAGCGGGCCCCAGCACTAGGTCTAGGGTGTATCAGTAGACCAGGAAATGATGGAACAGAGTTAGATGGGGTTATAACCGACCGTTTTGATTGCGAGGCGCAGAGAGACCCAGTGAATTGGCAAGGGGACTGGCAAGGGGATTGGCAAGGATAGAACGACTGTTTTGATAGAACTACAACTAGAATAGCACCCCTTCACTCAACTTCTTTTTGGATAATAAAGTCTACTTTAACTGCATTGCCTTTACGTTTTTTTCTGCGAGTATTTGGATAAGAAGGAAGGCTAGAGCCTGGAGTCTCCGACACTTAAATCTAGATAAATTCACTGTATCTGCCTGGTTATCTATTACACGTCGAACCCGTTGCGTAATGTACGTAAAGGGATGGTTGGTTCACATACGAAGAGTTTTAGAGTGAAACGATCTAAAGGGATATGGCATCGTAGAAAGGATAGCCCAATATCCACTAAAACTCTGAGTGTGTGTTAGATAGGAACCAACGAATATTTGCGTTATGGGTACAAAATAAGGGTTGCATGAAGTAAGGGATCAGCATGACAGCCACTCACAGCAAGCCTTAGTGTATTTACTGGCTAACTGTAAATAATGGCGTCGCCATGGAGTTTTCTCCCTGGCCTTATTGGGTATAAGAGGCTACACTGTCTCCATCTCTTCTCACTCACCTCTAGGATCCATATATGTGCATTTCAAAATTGCTGATAATATCCATATCTTGACTCTATTACTTCCTGTCTAAGATACGTGACACCTAGTCTTCCCTTGATATCTCACTGTCACCATGAGCAACAAGATGGATAGCAAGGGGGCAAGCAAGAAGACCGGTGACAAGAAGCCAAGTGACAAGAAGACAAGTGATAAGAAGGCGGATGGCAGAAAGGTAAATAACACCAAGATAGACAAGAAGACGGGCGATAAGAAGATGAGCGACAAGAAAGATAACAACAAGAAGGCGAACAACAAGATGGAGAAAGCCAAGAAGGTAGATGCTAAGAAGAATAATACCAAGGTAGACGACGACGAGACGTACCTTAGCATCCCAGCCCCATCCGAGCCCGCAGAGTCCCTCAAGTCAGACATATTCAACATCTCCGAACTATCCTGCGGAGTCAAGCCCCGTCCCAAGCAAGACAACACGCCCAGCTGGGCACTCTCCAACTTCCAAACGGAAGACAAGCGCCTGGCCGCAGACAAGAACCGTGAAGCCCGGGAATACATCGATAAGTTCCAAGGGCAGCACGGCATGTCCGATAAGCTGCATAGTTTCGTCATGGGCATCGTGCGTGCCGCCGTCGAGCTGCGCGTGGACATGGCCTTGCTCGATCTGCTGCAGACCAAGATCGAGCTGAGCCTGGGCGAGCGCAAGGGTCAGGTATTCGTGTGCTTTGGGATCAAATGTCCTACAGATATACAGGTTGATTACAAGGTCAGTCAGTATACTTACTGCCCTTTCCCCCCTTCCCCCTTTTCACGTTCACATACCCCCCGGCCAACTTTGCGGGGATGGGAAGGCGGCGGGGACTGTTGACCTATCCTTACACCACTCCAAACAACAAAGGGGACGTGCTAAACTCCGGACTTATTCGATAGGAGATATGTCGCTTGACAGAGACGATCTTCGAAGACGTGTACGCGGAGCCAGAAAATCGCTATCTACCAGGCAAGGTCGGGTTCGCCATATGGAAGAGGACGGACTGCCCCGTCGACCCGGACGATCCAAGCACCACGTTTGAACTGTTTGGCGCTACAGCACTCAGTAGCGACGATGAGCGCTACTGCGTTGACCTCACGGGGGATCTTATGGAGTGCCTCGGGCCTCGCGAAAAGGAAGCGATACCCCTGCACGAGTTATTTGGATCACATATGACGCTCTACGAATCGGAAAATCATTGGCGGGAGACGAGACTGACATAGGAAATTTGCGCATGAATTTTGGGGACTGCTCTCCTGGAAGAACTAGCTTTTGCGTCTATCTGTTAGCATACGTCTATAACAATGTACTATGTAGCACAAGGGGTATCTAATGTTAGCGAGCGTCGCGTCTAGACGGCGCTGCGAATTTTCAGATTGTCTTCTCGGAATATTAGCAGAGCGAGTCGATGTCTCACAAATAGACCAAACAACCCCACCAGTGTCTGCATCAGGGTGATCTCTATGGCTAGCCTATCTTCCCTCATCGGTCCCCGCCAAACCAGCCATAAATTGAGTATAGTGAAATTACTCGTCTCTTCTATCCGGCCATCTTCATCTTGCTTGAGCCGCAGAAGCTTGAATTGGGCCAAAAGACACAAGGCCTCGGCGATTATGGGATGTGGTTGTTTTTCCTTTTCCCATTTGGTGACGCTAGGCTCCAGTAACCCCGTTCGAGCATTGAAATGTGGTAGTCGATGACGTGGGCATGGAACCAGACCGAAAAGCTGCGGCACGCTGTAGACGAAATTGAAGATTTGGGGAATCAGGAGAAGGATCAAGGTTTTAGAAAAGTGGCCCAGAATGCTGACAACGACGAAGATCATGCCAGCAAAGTAACAGTAAGTATCTCCCACGAAGACACGGGCTGGATACCAGTTATGGTAGAGTAGGGCAAAGCTCACACCTAGGAAAGGTAGGAGGAAGAAGAGGGAGAATAAGTGGGAGTCTGTGGCGGGATGAGGATATGGCGTGAATAGGTAAAGAGCGTCATTGAAGACCAAGAGAAGCGCAATGACGATGCTCTGGGTAACTTCGATACCGTTTATGCCGGCTAGAATGTTGATGCTGTTCGGACTGAATATGCAGAAGGCTGCCATATAGACATAGTAGAGGATGCCAAGATCGAACAATTCGCGGCCGACATAAGGCTGGAGGAAGGTGGGTAGAACGATGGAGGTGACGCCGAAGTCGACGAAGTAGATGATAAGCAGCGGGATGGAAGCAAAGGCTGGGATGAAGAACTTGTGCCGCCAGCGGATGTCGAAGAGGTCGTCGCCGATGCCGAGCAGGGTGATGCTCTGGAGGGAGATGATTGCTGAAAGAAAGGACGCCAGCTGTTCGCGTAAGAGATTATTGTGGTTAGCCTCGAATGAGTATATGAAGGAATATTATGTGTAGAAAAAGGTATTTATACCTTACTATGCGGGAACTTGTGCAGCAGTCTCCCCTTCTCGACAAACTCGACGTTCATGACGACATCCCGGTTTCCACCACCACTAGTAGCGACAACGATATCCTTATAGAAGGGGAAGGGTATGAAGACGATGATGACTAGAAGATAGACGATTGCGCAGATGGCGCCCATGCACTCGGGAAGGTCGTGAGTGTTGTTGACCTTGGAAAGATCGCGGCCCTTGAGGCCAGCCTTGATGAAGGTCGGACCGAGCCATCGGATCGAGGCATAAGTGGCAGCGAAGGCGAGACCGCTGAGCGCGAGTGAGGCAATCAAGGGTTCGCCGTCGCCTTCGAGGGTCTTAACGAGGACGGCGACGCAAACGAGGAATAGGGCGCCGAGATTGATGGTTTCGGTGCGAGAGAGCGCTATCGATGCTACTTGGTTGGCCATGTTGGAGGGTTGCGCATCGTCGTGGCTTCGTGTAGTGGTAGTAGTAGTGGTAGAGTAGAGAATACAGAAAGATTGAAAAAAAAAAGTAAAAGGGGAAAAGAACGTAAAGAAGACTTCACATGTTGGAAGAAGTGGTAGTAATGTTTTTTTTGGTGGGGTTGTTTGACCTCGGGATATGAAAAAAGATGGTGACGAGGTCGTCGTCGTCGCAAACAAACAGTTGTCGTGGCCTCAACTGTCTTACAAGGCTGAGCAATTGGTCAATTGCCGCTAAAACATCCGCTAATGTTCCGCATGGTGATCCCTGTAAAGGTATACGTACTTAGTGGAGTGCGGTACCTATTAATACATGTACCTAGGTAGGTACCTTAAGTAGGTAGTTAATGCATCTCCACTAATGCGGCAGGGGTGCTTATACAAGTACTATAAGGGTCCAATCATATGCTAGGCCACCTGAGTTTATCATACTGGTATATTTCTTACCGTGCATTATACCTTGAATAACCGCATGCATGTGGTGTTCCTATCAACATTGTCGTTGTTTTTCTTTCTTTCTTTCTTTCTTCATAATGAACTGGCATATTTTCTTTATTTTCGTGCCGTACGGAGAATCTATGCTAATAATTCCGGCAGCACGTATGGCAATGACATGAGAATAAGCTTTACAAAAGCTACCAGACAATGCATGACAGCGACGGCGGCGCTCCATGTCGATATGACGTACTGCTTCTGTATGTGAAGCCTGATACTGAACAGAACAATGGCAGCAAGGTGATAATACAGTGTTCGAGGGCTCGGTAGAACGCCGCTCAGCAAGGCTGCTAGCTCCTCCATGCGTCCTTCGTCACTGCGGGCATAGGCCACGAATCCACCTTGAAAGATGCGCCGGTCATCATCTATAGAAGGCGTCAGTTGGATACGAAGATCTTATGAGCTCGTTCCTATGCTTATGAGACAAGGAATACCTACCATCATTCGGAACCAGCAGATATATGGTTTGTGCCATGATGTTCAAGACCAAACTGTACGACCTCCGACGCCGCCTGAATTCCGACACCTCTCTTTTGACAGCCGCATAGTCTTGCAGCGAGGAGACACGGGACGGATGTACGAGTTCGCTTAAAACTACGACATCGTTTAGACCCATCGTCATCCCGGACGCGGTGGCTGGGTTTCGAATGTTATGTGCGTCTCCTAGCAGCAAGACACCTCGTGCCTGAGTCTGACAGGGCGGCATCCAGGAACTAGACATTGATTTCAGCCTATCCTCAGCTAAAGCCTTCTCCGCTGCTAAGTGCACTCCTGAAGGGAGCTTTGGGATTACGCGGGTACGTATATGCTCTCTTACGCCACACTCCTTGAGCTTGGCGATCATCTCGTTGCGGATCTCTATGAGGATTCGGGTTTCTTTACTGCTGATCTGGTAGACAGCAGCCGGACAGCCCATATCATCGATCACGGCGTTTACTACATTACTGCCGAGATCTATATTCATGGGCCCCAGGGCATAGTATCTTGATCGCGAAGTTGGTTTCTTGTTTGTCAGCATGGACCGAAGATTGGATGCTGGCCCGTCGGCGATCACGGTTAGATGGGCGAAGTGGTGGTCTGTCTGTGTTGTTTCGCCCGTAAGAGATCGAGACGCCACGCCGATAACCGTCTGGTGATCTTCTGACCATAGCAACTGCTTCACAGTAGCTTCAACGACTCTGAGATTTCCTTCCCTGCGTGCCATTTCGCGCAGTCTACTCACCAGCCTCCCATTTCGGAGGCCACGACCCTCATGCTTCAAGCCTTGGACATTGTCGTGTCGCCTGTCGCTTCCAGCAATAGCAGCAGTCTTCTCGGAACCCCAGACGGGATACCTTGATGCTGATGGATACCAGAATGTTGATTCTTCTCCGAAGTAGGTTACTCGATATCCTCTATGGGGTATCGCATCGATGTCGTCGAGACACTTGTCAAGACCAAGCCGTTGAAGCGCAGCCACGCCACCCGGCATGAGCGACTCGCCGACGAAACGATCCCTTTCGCGTAGATCGCGCTCAAGGAGAAGCACCTGGCGGCCCTGTCGCGCGAGTGTGATCGCCATCGCGGTGCCGACGAGGCCGGCGCCCACAACCAGGACGTCGTAGATGGTATGGTCCGTGTGGGGGGAACTCATGGCGTAGTCAGTCAAGCAGATATGTAGAAGATTGTATTAACGTGATTCTCCGTCACTGATTCCCTCCGAGAAGCAGAGAGGGGGTGGCCCCGCGGACTGGTTGGGTCTACACACAGTAGTAAGGGGTATCCAATATTGGGTTACATGGTGGGGGTAGGCTGGTATTGGAGATCGCTCCCTTTTCTGTCAGCTAATACGCATCCCCCAAACTTCGTCAGCTGAAAGATCCCGTCAGCCTCCATACTCTCGAATGGTGCTATTTCGACATCGGGCACTGTACCTACGGACGAGATCTCTCAACTTCACCTCAACGAGGAAATAGCCATAGTGCTGTATACCAGTTTCATCGGCGTGACTATATTAGTTTAGCAGTATTATTCCAACGTATGATTAAGGCCGATCCAACAGCTACTGGTCAGTGGCGCTCCAAGTATTTCTGGGAATATCGTTCTCTACGTCTTGATGGGACGTCTCTCGAGTGGCCATTTGCTGAGATAAGAGTGCTCAGTGCAGAAGATTGGATTATGGGGCAGATTGAAGATCTTGGCGTTCCGACTCCCTTCGGATCCTCTTCACTGGCTATTTATAATTTTGGAAGACGAGAACATAAGTACGCTTCTCTGCCGTGGTGCATTTCATGCCAACTTCGGTACCACACTCGTACACTACCTCTACTCGAACGGGCTGATTAATTGTTCACGAATCACACGGGGGTATGCTCGGAATGCAGAAAACCAAAGAAGCCCGCCATGATCATCATTCTGACTCGGTTGCGTCGCTGCTCAAGCAGATGACCACTCGGCCTCCCGGGAGCCTGACCATTACATTGATGTACACTATTGATATAGCTCTACTGTGAGCATTCGCCGATATATTCATAGTCTTAGGTCCTTACCTAGGAGCGCATGTCAGATGGTGGCTTGAATGACTTTGTTCTGCCTCGCGCACTGAGTAAGTAGACGATTGTCTTACTGAAATTATGAGCAGGATTTCAGATGATCTCGTTAGAACGATGACGCGATAACGGATGCGATTATTCACACTCTCTAGTCATTTAAAGCCAGATACTCCCGCCATGTACTCACTGCCAGCGAAAACTTGCAGTGTCTATTTCGGACGAGAGCTATGACAGATACCTGGTGTAAGCGATATATAGGTGAGGCTAGTTAAGGGGGGATACAGTCACTAAGTGGCTGAGCTAACTCACATGCGGAGAGAAAAAGGGGTAATTAGCACAAAGAACGGATAAAGGAACAACCATAGCATTTGCTCAGATTTAACTTCATTGAAGTTAGTTGTGTTCTTGTTGATCAATAAGTTCCCCATTTAATTAACCAAACTAACAGCCTGAAGGACCCAGAAAGTATAGCTTAACCCTATCTCCTTAAGGCCAGAGTACCTGAGGGATACGGGTCCGTGGGGCTTACTTCGGTGGTGGCTATTGTTTAACAGCTAGCTTTCAACCTCCCTCGAGGAAACATCCTAAGTACGAAAGTGGTAGTTGAATACCTATAAGTGCTCGTGTATCTTGAAGTTATAGTCAAGTTATTTTATGCAACAACTCGGTACCCTAATTAGTAGAATGCTGTCTATCCTTCATAGTCCTATATGGGCTTTGGGATCTTGGGGACTTGGGGACGATGGATATGAGAGTTAAAAAAAAGTGAGAATTGAGGTTTGATATGACACGGTAGCTAATCGGAGCCCTTAGGCTGATTAGAGCTGTTTAAAAACTCTTCTTACACCTTGTTTTCGTTTGTAACTTTCTTTGCGGTATAGAATAAAAGGACGTAGATAACCTTATTTCCTCGGGGGAGCCCTGATTTGTTGTATATTTGTTACTCCTTGCCACTCCTTACCCCATGCCTCTTGAGAAATTCGAGAGCTATGATATTTTTCTTAGCCGCATTAGACGAAGATAAACAATCTGTCATACTCTTTTCTCTTTTATTCTTCGTTATTGTAGGGGCCAAGACAACTAGTGGGATCCCATGTGAACATTTGCTATATGCAAGCGTGTTTAGTGAATAATTATACAGCTGGCAATTTTGGAGGGAGAAAGGCAGAAATGTATCAAGAAGAAGTGACCTGTATTCTAAACTTATCATTAGCATACCCCTGGCATCGGTCTGGTCGGCAGCATGCTAGTAGGCGCTCTCGCGGGGCAAGCTCTTCACGCGCTTGGCGCTGTATCAACCTAGAACTGTTGCTAATGCGTCGCGCGACTTTACGGCAGCCATATATATATATGCCAGATAAATGAGGAAAGCCTTGAGTTAACTAAGTTGTCCCTTGGACCGGACCGAGCCGGACCAACAGGCTAGTCACGATGCCGACCGCTAACCTGGTCTGTGGTACCCAACATTGATGGATATAGAAAGGGGTATTGCGGTGTGGAAATGTCGGCACTACTATGGCAGGGATGGTAAATATACCTAGGGAGAAAATTATCGCAATTCGACGACGTCGGTGCTTGTTGCTGTTATAGGAGGGAATCAAGCTCGTCCAATTCGCTGGTAATATTTCACTGTTGAACTATGCAGAGCTGAAGATTATTAATGTATCATTGACCTATCTCATTCATAATCGGGATACTCCGCAGCCGGCGCTAATGGCTCGCGATTGTGTAACGGAAATATAGTCCGCAAAATGTAAGATCGTCACGCCCTTTGGGGACCCTCCGCCGATCCACCACGAACCCCAGCGATGGCGGCGGGAATAAACCCGGAGAGTAAAACCCGGATCGCACAAGCGCCCTACCGAATACAGCTATTCCGGGGCACAAGGACCCGTGGGATGCTTTTCTTCTCCTCCCCCCGCATGCCCCAATCACGTCCTTCGTCTCGTTTGGCCTTCTCCCGCCTGCTTGCCCGTCTTGCCTCAAAGAAGAATGGTTTCCGGTCGATGGGTTGTGGACCATCTAGAACCAACATGAGCGAAACCCTGGAAATACTCTTCCTAGAAAAAGTAAAGTGAGAGATGGAGGAGCGCTTACAGCTGTTAATTTTTTCTGTTACTTTCCCTCCCCCCTGTTGCTTAGGTAGCGCAGTGTTTTGATGAGTTCGGCTTCGTGATTGTTATAATTGATATAATAGCATCGTATTCCCTACTAAAACATTCGTCTTGACTTGATTGATATTCGTCATTGGCTTAATATACCTTGTCTGCTACTAGCTCGCCTATTACTATGTCGCCCGGGTACGACAGCGCCTCTCACGAGAAATACCGTCGCTCGGTATCCGACGATGACCATGAAATCAGTCATGACGACATAGAAGATGTCGCAGGGGTGAGCTCTTCTCGAGGTCCCCTGTATGATATGGACACCGCGCTCACAGAAATCGCACACATAAGGACGAGATTCGCAAGATAGACACCAAAACGAGCCAAGTTAGCAAGCGCAGCAGGATCTCGCGCATCCTTAGCAGAGCAAGTGGCGTGCAGGACGATGTCGCGCCCACCGTCATCCCGGTATCTGAGCTCGACCACGGCGTTGTCGGCTGGGAGGGTCCCGACGACCCAGCCATGCCCCTGAACTTCGACGCGCGCCAGAAGTGGATCGTCGTGACGTGTCTGGGCCTCATCACGCTGTTCTCCCCGCTGTCCTCGTCCATCCTGGCCCCGGCCATCAACGCCGTCGAGGCCGAGTTCGGCTCCACAGACACCACCAAGGCCTCGCTGCCCGTCAGCATCTTTTTACTCGGCTATGCTGTCGGACCCCTATTCCTATCCCCGCTGTCCGAGATCTACGGACGCGCCGTCGTCCTGTCTAGTGCCAACGCCTTCTTCTGCGTCTGGCACATCGGCTGCGCGCTGGCCCCGAGCCTCAATGCCCTCATCGTCTTCCGCTTCCTCTGCGGCGTCGGCGGCGCCGGATGCATGACGCTCGGTGGCGCCGTAATAGGGGATCTGTTCCCCGTCATCGAGCGCGGCAAGGCGCTGTCCGCGTGGAGCATAGGGCCTATCGTGGGACCTACGCTGGGCCCGTTGATAGGGGCTTTCATCGTGGGGTCGATTGGCTGGCGCTGGGATCCGTGGATCGTGTTCATCCCGTCTACCATTGTCACGGCCGCGCTGGCGTTTTATCTTCCCGAGACCTGCCACAAGGTTCTCATCGATCGCAAGGTCAGGCGGCTGAGTCGGGAGCTGCAGAGAGACGATTTGGTGAACTGCTATGATACCTCGGGGAAATCGACGGTTTCGCAGGCGAAACTGCTGCTTTTGGGTCTTACCCGGCCCTTGAAGATGCTGGTATTGGCGCCTATCATTCTTCTCATGTCAGTTAATGTGGCGTTCAATTATGGTACGAGTAAGTACATATACTAACTCGCTCTCAATTTCGCTTTCTGCATTTTGATTCACGTATAACACATGATGTTCCCGATTAACGCGATCATGTTAGTGTACTTAATGTTCAACACGATTCCGCCGACGTTCGAGGGCCAATATGGCTTCCCGACGAGCCTCACTGGTCTTATATATCTGGCGCTAGGACTAGGCTATGCCCTCGGTCTGTGGAGCTTCTCGTTCCTCTCAGACAGGACAGTCTTGCGACTCATCAAGAGGAATAACGGCATATTCGAGCCTGAGATGCGCTTGCATCTCGTTACGTGGTATGGTAAGTATTCATGCGACCTCTTTCTTCACGATTACCCCCCTCACGAGTTATGTGGAATCTAAGTGGAAGGGTCTTTACCTATTAATCTATACTATAAATCATTCCTGTATGATTTATGCCCTTATACCGTATCTATCAACTTTGTGGACTAACTGGCTAATACGTAAACTATAAAGCTTGTGTCGCGCCCATAACATTCTTCTGGTATGGGTGGACTACATACTACAAGGTACACTGGATCGCGCCGATCCTAAGCCTGATCCCTTTTGGCATCGCCATCCTGGGCGTATACCTGCCAACGCAAGCGTACATCATCGACGCCTACCCGCTGTACTCGGCCTCGGGGCTAGCGGCTTTCACGGTGCTGCGGAGCGTCGTCGCCGCCTTCCTCCCACTCGCCGGCCCCTCTCTGTTCGCATCCCTGGGTCTAGGCTGGGGCTCCTCGGTGCTGGGCTTCATCACGGTTGGACTTATCCCCATCCCCGTCTTGGTGCTCCTGTTCGGGACGAAGTTGAGAAAGAAGTACCCGGTTAAGCTGTGAGGTTGGTGGAAAAGGTAATGAATTAGATTGGAGAGAGCCCTGGTGAAAATTTAAGCGTGTTTAATGTTGGGCGGTAATAGTTTAAGTACTTACTTAGATGCTTGTTCGTTTAGTCTCTTGGGGTATCACCCGTGTAGATAGCTTACATGTAGAACATCTAAAGGTAAGGTTAATATAAAAAGAATAGATAATTTAATCGACAATCCGAAATTGGAAGTTAACTCTCATTGCCTAATATATTGTACGGGAGCTTGTGTGAGGCTCCGTTACACCCGTTGTACAGCAATAAGACTCTGCTACCAGCGCGGGACGGCCATGGAGAATGACTCAATGTGAGAATAAACATCCTACGATCGCATGGACTCTTAACTATCTAGAAGACTCTCATGGCCTCCTGGGAGTCGGGCTATATGTACAGCATTCCTTTCGGCCTTAAGCCCTCCTGTATGCGCGCAGGCTTCCGTACAACAATACACACGCGATGGCAAAGCACCTCGCCTCCTTTATGGCTCTGGACTAGATAGTATCAGGCCCCTAGCCCTGTCGCAATATTATTTATTACATATTAATATTAATTTTCAACTAATTGATAAGGCACGTGAAGGGTAGAAAGTAATGTATTGATTATAAAAAAAAAGACGAGAAGGTAGGCTGCTGGCCTTAGGTCAGCCAAGAAGGCTAAGTAGGCTGTGTGGGACTCTTGGGCGCACTTTCTCTCCACATGTGGCTGGCAGGTACGACGGACAGTGTATAAAGATTACCCCTCACAGTAGATTTCCTGCGACTAGCCTCCATTACTTCTACAACATCAACATCACTTCGGTACCCTACACCACCTTAAAGTTAACATACATTTCCAAACAATATGTTAAAGTCTAGGGTGTTCGCACTCCTTGTGCCAGCACTTTCGTACCGGTTACTTGATATTCACATCAATATCGAGACTGCGGATACCTTGTGAGTCTTTTTTTGGATTATTTAAACGTTTAGGTAATACAGGTTCACATCGTGTACCACTATCACTACCACTCTCTCATGCCTGCTCCCTGAACCTGATTCCAACCCGCTCAAAAGAGAGATTAATATCCAATAATGTCTCTCGAAAAAGACCGAACACTTCAAAGATCCACACCAGCTCAGGTGGTGCCGATAGCTATGATAACTGGCTAAAGTCAAGACCTAACCAGCGTGAGGCCGTAGGTTGACAGAATCTCGTTGACGGGTTGGAAGTAGGTGATGCCGCCGACAGTGCAGTCGCCGGAACCTCCCGAGGTAACACCCTGGGCCTGGGCACCGGAGTAGTAGGAGCCACCAGAGTCGCCGGGCTCTGCGCACACGCTGGTTTGGGTGAGGCCGGTGACACGTCCTTGGGAGTAGGTGACGGTGGCGCCCAGGGCGCGGACTGTGCCGCAGTGGACACCGCTGGTGGAGCCGGAGCGGCAGATGCTGGCTCCGACGGCGGCCGCCGTGCTGCCCGACACAGGCAGGTTAGCCGAGCCGTAGCCGTTGATTTGGCCGGTGAGGGTGGTTCCAGAGACAGTGCGGATGTAGCTCATGTCGGCGCTGCCTGGGAAGACCGAACCCGAGAAGGTTCCTAGCGCCGCACCGCTGCTGGTATAGGCAGAACTGCCTACGGTGCCACAGTGGCCAGCCGAAACGAAGCCGGTTGTGACCGAGAAACCGACGGAGCACCGGGCGCTTAGGTTGATCAAGTAGGCGTCGCCGCCGTGGATCGTGGCGAAGGTGGTCGGCATCGTCTCAACTGTCCGCACCTCGAACTCAGACGCGACGAGCCCGACCTGCGCGGCCAGCGCCTCGGCGTGGGCGGTGCTGTCGGCAAGTGCTTCCAGGACGAGCTTGTTGGCGGCGACGTCGACGTAATACGCCGCGATGCCCGAGTCGGCCGAGCTCGTGTCGAGGGTCTTGGCTTGGCTGATGTCCTGCTTGTCAAGTGCCAGCTTGGCCTCTTCAAGCTTGGAGAGGCTGTTGGCCACAATCGCCGGTGTGGCGCCAGCAGCGGTCACCTCGGCGGCCATGGCTTGGTCAGTGATGGCGACGTTCAGCGTGGTGCCGTCCTCGGCGATCCAAGCGCCGGCAAACGAGTCACCTGTCGAGCTACGCAGCTGCTCGATGATATCGGCGGCCAAGTGCTCCCTGGCGACACGAGCAGTGGCCTGCTTGGCGTCCAGCCCCAAGTCGCGCTTCATGGCGGCCAGGATCTCGGGGTGGAGGCTGGTCGCGACCGGCGAGGGGGCACCATAGGCAAGGGGCAAGACGGCTGCCAGGAAGGCGAGGAACTTGGTGAGCTCCATGTCTAGCGTTCTGAAGACAATACGTGGGAAAAAGGGGCGTTGATATTGTAGAAGCTAGGGCACCAAGCAAGATGAGTCGATGATCCTGCTGTGAACTGTCAGACTGGATGAGAACATGTCTACTCATTTATACTTATTCCGGCTCCAGTACTGTGACTTGGATCGCACTCCTGTTGTCTCCTGTCCAAAACAGAGCCTACCTTAGACCAGCCATCACTAAATTCCTCCTTCCTAATCCGCCCCAATCGGCCGGGCGACGTTAGCGCAGGTTTTGATAGTACCGGCAGGACAATCCTCAAAAGGCACGTAGCTTTTGATAGATAAGCTACTGCAACTCCAGGCCAACACAGCTCGGTTAACAACTCACGCTTCTCGCACCCCTTTAAGTTAAGCAACATGTCAAGTTAGGCCTAGAGCATCAGCTTCGGATCAGGCATATCCTCAAATTCGGCGTGCCGACGGTGCCGTTCTGGTCCGTGTCGTTTCTGGACCATAGACCGGGAGATCGACACCTTCGGCCCGCAAGATTCAGGTCGCCGGCAGCCGACACTAGTAGGCAAGCTCACGTGGATTTTAATTGCTGTTAATGGTAATATGCGTTTATAGCTTTTTGGAGAACCTTGCAATACCCCAACTATCGTCAATGATCCTGCGTAACACGTGCATTATATTAAGCAACCGATAGTATCTTGTATACCCCATTTTACTACTTGGTAGGCCAAGAGCTCAACAACATCGAATAACCAGACAACATCACTCGCCATAGGTGTTGCTCACCCCTCTCTTGAGGCTGGCATAATCGTTGATAGGCCAAGAGTACCTAATTAGGAAGGCAGAGGAACGAGATTTCTTGGTATTCAATTCTACACCTCTTAGAGCTTAGCT
Source organism: Xylaria sp. FL1042 (assembly GCA_022495085.1). Lineage (NCBI taxonomy): Eukaryota > Fungi > Ascomycota > Sordariomycetes > Xylariales > Xylariaceae > Xylaria > Xylaria sp. FL1042. The sequence continues at coordinate 144,723 of MU380171.1, read as the reverse complement.
GAGGCAGCCAACCTATTAACCGCTGTAACCCCATCTCTTGGTGTCTGGCGGGCATAGAACTACCTATAATCCGAGTTTGTCCGTATTTGCTTTCACAACTTCCATTCCAGGTTGTTGCTAAGATGTCTAGTATGCGCTATAACATGATCACATGGCCACCATCTTGATTCACGCCAAGCTATAACTTGCTCATTCTCAGTGACGGCTGGTGCTGGAGATACTTGTGCCTCTCTGACTACTTCATGGGCACTCGCTCAGGACAAATTTGTCGCCTTGAACCCTGGCGTCAATTGTCCCACGCTTGCCGTTGGTTAGGAGTACTGCGTGTTAGTAGAACGCACACACATTCCCCTTTCACAGCGGCATCATAAACTCACTAAACAACATAATCCTAGCGCGGTTCCGGTCTCGGAATAGCATGGTTAACAACACATGTACGAACCTGTGGTTGGACTATTATGTGTGTATTGGTGTGCAACCAAGTTCAAACTGCTTGAAAGCGGAACCATGGAGCAGCATGGCACAAGTGCAACAGAAGCCTGGATGAGGCTTTTGCGCGTGGAGAAAGCAGTCTATAAAGATTAATAGTTAGGTTTTCATAGGTTAAATTAACCTGTTATCGAGGAACATGATAATTATATCTTGTCTAACTTCCCATCTAGCTATTGTATATCTCCCGACCCGCTAGACTTTGTCTATATTTGTCAGATATTATAGGGGATATGAATTTAGCCGGAATGTTGGTTCACAACAACACCAATCAATACAGTTAATTCAACCAAAACTGCATGTCATCGCTTATATCTAATAGCAGGCAGGTTAGATTTTGATTGGCTGTAAAGATAACAATTATAAAAAGCAATAACCCTTTGCTATTAGTGTCTTAAAAGCACCCTACATACAGCGCCACACCTGTTGACGGTTGATAAGCTATTGCGAAGCTACTTTCGTCCGCTTTGAACATATTCATATTCATTTAAGAATATGAGTAGCTTTGTAGTCGTATTGTCCTGTATAACCATGCTGCTCAATCAATATAGCACAATTTAGGCTGACGGCTGCATAAACGATGAAATTCGATAATCCAGCTCCACGTCCCAAAGTCGAAGGTCAGGTGAGAAACTCCTTCATGTAGGTCGCAACACTTCAACATTTATATGCAAAATGAGTTAGAAGATCTTGCCATTCTATGATCGAACACGTAAGCCGGTTCAATCTGTAACAGTCAGTGAATCAACAGCCAATTCAGTAACAGTTTCATCAAAGACCCTAGACAAACCACCAGATATAGCTATGGAATATGAGATACTGGTGACTCCTGAACTCTGTCTCGCCTCAAGTCAAAATGAGAACTGGGCCCACGTGCGTTGGCGAACAGATTCTTTCTTTGCGCGACCATCACAGTGGCAAGCCAAGCTTCGCCCGAGCGAATGGTCCCATGTCCTCAAAGGAAGAGGTGGTTTACGTGGGGTCATGGCTGAGGTTTTCTCCTTGTTTATAGTTGTAGAAGTCATACAGGCTAGCTGATACGAAATCTACTAATACGAGGGGTTGTATATGGGCACTCCCAAAATGTTCTGTTGATCTAATTATTAACTTGAGAATTACTTCGATAACACATTATCTTATTATACAAACAGGAGCTCCAAGTTAGACTAGGTAACTATTGCTAGACTTTATTTATTATGATTACTAGGTGTTCATACTGCTGTGCTGTCATTCGACAGACTTAAGGCTAAGCATCTGCAAGGGGGTCGAACCGCTGCTACGTGCAAAGCCTATAAGTTACTTTCATAGTTACGTGAAGAATATCTACGTATAAACATTAAAAGAAAACAAATAATTTGTCCAATAACTTAAAGTTGGAGGAGCACACCCATTCCTCCTTACCTACCAGGCCATGGTCGTAACTGTAAGGGAGACTATGAAACACGCTGCTCTAGTCTCGAACGCGTGTATTTTCAAGTTGAGTGAGCAGCCTAGATGAGGCATATTGTCGGTTGCGATGAAACTGAGAAATGGTTCATAATTACTGATGCGACAGTAATCGAGGCTGCTCGGTGAACAGCAGAATAATCTTTCCGATATCTAGTCATCTCTGAAGATGCCTGCCAATAAATCATTTCGGACATGGGACAACCTAGTTTGGGCCTCTCCCTTTGTTCGCCCCTAAGCGGTTTCGCATAAAACGGCATTCCTTGTCACAACAATCGAGCCCGTTCACTCAAATGCTGGACCCCGCTCAGCTGACCTACCGACGATGGCTAACTCGACGTCATGTTGTGCTATGGGATTACTCCTTCGTTCGTCGCTGGCGCAGTAAAGTATGGCAAAACACTTCGCCACTATGTGCTGTTGAAAGCAGACTAATACCATCTCTTGGTCTAGGATGGCGGGGTTTCTAGAAAGCCTCCCTAATCAAGCGAAGGGAAGATCTTGGACTTGAAAAGTATTGGATTGTGAATGATCATCTAACATTGCGTTCGTGCCGTTTCTAAGTTTCATAATATTGATCTAGCACCGTTGTGACAAGACTTCACGGCCATGGGTAAGAGCCGAGTAAACAAAAGAGACGAAAACGATCATGGGTCTGTAGCAGATAGGGAGCGGATTGTAGTTGATAGGCTCTCTCTGATCAAGAAGAGGGAGATAGTAAGCAAACATGTAGGCAGGAATGCCAGTATTTTGGTGCTACTAATATATCCTGTCTCCCTTGCATGGTTTCATCAAGTTGTGGCTCAAGGGATTGGCCAAAACCAAGGCAAGCAATGACTAGATTAGTGGGTATGTTGTGGTAAAGGGAGACTCTAGTCCTCTTGAATTATGTTTAGCATATGACGAGATCATGAAATGTATATTATGCGTGTCTATTTGAACTTCAAATACTACCTACATCAACAACAATTACACCATAAACAGAAATCGTTAAAAAACCGGTAGTTGTCAAATCAAAATACCCATCATGGTGGTGAGTCGGGCCAGCAACTAATAGTGACAGAGATCTGACAGGAGTTAGATATGGGATAAGGATATCCGCGGCGTATTCCGCCTCACGCGGGACAGGTTATCTTCAAGCCACCAAAGGGTGCGTTCGACTAAAGAACTACACGAAAGCGTGATATTCTACTTGGAGATCGCACAGATAGACGAAAAATTCCTTGGGATTAAAGCTGAGATGCTCGGCCAGCATACAGAGATAGTGGGAGTCTTAGGAACATATTGGTCTGAAATGGGAGACACTGAGAATATAGTGTCGTTGGCCACTAGCGACGAGTCGCTATTGACAGCTGGTGTTGTTCTCAACGTCCGACGACTGGGGGTTATTTTCAAGTCTCTCGAGAAGCTTCAGGTGCAGATGGCAAAGATAACGAGCGAGCTCCATGAGCCCAGGGACCAGCTCCAGAGACGCTCGATAGAGCCGAACCAACTCTTGAAGTTACAGGTGGCCACTCGCCTGCTCATGAAAGGCTCGACGGTCCCGGATGAGCTCGCTAAGATTATGAGGCGACTCGATCGAGCGAAGCGAGACTTAAAGACGCAGATACAGATCGCAAATGTCGGTCTTTACATGAGCAGTGAGGGAAAGCTCGAATTCTCGACTGAGGAGTTCAAGGACGTGCAGACAAAAGTGGTGGAGAAGCTCGGCGAAAACAATGGTCTCACGTGTGCGAGGCATATGGAATACCTCGGTGGACGCCAACCAGAATGTTAGTATTACTCTAGCACTTATACGAGAGAGACAGAGCTGACGCAGGATACATGAATGAAGATTTCACCGAGATTGATCGGGTGCAGTATGCAGAAACAACAAGACAGGAAGAAGGGATTGAGCCAGCGAGGCCCCCACCGAACAACGTTCTACATTCTGTAGTATCGTGGTTCAGTGCTACATTCCTATTCGATCCATCTCCAATGATGAGAGAAAACTTCTGCAACACTCTAACGAGAAATCAGGCCCAAATAATTCTTGGCCGCGAGGGGAAGGCCTTGTGGAATAACATTGCTTTCCTCAAGATCGAGGGTTATGCTGACTGGGATGAATCTGTCGAAATAAGCTTCCCAGCGGCGATGCACTTCACGAAGCTGCTTGTTCCACGGGCAAATGGGGACCAAGAAGACGGTACGTCAACACCCAATTGGCAGGGTACTCTTTTTGGCTTCTTTCGAGTAGCTGAGAGATATGTAAGACGCCTCCTCGCTCGCATAGTTCCCTTGGAATCATGGCAGACTGTGAGGCGTCCAATTGAACCTTAGATACAAACGCTGAAGCCTTAAAGCGCTTGTACGAAAGGGGTACGCTGCGACTTATTGAAAACAAGATTACGAAAAGGTACCAATCCGAGATCCCGGAAGCTAGTGGCTGAGCACATGATGAACTTTTTAGACGCCTTCTATTCGAGCCGGGAAAAGCAGGTATACTTTGTATCGCATTATATAAAAAATCGACCTGATCAACACTGCTTCATAACTCAAGAGCATTTTAAGCTGCCATTGTTGTGAATAAAGACACTAAAAGAGCCAAGGTTGACCGAATTCGACAAATGAAACAACACTAGAGTTGGCGTCTATTGCCTAATCGGGCAGGTATATATAGTTGCATATATAAGCTAACCCTGACTCTGTCGAGTCTGTCTCGTGCTGGCGTCAGTCAATAGCCGATCAGCAAAAGATCGTCACTAAGCTAGAGTTCCTGTAGCTCTCTTTTATTTAGTGGGAAAGGAGGGACGTTAGGTTATAAACTCCCAAGTTCTGTCTGCACTATCGCGACTTATACTAACACTACCTTTCATCGAATTAGTATTTCTATTCACATTATTGTTTTGATGCACGGTAGGTAAAGTAGACGTACTAAATCACTATAAGACTAACTATTCGATGATTGACTAGTCCTGCAAAAATATCCTTGCTGAAACTAACAAGCTATTCTAGGGCCACTCCGTCCTTGAAACATTATTAAGGGAAAACGCTGAAACAGGCAACTGACGATGTCCTCGACAAGCCAGCACTACTGTACAGAATACGGACTCAGCAGTGGGGACCAACCAGCCCAGCTGCTGTAGTACACTAGTACCGGGAAGGATGAAAGATCGCCATCGGCAATGCCTGTAAGAGGCTGATCGCAAAGCCTTCGAGCTGGGTTGGATGATGTGAGGTCAGATTCAGTGCAATTCTGACTTGGCATTATATATAAATATACATACAAACACATATATTAATTACTCTCAGCTTCTCCTATCCTCAACACATATAAGTTGACATCATCTGCTTTCATCATTGTATGTACGGTCATTTCGAACCTCACACATTAACCAGGCAGTTCATTCCCCTTGTCGCATTCACTTATTCCGAGATTCGCTTATAAAACTCATTATCACCATGGCTGCCCGATCAGTCCTTCTCGCCCTGACTGCTCTCGCAAGCTCTTCGCTCGCCCGGGACGTGCCGCAGAATGTTCGGGACTTATACAACAGCATCAAGAACCAAGGAGAATGCTCCAACGTGTTACAAGGCGGGTTCTACGCCCTCGAAGACGGCAGCAATGGTGCGTGAATGGAATCCTCGAAAACACATACTGAGAACATAGAATCCAACACATAGACTCGCCCACCAACTCTACCTACCACGTAAAGTAAAAACACAAGTCCTAACAGAGGTAACAGACTTCACATACTGCGGCGACCGCCTCTCCAGCGCAGGCATAATCTACCAGCAGGGCACGGGCGGCGCGCTCTCGGACATGGACGTCGACTGCGACGGCGTGCAGGGGTCGCCCGCGGACGACGGGCGCTGCGGCAACTCGGGCGACACGCAGTCGGTGACGTCGTTCGCGGACACGGTGGCGGGCTACGGCTTCGACGGCGTCGACGACCTCGACGCCAACATCCACCCTTACGTCGTCTTCGGCAACGTCGGGTCTAACCCTGGCTACACCAATTTCGATCCCCGAGAATACGGTGTTGAGCCGCTTAGTGTTATTGCTGTTGTTTGTGGGGACAAATTGGTGAGTTTTATTGTTTTTTTTTTTTATGTTTTTGTTTTTTCCCCTTGGCAATGGAAATGAATGGAAATGGGGAGGACCTGGGGGGAGAAACGCAAAGAAGGAGTTGAAGAAAAAGGAGAACACAAAAACAAAACTGACAAACCTCTCCCCCTAGATATACGGAATATGGGGCGACGAAAACGGCGACGACGGGCCCAAGGCCGTGATAGGCGAGTCCTCCATCTCGCTCGCGACAGCGTGTTTCGGGCAGGGTATCACGGGCAACAACGGCCACGACGAGACGGACGTGCTGTACATTGCCTTCACGGGCTCGGATGCGGTACCCGGCGCTGACGGCGCCAAGTGGGACGCTGCTAACTTTGATGAGTTCGAGGCTAGCATTCAGAGTTTGGGTGATCAGCTTGTTAGTGGGCTGTGAGGGGTTGTGCTGGGTTGAGGTGGTGATTAGTTAGCTTGTGCATGACGACGGATAGGGGTAATCTGTTGGGTCGGGGAATTGATGCTAATTTGGGCTTGGAGTATTGAAATACGGGTTTGGGATGATAATTAGATGAGCTATGATGCATGGGAATAAGACTCTTTTTCATTTCCACGCCAATAAAATTGTAATGGAATAGGTATGTTAGGTACTTATGTTACACGCTATCATCACTCTACGCTCTATAGCGAAACAGCCTCAAAACGTCAAGTTACGAATCCATCACTTCTTAGACAAACCGCACTCTTCCTCTACCTCAGCCTAACTACGATATTCTAGGAAGCATAGAGGCTTGGTGGATATATGACTGCTCTTGAGCTTGTAGATTCTGTTCATGCTGCGATGCTATAGTTTTCTAAAGCCCGACGTCTAGCGTATCTCACATTCCGCTTGTGATATTCGAAGCAGCAATATTGCCGTAACCCTCAGCATGTCGTGGAACTAATAACAACCGCGGAGGCGCTATGAGTGGAGTCATTGATATGACTACTAATGTGTCAGTCAGAAAGATATTCGAAATCTGAAAGGCGAGTAGGTAGGATTCACGCACCCTCTATCGATTGTGCAAAGGTCAATCCCAACACCGTCGAACGAAACTCAAACAAAGCCTCTATTCGTAAAAACCCTGGGTATCATAACATAAGGCGAGCGTGGTCGTTCTCTAATCAAAGCCCACACTCTCATACATATAAGATCAACGTAAAACGACGAGGGATGATGCCAACTTATGTTAGGCCGGTCCAGTCAACCTCGTCTTCATCATGCCCAGCTCCGAGCTCTTCGCCCACGCACCGCTGGGCATCTGCCGATAACACATGAGTTTCCCTTCATCACCCACGCTCCCCAGTATCTGCCCGTCGTCATCAAACCCAACCCTCCACACAGGCGACTGATGGGCATCGAGTTTCGAGAGCTCTCTAGCCGTATGTTCGATCTGCCCCGGCTCACCCGTAGCAGTGCGTTCCCCATGAGTCCCAGACTTATCAATCTCGACCCTAATCCCCGACGGCGCCTGCGACAATCTGCGCGGATTCAACTTCTTCGCCACCCCAGCATCCTCCGCGCTCTTCCCACCACCACCACCACTACTACCAACGATATCCTCCGCCGCCCACGTCTTCCCGTCCTCAGCCGGATACGGCGTATCGATCCTAAAAACCCTCACGAACCCATCCTGGCACGCCGTGGCAATCATATCGTACCCCCTATAATTCCCCGGGGCCCACGCGACATCGCGCACGAGATGCGCATGCGGGATCTCGACCGCAGCGTAGAACTCCCTGGCCCTCGTCTCGGCCCCAAACGAACTTGTAACCGTCTCGCGCGTCCGGAAGATCTTCACACTTAACATGCCCGAGACGACGAGACTCAGCGCGTCTTGCGCCACGCCCGCGCGCAGCGCGTTATAGCAGGGCTCCGGGTTGGGGTCGAAGCGGACCTTGAAGCACGTCTCTTCCCCGCGGCCGGGCTTGGCGCAGGCCTGGAAGTCGTCCATCTTGCCGTACTCGTTCAGGGTCTCGGGCTGCTCGCTCTCGTAGACGTCGAGGTGGCCGTCGGTGGCCAGCAGCGCGAACCACGTGCACCGCGTGACCTCGTCGTGCTTGACCGAGAAGGACCGGTAGGGGTACCGGTTGGACTTGAGGTCGGAGATGGCGCGGCCGTGGCCCGCGCGCGAGCTGAACCGCTTGCCGGGCGCCGCCTCGGGGTCCTCGGCCCAGAGCTTGAAGCGGCCCTCGATGCCGAGGGAGGCGAGGAGGTTCGGGGACACGGTCGGCGGGAGCCATTGGAGCTGTTGTGCGCGCGCGTGCGTTTCGCGTTAGCATAGCCCGGGCGAAAGATTTTCTGCCTCTTCGGTGATTGGTTACCTCTAGAATCTCGCCGCTGTGGGCGCCCCAGTTGTCGCACAGTCGCCAGATGCCGTCGCGATGCCGGTTGAAGACGCGGATCTTGCCGTCGACGCCGCCCGTCGCGCATCGATCTCCGTATGCGTTGAATGCGATCGCCTGTACCAGATCCTTGTGTCCGTGCGAGATGATGTCGAACGTCGTACTTCCTTCCGTCACCGTCGGCTCGCTCAATGGAGGAGCCATCTTTGAGTTCGGTCAGTTGATCATAGTGCAGTGATGAATGTGGGAAAAGTAAAGTAGGTTACTTAAGTAGATACCTCTCAAGCTGAAGCTCAAATAATAAATGGGGGGAATGATAGTCACCTATGTACCTAACCTTAGCTGCTAAAACAATAGTGGGGTAGCAAGCGTAATGGGCAAGCCAATAGCCGTAGAAAATAGAAAACATAGCACATATACTGCCTTCAATCTTCGTATTGGCTATCTATATGAAAACTGTAAAGGAATAAAGATCCAGGAAATATAAAAATAAACTTTTGAAATGGCGGAAAATTCGTGACTTTCTCGTAGACTCTCCCGCGTAGAATGAACAATACCATAAAAGAGTTAGCGTTATTTTGCTTAATCCATCTCCCACTCCAATACGATAAGGTTACAAATTCTCTCAGGACCAAGCATCAGGTCCCACAGTCCCGTGCGGCGGTATGTCCCTGACTTAGATTTCTCTAAGACAAGTCCCTCATATTTATCTCACCTCCCGTGTACTTCAAATAACGCTGACTCATAAGTGGGAGATAAAATCTTACTTCATAGTTCTGGTACTCTTTTTTTCCGTGTCGGGATGAATCCTGCATCCTTTCGGTGGGTTTGCCAGCAATCACCCGATCAAGAGGAGGTTCGGCCAGTAGTCGATAGAGGACTGATCGGGATGTGGCTCATAGTCGTTATCTGACATGAAGGCATATACCAGTGGAGATGCTTTAAACAGAATACTGTCGTCAACTGGATTGAATTTGACCTTGGGATGCCGAGATGACCAATGCCATGTAGGTCTGGTCTCATCTCTTTGAATTAACAGGCCCTTCATTACCCGGGTAACCCGGGGAGGTGCTTCAAGCGCAGTCTCATCCCCAGGTGTGTAGCTGGAGCCATCATATCGTAATCTAACTGGCTCATACAGAAGTACGCAAGGCAGAGTCGACGCCAACGTCTTATGTTCATAGCGACTACTAGAAAGCTTCGCCAGTTCCATCCCAACCCCATCGAGAGCTGCTAAGAGGTCTTTCTCTGGATAGGTTAAGATTGATTTGCAATAGGCGCCCAGTACAGTTATCCAATCGAATTTGATGGCATAGATGTCGAGTTCATGACGAACACGCCGATTTTTCAACAGCTAGAATGGATGCAGATTTGACCTAGGATGATATATTTCATCTACACAAGTCCCCTCCCTGCAAAGTAACTGTGAACATTGCCAAATTACGTAGTCATGCGCAAAAGATAGCATCCGAGGGGCCGTGACGCATTCTTGAAAGACCCATCCCCTGCCCATCAATCTGGACTCTTGCATCCGACGCAACAACTCCGTTTCAGTGTCGACTCTCTGGGTGATCCTGAACCAGATAGTTCCATCTTCACGAGTAGGAGGCCAGTGAATTATAGCAGACTGAGCGGGCGCGGTCGAGGAGCATCTGAAGAGCCCTTCAGAGGGGCCTTTGGATTCGAGGGCTCCTATATTAAGCAGAGCATTGGCATAAACCCTTCCCATACGGAGCGACTCATATTTCCAGTCTTCTCGAGCCTCGTCATTGTCGCCTTGTAAGATACAGTAGCAGTCTATCCAGAGGTACCGGATGCCAAGCCGTCGTACTGTTATCATAGCTTCCTAGAAGGTCAATGGGAACGCAGATATGTGTAACCCGTCAAGAAAGTGCGGCACGAGGTCGGCTGTCAAGACGGAAAACTTGTCCTCTCCCCAGCAGTGGCTTAACGTGGCATAATGCTCTCGGGCCTCTGCTCGCTCTCCTTGTACTAACTTAATTTCATCTTTGGAGATGTCGAGCAATCTTGACGGCTTCCATCCTTTTAAGAAGGTCTTGGAACAGTCTGCGTGGTGCTTCAGACACTCATCCATCCAAAAGCAAACAAGGGTTGCAACATCCTCATACCCTGTCTAAAACTGGCTCTCGTAATTGGCTGTAGGCTCTTGCGAGCTCAATCTGGGCGTGGTCATGAACTCGTGGGGCACATGACCCTTGTTTTCAGTTTTTCCCATAAGACAAAGTTTGTAGCCCCTACTAAGAAGGCGAAGATTGTACTTCATAGGAAACGGCATCCACGGGTCCCAATGGCGCAACTTGAGGCCACAGCAGATGTAACAACCCTGCGCCTGAGCACTTTTCAAACTTTGAAACGATCGGTGATGCAGACCGGGAGTCGAATAGACATGAGAACCTTCTTCTTTTCGTAGCCAATGCTTGGACCATCTCTCATACGAATGTTCACTAATGATTGATGCACACACGTCGCAGAGTACTGCTTCTGGATGAAGGCCGATGTCCATCTCTACAAATTGGTGAAAGAATTTTAGAAGAATAAATGTTATTATGAGGTGGGGTAGGTAGGTACTGAGTAGGTGATAAGATGACCTTTCCAGCGTCAGATGGGCGATAACAAGGTACCACTATCAGGGAATATCGACCAATAGAGGGCTATTTCACCTAGGCTGCGGCCTTAAACCTGCCTCGGGAGACTTAGATACATAGATGTTTAAGTGAGTAGGGTGTGTTGAGGTTGATGGAAACATAGATTGTCGTCCATTATTCTAACAAGAGTATATGGCACTTTTCTACGCAAAAATATGGAATCCAAAGCTGTCAGGATCATTGAAACGCAACCCCCGATCCAAGGCTGAGATCTGCTTGATTTCGTCGTCGCTAAGGTTGAATGTGGCCGATGCTAAGTTCTGCTTCAGCCTATCGACATTGTTCGATTTCGGGATAACCACGATATTTCGTTGTGTGCTCTACAAATTTAAGAGTTAGCATATATCTTTCACAATGTTATTAATAGGGACTATTTACCCAACGCAACAGCACTTGGCTAGGTGTCTTGCCGTGCTTCTCAGCGATGCTCTTGACAGTGTCTACCTCGAATAATGGCTTGACGTTAACGGCATCTTTGTGGTTCAACTCAACGAAGCTCTGCGGCCCGAACGACGAGTAACCGATGACTGTAATGTTGTTCTTTTGGGCCATCTTGATGAGGTTCGGCTGCGTCAAGTACGGGTGATGCTCGATTTGCAGAACAGACACTGGGATCTTAGCGTACGACAAGACGTCATAGATAAGCTGAGCTTGGAAGTTGGAAACTCCGATGCTTCTGACGAAGCCATTGGGGTTCTCAGCGGTCTGTACCATATCCTCCAAGGCTTTCCATGTCTCAGAGATGGGTACCTTTGCGAGAGGCGCGACTTTGGTTTGTTCCTTGTCAGTCCAGAAGCAAGGCCAGCGGAGTTGATCGAAGGGAATGAACTTGAGCGAAATGGGAAAGTGTATTAGGAATAGATCGAAATAGCCAATGCCCCAGGCCTCGAGTTCAAGCTTCGCCATCTCGAAGGCATGCTCGCGCTTGTGGTAGTTGTTCCATAGCTTCGAAGTAATAAACAAATCCTCGCGCTTTACGATACCCTCGTTGATAGCTCGGCGCACACCCTCACCAGCCTCTTTGCTGTTTGTGTAGTCCCACGCGCCGTCGATGTGGCGGTATCCGAGCTTAATGGCATTGTACACTGTTATTTTTCTAAGCGTCAACACGGATTCATTATTCCTTGAGATTATTGAAACTGCAGCTTGGACAGACATACCTTGCTCGGCACATGTCTCGCGAGGGACTTTCCAGAGACCAAAGCCGATGAGTGGTATGGTCTATTGACCGTGTCAGTCACTTGTGAGGGCTATGACAAGCTATGATAACTCACATAGCCAGAGGCTAGCTTTGCAGTAGGAACTTGGTTAGCCATGGTTTTCCTTTCGCTGAGGGAGAATCTTGGGACTTGAGATGTTGTAAGTTGCTGGAATTTGCTGACCTCGAAAAATGAGGAAGCCCTCCTCTATAAAGAAAGCCATGAGGGGGGTCTAAAGCCATGACGTTAGGAAGTCGTCTTTGCAGCACTAGAACCTTCCAAGGTAAGTTTGGACCGCCGGCTTGCATTCAGCCTTAGCGTAATGGTGTGGATATTTTGATGTTGTTGAGTTGACCGAGACAAGCTCGACAAGACTCGTCATGCATCCACCACGAGGGGTAATATGGGTATTCGAGCACTGTCCCCTACACCTTCCTACATCCTTCCTAAAGTACCTACTTGCCTACCCGGGGGACTGTACTTGCCTGTATTTAACTACCTCATGCGTAAGTACCTATTATTACTGAATTTCTTTTAATAGGGGTCAAGAGTAACCCACATGCAGTAGTCAGGCTAGGTGAACATGTTGTGATGATATAGTATCCCTTTGACTGCCAACTCAGCTGCAAAACGCCAGGGCGCTAAATACAAGGGCGATGAACCAATTGAATAGGGAAACATCCAAGGTTTGGCGTTTTGCAGCTGAATTGGCAGTCAAAGAGATAAGGAGCCGACAAGTTTCCCATGGCCATGTAACATAGAGTACCTAGGTAGGTTACAAGCGGCAATGGTAAGTGGATAGGTTTCACTTCATCCCATCCATGCTCGGCTGGTTCCATACAGACTACTGCGAATGGCCCCACCTTGGGATAGGATAGCATTATCCTAGGTACCTAGGTAGATCTACAGTAGGTACTCATGTACCTATGATAACCCCTCTATCACCTATGTGGGTACCTCTACCCCACGTCGCGTCATGAACCGCGTTTGGAGTAGGGTAGCTAAACTAAAGCTTCAACTATACCCCGGATTTTCCCCTTTACACCCTATCAAGAAATCATGGCCCTCCCACTCCCGTCAGGCCTGGTGCCGACCGAAGTCGCCTTTCTCTGCGAGATGGAAATGATCACCATAGTGCCACGACAAAGACTCGAGTCCATTCCCATGCTCAGCGTACGATATTCAAACCCCACCACCCCGCCATATTCCCATTAGGTATTTTGCAACGCGATGTGATGCGATACAATGCGATGCGATAGACAATCATACTACTCTCTATCTACACACAAGTCTCAATTGAACCTCCCCCCAAATCTAACTCAAAACCAGGGTAAAACCCCAGCCCTCCGACCCCCCCGCCGCGCCGACCTCCCCCTCTGGTTCGCCCTCCTCCTAAAGAAACAGCGCCGCGCCAACATCGTGCCACCCCCCTGGCTCCTCTCGTCCTCCCTCCAAGAACTCATCCACGCAGAAACGAACCTCGATCCCGCGGGATTCAGTCCGCCTCCACCGGCGCCAATGCGCTCAGACGGGCGGGGCATCGCCAGACCATACGCCATCACCACAACTACAACAACACGACCCGGCGGCGAAGACAGAGAACTGATACTCTCCTCCCCATTCCTCCCAAGCTGCACGCAGGACGCGCCCTCGGGGTATCTCCCGTACCACTGGCTCGAGATCGCCGAGACGCTCCTAGCGCACGCAGCAGACGACATCCCAAATGCGCCCGAGGTGCGTGCCCTGCTGCGCGACCTGCAGGAGGTGCGGGCGGCGAAGATGCGGGCTAGCACGCGGCATCTCGAGGGCGGGGGTGGCGTCTTGAAATTAACCGGTGTAGGCGCCATGGAGCTCGCTGAGAGCAGGGGGTTCGTGCTCAGTGTTGTGGACGGTGTGCGGAAGCTAGGTGCTAGTATGGAGGCTGCGCGGCGCGAGGAGCTGGAGCGCGGAGACGATGGTGGGAATGAGAGTGATGATGATGATATGGAGTTGTAAAGGGGGGAAGTGGGGAGAGATGACAATGAATTGGGAATCTACTGCTTTGATACCATATTGCGACTACTGGGGCGCACATATATACATCTTCTTGTGACGCATATAGTGCTGAGTAGGTCGAACGAGAGAGTTGAAGTTGAATGTGCCATGAACTTAACCTTATACCCATACCAAAATAAAAATCTACAAATGATTCGCAAGATCGCGTCGAGCGCATCATAAAAGTTTATCGAACATTCGTTTGCTTTTAATGTACTTGTCTTTATCTCTATGCTAAGTTAGAGCTTCAAGAAGGCCAAAGTCTAACATTGTCTTTGTCTAGACAGTAAGTGTTCTGATGATAGTAGACCAAGGAAGGCTATGAGTGAAACTGCTAGACTATCAACCGTAAACTTGCAAATGTATCAGTACCGAATGCTGTCAAACAATGCGTCTATGAGACTCTTCATGCAACGACCCCGTCTTTACCAAAGATGTCCAAAAGCAAGACCAGAAAAGCTATGATAGACCAAATACCCGCCAATACTCCCGTAGATGTGGTTGAGCTTGAAGTCTAAAGCCGTTTGCCTGCACCTCTAAAAGCGAAATTAAATATTCTAGTAGTCTTTTACAACTCACAACTAATTAGGCAGTAGTTACTTGTGTTATGCCATCGGCGCCTGTCTCGACAACGGTAAAGCCGGCGGTATTGCCAGCTCCTGCAGCAGCTCTGTCGAAGGCAGCGTCGCTCCTAGAAAGGACGTTAGTAATTCCGGCAGAATAGAATGAGAGGGTTGTAATACCTGTCCAACAACGTCTCTATGTCTTCTTGACTAAGAATGTTGTCCCCGCCACTATGCTTGTAGACCTCACCGTCTTTAAGCAACAGGGCCCTCAAGATATCTTTATCAATATCCTCGCTTGTATCGAGCTTCTGGCTCATATTCTTGAAACCGCCTTTCTTGATCACGAGCTTCTCTAATCGACGTTTTGCGTCAGCACTTAGAAGGAGCTCCTCCTCTACTGTGCCCTTTGTGGCAAACCGATAGATGATAACGGGTCGTGTCTGACCGATACGATGGCAGCGATCTTGAGCCTGGAGATCTTGCTGTGGATTCCAATCACTAAATCACTAATGAGTACCCTTCTCCTTTAACCGAAATCAAGTCTCAACTTACGAATCAAAGAGGATAACTGTGTCGGCACTTGCAAGATTGATACCTTGACCACCTGCTCTAGTAGACAGTAGGAAAACCTTGTGGTCAGGATCTTCATTAAAGTCTTTGATTTGCTGCCTTCGATCTTCTTGGGACACGCTTCCGTCGATGCGGCAGACGTTCCACTTGCGCAATTCGGAACAGTAATCATGTAGGATGTCGAGCTGAGTCTTGAACTGCGAGAATATCAACACCTTATGGCCGCGTTCGAACAACGTAGGTAGTAACCGATCTAATAAGAGCATCTTCCCTGAAGAGGTGACAATGCTCTCATCAATTGGCTCGTCGGTATTATAGGCCCATGGATTATAAAAGTTGTGAGGTGAGTTACAGACCAGTCGCAACTGCATCAGTGGATTACCTAGCTTTTTATCGGCAATCTGTAGCTCTACGACCTGTTAGCGACTATGTAGCAGTCTTCTAGAACTGAGTTACGTACTAGCCAACTCAAGTGTCTCGGCTCGCTTAATTTCATCAGCATCTCGGAAATCTTCTTCGAAATCTTCTCCCTGGTTCTTCAATTCCTTGGCTAGCATGTCTTCAAAAGCATCGTCATCGAGTTTATCCTCATCGACATCATCCGGTACCTTGTAGGACACAGGCTTTTTTCGAGAGCGTCCTCTGGTTTGCGCAGCCGTTGCTGGGGTCGACTGCCGGCTGGACTTAGCGCTCTTTGATACAGATGATTCGCTAGTGGGAGATGTTTTTCTCTTTAAAGTCGCCTTCGAAGAGTTTGAAGAGTTCTTCGGCGTTACGTTAGACTGTGACGCTTTATTCTTTGGTCTCATCATTAAGGAGAAGACATTATTCGCTGCTGGTGGAGGCGGTGTCTCGGCGGGGTGCGAACTAGCTGCTCGCGATGACTGCCGACTCGATCGTCTTGAACTGTTTGGTGTATTGTTGACTTCAGCCAATCTTTCTACAACTTTGTTCTCTAAGTAGCTCCGGGTGTCGGTTTTCTTATCGCTGACAACGTTATAGAGATCAGTTTGCTCTTTTGTCATTGGTGCGTAGAGCACGTATTCACGCTTCTTGGGTAAGTAAGCAGCTACATCGGCTTTGATTCGGCGAAGCAATAGTGGCTGGAGAACTTTATGTATCTTGGAAACGAGCGATTGACTCTCCTTGTCTTCAATGAATTGAGCCGTCCCCTCCTCATCTTGCAGGTCACTAAAGTCGAACCAGACCTCGAACGCCTCCCAATCAAGGAAGGTTTCTGGCATTAGAAAATGAAGGAGTGACCATAATTCCTTCAAGTTATTCTGTAATGGCGTTCCTGTAATGAGCAGACGTGTGGCTGATTTGAATTGTTGTAGCTCTCTGAACAATTTGGCGTCTGCATTTTTCATTCGATGACCCTCATCCTGATAGCACATCAGTTTGAAAAACTTCAGTAGATAGAGACCATACATACCACAACGATAAATGCCCAATCGATTTTTGAAAGTGCTGCATGATCTCTCAAGACCATTTCATACGATGTGCAGACAACCGGAAATCTCTGATTAGGGGCGCCCTTTTGATAGTGTTTCATAATCTTATCACGAAAGATCTGCTGACGCTCCTCGATTGTCCCATGATATAGTACAAACGGGATTGTCGGAGTCCATTTATGAAACTCATCCTGCCAATTGGATAGAGTACTTAACGGTGCGATAACAAGGTGTGGGCCAAAATACTCTTCTTGCTCTCGCAAGAGCGCGACTAAAGAGATGACTTGGATTGTTTTCCCTATCTCATATTAGCGCACGGTAGAAGCCGGTTAGCTGGAACGATGAGACAAACCGAGACCCATCTCGTCTGCTAGGATGCCGCTCATGCCTTGGAGACATATCTCATACATCCACGTGAGCCCCTCTAGCTGGTAGTCTCTCATAGTGCCACCCGACATTATCTTAGGTTGTTTCTTAAGTCGTAACCCAGCATCTACGAGTGCCTGATTATCAAAGTCGCGACCAACGCGACCAAGCGCCTTCGTCTTTTGGGTCAAGATATCGCTGAACACCTTGGACTTGCGCAGCAGCTCGTCGAGTTCCTTAGCTTTCCGAGCTTTTTCTTGCGGTGATAGTATGATCTTCTTGCGCTTTCTGCGAGCCGCAAGTCTCTTCGCTTCTGCTCGTGTGTTCTCAGCACGCGCCTTCTTTTCTTCGGTCAGCATTTGCTGCTCTGTGAAAGTGGAAGTGACCCCCATCGTTGCGGTGCTTTTCTCTTGGGACGGAGGTGATGATGGTGGGCTAGTAGCAGGGCTTGAGCGATGAGAGGGCGATGTGGGAGAGTCTATATCCGAAGATGGACTGTAGGCCATGGCTTTTTCGGAATTCTCGGTAGCCAATCGCTAAATGTGACAAGGAGCGCAGATTACAAAGCTGGGTGTACATAGGTATAAAAAGAATTGAGAAGTTGGGAATGACACTTGAGGTGTAACACTGAGTGGTGCAATAAAGATTGCAAGGGACTGAAGACAGTCGATAGTCTCAGAATTGAGGGATCGGATTGGTTAGAGCAAAGTTTTTGTGAAAATGAATTGAGACCAAACAGAGACAGGAGGTGCTGTAAAAAGTGAGGATTTCACAGATGGCAACTCATTAGCGCGTCACCCTTGCTAGATTTAGTGACGCGAATTCCCAGCGAAGTCATGCGTTAAGTGGTCTTGGCGGTTAATAAGCAGGCACTGGCCATTGCATTCAGGCAGTGATATGGGGGTCAAACAACCTTGGAAAGGACAAGGGAATGCGTGGCCCCACTTCTCCGGTTCCAGCATTACAGGCGACAGGTACAGGTACATGTACTAAAGTACCTATTTCACCATTGCGCCACTTTATTAGTCAGGCACAGCCCCGTCTACCTATCATCATCTGCCAGCGCCATTGACGATCCGCCAATTCTCTCCCTTTCAACAACGATTGCGCAACGCCTCCGACGACCAGAACCGCCGGAAGCACGCGTGAAGAGGAATCGCGAACATCAGAAGGCTCAACTTGGGGTGTATCGTTGGTCAAGATGGCGACCGGCGCGCAGAATTTCTACGAGTTGTATCGCCGAAGCAGGTACAGCGCCACTTACCATATCACACACATGCTTACTATGGACGCGGGATGAGAACCTGCCGTAGATTGCGCGAATGTTGCTAACCAGAACATTTTTGTTTTCCTCATCTATAGCATCGGTGGTGCGCTCACAGATACGCTCGATGATCTCATCACCCAGAACAACATCGACCCGCAGCTCGCCATGAAGGTCCTGGCCAATTTCGACCGCGCTATTACCGAAGTCTTGCAGGAGAAGGTCCGGTCGCGGTTGACATTCAAGGTGAGTAAGAAGCACGCGGAGAGGAAGAGGGCAGTGGGATACTGGGTTTAGTCAGGATCTGCGTCTTCGTATATCTGGTAGCCGAAGCCTAAAGACTGACGTGTACCTCTATCTGCTATTTTACAGGGAAGCCTCGATACCTACCGTTTTTGCGACGAAGTCTGGACCTTTCAATTGAAGAATGTTACTTTCAAGATGGAGAACGGCGGACAGGTTGTCACTGCTGATAGGGTCAAGATTGTCTCCTGCACTGCCAAGCCTACGGGTACAACTACGTAACTGCGCTTGTTCTCTCTCATTTCGAACATACTATCGAGTATACTAGGAGTTCAGGAGAGGGTGGCACACCATAACATTCTACGATCATTGCTACATGGCCACGAATAGCCTTCGTTCGTGCAGCTTGATCACTATACGTTTCGCGAATCTTGCATTCCCCTTCGGCCGTTGAAATGATGGGAATTTACATAGATTCTGCCTGCACTACAGACTTGATAAAAATTACGGGCTCAGGAAGCATAAAGCAGAGCTGGAGCATCATCTCCATTGTCATCAGGGCGTTTGGTGTTTCGGGGGTTAAAGGGTCAGGCACTGTAGGTTACAGCTTAATGCGATACGATTTCCATGCAATTTTTTGTTTTATAGTGCTCCAGTCCCGTTACAATGTGAGACATCGTCCTTGATGTTCCGTGTGCAACATACCGCACGAATACGAAGATCTTGACCAACAAATAAAATGTTAACGTGTTTCATCTCTATTTCCTCTAATGTTTGCGCGATAGGGGTATCAAATGGATAGCGCCAGCACTAAAGTAGCCCAACTACCCAAAACACGGGGGCCACAATCATCATCTATTGTGCGGCGAATTATCCAAGTCGCCAAGAAGCGGGACATCCTCGTCCTCTTCTTTCAAGCCAGGGAGTGTTATCGCCCCCTGTCCCCGCTCAGCGGCTTCCGCCTCCTCCGCATCAGCATCGGCATCGGCATCTACACCATCGGGGCTGCCGTCTTTGCGCCCGAGTATGACGTTCCCGGCCACAAGCAGGGTGGCGCCGGCCCACCATAACGGTGGCAGGGCCTCGGCGAAGATAGCCAGGCCCAGCAGTGCCGAGATCATGAAGTTCGTCGACGTGTTCATGATTGAGACTTGGGTTGTCGAGTTTCCCTTTGCTAGGGCCTGTGTGAAGAGCGTCCACATCTACATTTTATGTTAGGATTGCCTGCTTAAAGTGAGGTGCTGAGGCTGAAGGGACGGGGGTCACTTACTATGATATTAAACAGAATGTTTAGGCCGAAAAATGCCTGGGTATGTTAGTGCTTGATTTAATTGCAAGTGTCCTTTTAGATAGTATGAAGGAACAGTATATAGTGAGGAACATGGTGTAGCCGCCCCGGCACGCAGACACCCTACTCATAGACACATGGCGTAGGGTTAGGAAATGAAGAATATGGGAACTTACACATCGAACAATAATCTCAAGGAACCCGTCGATGCTTTCAATGCTAAGAAATCCTGATATGCCACGAGCGATATGCGCCGTCAAGCCATCTGTGGTCCTGATGGGAACGGAGTTTAGTCTAGAGATCCTAGCAGTAGCGAACTTATAACAGAGAGAGAAAAGACAGAAACGAGCAAATAAATGAATTTAAAAAAAAGATTAGGAAAAGAAAGTATGAATCTGACTATACTCACAGCTTAGCAAAAACGCCATTGAAAGCAGCACAAGCACCGCTCGCAACAGCGTACACGATCCACGTATTCCTTTTGGTCCAGGGCATGTCGTCTCTATCACCCGTACTGCTCGTACTCCTCGTCTTCTTGACAGCACCAGCTTCTTTTTCTTCCGCAAGATTTCCCCCTTCCGTCTTGGAGACAGTGGGCCCTGGTCTCCGCTGTTTCAGAACACTGCCGGTAGATGATGGCCCGGGGTTACTTAAGGGAGGGGATGAGGTAGTGGTGGTAGCGGGAGTGGGAGCAATAGTAGTAGCAGTAGTAGTAGTAGCAACGGAATCAGGAACGGGATTAGGGCTAGGAACGGGGCCGGGGGTGGAAGCGGGAGCGGGAGCGGGAGCGGGAGCGGGAGTGGCAGGAGGGAGTTTCGAAGACCGTTTTTTAGATCCGGCCATTGTGGGAACCAAGAAGGGGGTAAGCAGATAGGTAGATGTAGGTATCCTATATAAACCAGACAGATAGATGACAGATAGAGGGTTGGGGGAGCTGATAATCATGCGCCACGCCAGGCTAGGCGACTCAGGGATACAAGCCGAGCAGCAGCACCAAGCAAGCAAGCGGCAGCAAGTAGTGCCGTGTCGTGTAGTGTAGTGCAGTGCAGCACAATGTAGTGTAGTGGATGTGTGGATTTCCTTCGTGACGGGCCTGATTGGCAAAAAGCTGACCCGTATGTTTCACATAAGTCAGGCTGGGCCGTTTTTCCCCTTCCTTTTTATTGTGCTACCGTGCACGTCCGTAGGTATATTACTACGCGGGTGGTGGTACTGCACGAGCTCACTTGCTCGCTTGCTGTCTTGGTTTGGGGCTGTGTTCTTGTCCCGTAAAGTGTTCCAGCTGTGACGTCCGCGGGATCCATACACGTGGGAAAATCGCCAAGAGCTGGTGGGTTTTCGGGAGGGAACGCGCGTTGGGAAATCCTTGGCAAGATGGGTCCTTAGCTCGACGGTTGAATGCATATAAAGCACCACGCCATAATCTAGGCGATTTCTTGACTCGTTGACTATCTAAAGCAATGAACGGTGCAGAATCATGTGTATAATATGAATCGTGGGAGGATAGCAATTATTCTACATTATGTTAGAAATTGACGATCGACTCAATTTGTGCATCGTTATTTCTAAAAATAACGGGCTAGATTACTCCACTCAAAGCCACGATCTACGAGGTAGATTTCAATCACTCTAGCAAGGTTCAAAAACAAGCTTTTCAGCCCCATTCACAGCATTTGTTAGCACATGTTTAACCCGAGAAAGAGTATTGAAATTCTATTCATTATCCAAACCAATGTGTTATCTATTAGCAAGCTCAACGCCATCAATATCGCCCACGTCTTCGTCCCCGTCCATGATATGACCCTGACCACCCCGTAACAATGCGCTGGACTCCTCGCTCCCATTTCCCAGCTTTATGCGGCCGCCGCTAATATGATTCACTTTATCCGAAAACCACGTAGCTATATTTTCTATGACGTGCCATAGCTTCTCATGCCCCTTGGCAATCTCGTGTTGCTCGCGCGGATTTTCTGCGGCCTCCACCTTGAATTGGTACTTTAGACAATCTTTGACCGTCACCAACCCTGTGAGTTTACCATGGTGCTCAATTAGAATAACACGCGGCCCGATCTTGCGGAACATATCCATCACCGTCTCAAGCGGTAGCCGCGGGTGCACGGTCACCGGCGTAGCGTCGACGAAGCGACTAAAGTCGATTGATGCCGATGACATGCTCAAATCCATGCTGATCGTAATGGTCGGAGTGATGGGTGTAACGGCGGAATTCACCCCCGATGGAGTAAAATTGCATCTGGCTTGCGGGTTCATGGCCATAGCACGGTCACGACGCAAACGATCGATAGCATATCGTAACTCCGTTCTGCCGATGTATCCAACGAGGATATTGCTGCGAGTATTCTCGACGATCGGAAATCCCTGATAATGTGGCTCTTTAAGCAGATCTTCGATGGACTCCAGAGTCATCCCATTTACGGGAATCGCCACCACATCACTTGTCATGACAGTTGATACCGGAACACCAAAGTTGTGTTCCTCTTTGTTGTCAAGGAAAGGAAAACCACTGAACCAAATCATGCGGTCGGCAATACCACCCTTGCCGAACAGCTCCGACACGATCTTGGTAACGCCCACGACGATCATTGTGGGCAAGATATAAGTTAGAGCTCCTGTAAGTTCGAACATGATGACCACAACCGAAACTGTGAGATGCATAATGCCACTTAGTGCGGCCGCAGCACCTAGGAAGGCGTAGGTTCCAGGCGTTATGCACGGCTCATCCGGGAGACAAGCTGAGAAGAACATGCTATCTGGATGTGCGTGGTAGATGGTCTGCATGATAATTCCGACTGTTCGGCCAAAAGAGGCCCCAATAGCCATCGAAGGAACAAATATTCCAGCTGGTACCTTACAGCCGTAAGAAATGATGACTAGGAAGATTCTAATGACCGTTGCCAATGTCAAGGACATGATGTTAGACCAAGCTTTGTCCTGCTCGCATAGCCCACGGTAGTCTTCAGCTCCTTCACACTCCAGGAAGAGAATCTCCATGCTTTCGGTCATGTCGATGCGTAAGAATGCGTTAGGGTAGCAGATAATGGCTGTACCTGCAGCTAATAGAGTCGCTTCCAGAATTGCCCATTTCGTAAGGTACTTCTTCCGGAACGCTTGCACCTGAAGATTCCACTTCATAACAAAGGCCCCATATAACCCTCCAAAAATACCAATTAATATGTATGGTATAATCTCAAAGAGATGCCACGACCTGTCGTATTTGACCTGGAACATGACAAGCTGGCCGGTTCTGAAAGGGTTCATTGCAGCTAGCACTGCAGTCGCAACAAGAGCACAGAAATAGCTTCTCCATAAAGTTTTGAGCGGAAAGTGGCTTGACATCTCTTCCAAAGAGAAGAGAACGCCTCCGATAGGACTGCCAAAGGCGACAGCCACGCCAGCAGCAGCGCAAGCACTGAGGATTTCTCGTGTCTTCGATGCGTTACGCCTATACTTGGCGAACATCCTCGAGATAACGTGACCAGTGCAAACCGCATAATGTACACTTGGTCCCTCTTTTCCCACAGAGAGGCCAGATCCGATGGCAAGAGGAAGGGCGACAGACTTGATCAGTAGTGTCCAGAAACCCAAAAAGCCTTTCATGACGAAGCCGGCAATGATGCACTTGATCTCCGAGATACCCGAGCCAGCAGCGTACGGAGCGAAGGATTTTACCAAAGTTGCGGCCGTGAATGCGAATGTAGTCTACTAGGTTTAGCTTACAAAAATAGGGGTCGGGAAAGGCCTCAACTTACCGCAAACAGAATGTATATAAAATAATTCAAGGGCTCAAAACCAGTCCATTCGTGCCATTCCGGACAGCCGTTGTCCTCGCCCCAGCAGCAGAACTGTTCGTTGAGGTAAAAGGCTGTAGTGCAGTAGCCAGTCTTAGTATCGGCGAGCCACTCGGTTATAATATTTAGAAACGCGGCGTTGAGACCGATGGCGGCGCCTATAAGAGTGACGACGATCCAACCCTGGGCAGCGTCGTAGGATTCCCACAACCGGTATCTCCAGGACACCCTGCCATGGTCGTACAGTCCGGCTGCCTTTCTCCGTTGCGCGTTCCGTCGGATACGTTCTTGGGCTGCATCTTGGACCCAGTCTGTTTACGAAGCTTAGCATAGGGCCAACTATTCGTCGAACCCGTCGGAGTGCGTACCTATCGTTGTAAAATCCTAAGTTGAAGTGTCAGGACCCAGGCTTAATGAATTGGCCACCATAAGCGAGCACAAAGACGTACCTCATATCTCTTGATTTCAGCAATCTCCTCCTCGATTTGATTATGTGCAGGAGCATTTCCATTCTCGCCTCGTTCGGCCGTCGAAACGGCGTAGGAGAATCTCGAGCTCACAGAAGGTCGTCGGAGGGGTTCGGCCTGGGTGAGGGAGACCGACGAAGAATGTGGGTTCATTGCCTCGGCGTTCTGGACATTCTCGCTTGGCCTTTCTCGGTAGTTGTAATGGAATCTGGTGGCGCCCGATATGCGTGGGATTTAGATGGAATGGATCTGCGAATAAGTTGTTTCTTGCGATTGATGGGCTTGGAGGAAAGGTAAGGGTGTTATCAGTTGCGCCAGAAGCTCTCCTACTGTATGCGTAATGATGTTGGGGCTCAGCTGCTAGCGCAAGTGCACTAATCTAAGGGGTCTAGAAGCTGCATTGGCCTCTGTGGGGCAATGGGGACCCCTGTAGCCAAGTACGGACCTGCATTTTAATAGGGTCGCGTCTGAGAGAGCGTTCACGCGTATAGAGATTTCATAGAATTGAGTTCCTTCGACGCAAGAGCCTCATTTCCTACTTCTAGCTATTTCCATAACCTTTGTGTGTACGTCTCACCGACCGAAGTAAGTAAAGCGTTCCATTTCGTTTATAAGCGCTACCATATGGAGCGCCACTGCTCTTGCATTAATTACTTCTACAATCTCTCGTTTCAACATTGGTTGGTTCACTGAGAGCCCCGGCACTCAAGGTGAGAAAGTTGAGAGCGAATTTGATTCTATGACGGAAACTCGCGATGGCTTTATCAACGATTTTGACCAATATTAAATCTATGACTAAATGTGTCCACTGGAGAACCAGAGACAATACCATATGCATTGTTACTGACTATCCAATATGAGCAGGAATCTCATACCAAAGCACAAGTTTCTTACAACTTCTGAGCTTTCATTTCAAAGGTCAACCACAAGGGCCGCCGCTATCTACACTCTAAAACCGGAACTAGATATATCACGCACCATGCCTTACAATACGACTGCGATCCCACCTAGAAAGGAGGTCACGGGCCAAGCCCAGCTTCCATGTAAGTCCAACCAAGCCAACCACTTCGAAACCCCGATCCCTAGATTCTTACTAACCAATCGCCATAGTATCCAGAGTGAAGAAGATAATTGCCCAAGATCAAGACATCAACATCTGCTCCAACAATGCCGCCTTCGTCATCACACTAGCAACCGTGAGTACATCTATCCATTTATCACCTATCCCCCTTCACAAGCTGATCTATTCGATCACTAACACTCCTCACAGGAGATGTTCATCCAATATCTCGCAAGCGAAGGCCTAAACATGGCAAAGCTAGAGCGCAAGCCCAGACGGAATATCCAATACAAAGATCTTGGTACTTTGCCTTCTTCACTCATCCCTTACCCCCTACCTACCCATTACAATTTCCTTTAGCTAACGCCTCACAGCAAACGCAGTCTCTCACCAAGACAACCTACAGTTCCTAGAGGATATTATCCCCAAGACGGTGCCCTATAAGCAGATCAAAGCGCACGCGGCCGCGACGCGCGCGAATCTCAGCGGCGGCTCCAAGACAGGAGACTCCGGCGCGGGCCCCGAGGACTCGCGCCCGACGGCGTCGCGGCAGCCCAATGGCAAGAAGCACAAGGGGCGCGGGGGCGCCAACGGTGGTGGTGGCAGCGGCGCCGGCGGGAACAGCAGCATCGCGAGCTTTGTGGGGGCTAGCGGTGCTAAAATTGTGAGCGAGGACGACACGTCCGTGGATCCGAATGAGCAGTTGCAGGACGAGATTAGACGGGCGAATAGGGAGGATGACGATGTCCATATGGCTGATTAAGACGTGGTTCGTTAGAAGCGTTAGTCCTCGGGGTGGAGAGGAGAATCCTGCTGTAGGCACGAAGAAGGGTTGAGACGTCGTGGTCAGTCATGTGGTCTTGACTATCTTGTATAAATAGTTGTTTGGGTGGAGGGGACGCATCACGTGTTACAAGAAGCACCAGAAGAATGCAGTCAATTCACAGCTGAACGGTGCATATTTTGTGTGAAAGACCAGCAATGCTATCGCCGTAATAGTTTTCATGGGTATATACCAGACTCATACCTTCATAGAGTAGTTCCAGACGTCTCGTATTCCTGCAGACTCCTGCGACCATCGTCTTTAAATATGATAATTCTTATATCACCCTTCTCATTCCTCCATCTCATCATTCATAGAAACCCCAGCAGGCAACCTACCCTCCCTCAACATCGTCTCAAGCCTCGTGATCTCGTCCAGACTCGTCGCCCGCTTAATCATATCCTGCAACCGCTTCTTCTCCTTATCGGTGAGCTTGATCCTAGACATACGCATGGACAGGCCAGCAGTACCGCCCCCATCCTCGAGAGAAGATGCGGCACCGAATGTTTTAGATTTGACATTCATTATCTTCGTGGCGAGTTCCGTAGGCGCCTCGACCGTGCCGAAAAGCTCCTTGGCGTGTTTGCGCTCGGCATCCTTCACTTTGACATAGTCAAGGAATCGTACCGAGGGACAGCGCCAGAGGACCCAATACCGGTAGTTCTACAATCCGGACGTTAGCTTCTAACCCTTTCGCGCCTTGTCCATACTTTCCGGCTCGTGGAAGTTATGCTCACATCTTTCTTGGTAACGGGGTTATCTCGAAGGACGAGGTGTGTCAATCGTGAGAACGACCCTAGAGGGTCTAGATCCGCGAGCTCGCCCAGATTGTTCGACTCCAGTTGGAGATTGGTGAGGTTTGGGATCGAGTTTGCAAGCGTCGGCTGTATCGAGGAGATGCGGTTGCGCGCCAGGAGTAACGTGCGTATCCGTGGCGAAAGCGGGAAATTCCCAAGCACCTGAATATCGTTGTCGACTAGATCTATGGCATCTTGGGGCTAAGCGGAGGCATGGCTAGGTCAGCAGTGGCCAGCAGACAATAGGGGTATACAAAACAGTAATCACGACACTTGCTAACCAGCAATGTTATATACAAGACAAAGATCGGGCGGGAATGAAAGAAAGTGGGATACGTACGCCTGCTACACCCAGATTCTCGATGGCGGGAATGCGATGTCCTGTTCAGGCCGACAAAGGCTCGCTATCAACTCTGCTCTTCTTTTCCTTGACTTGATGGCTAGATCAAATAGATGTGTAGTATCTGTTCTTTTCTGACGTACCTCGAAGGTCGAGCTCACGCTCCTTCAGCGCATTGAGCCATGATGGTGAGTTCTGGAGAAGCTCGGCCGTGAGCCTCATTTTTTGGAGCTGGACAAGCTTAGATGCAATTTACCGTTGTGATTCGAACAATTCAATGCCGTCCTTGTTTTCGTACACCTATAAACAATAGGCGATATCGTGGTTTGAAAGAGTTCCTGACAGTTCGTTTTTTGATCGCGTGTACAGTATTATGAGTACAATAGAAATCGGTACTAGCTCCTAGTGTGGAAGAAAGCGAGGCTGAAAGGATGGAGGTAAAAATTCAGGGATCTAATTTCAGCCTTCTGCCCCACATACATGTATGAAGTGGGGTGTGACCACTAAAATTGCAATCGGGCCCTTACCAATATCTTTGTAAAGAAACATAACAATTTAATGCATCTATCAGCATTAGAGGAAATACCTACATGTAGGTACTAAGGGATGTACGCGTTCAACTTCAAAGCCCCAATAGCGACATCCAGCCTAGGAAAGTCTTCCCGGTATTTCAATATTCTCGATTTCAATTACAAGGCATAAAATATGTTTATCATTTCTACGGTATATTAGTTCAACGCCAATTGTTCTCAACTCCCTTCATGACTGGGACCAGGCTCTTTGATATCTCTACCGAATACCTTGCATATATCTTCGGCCTAGCTATGGCGAAACATAGAGTCTATGATGACGTTATATGGCTGACAATGGCTATTTGGGTTATGAATGCATTGTTACGCTCGCCTTGATTCGCAACTTGTTCATTATGTTCAAAGAACCCTGCTCCAAACCCCTTGGTGGACCATACTTTCAATTGTTCGGTAGGACAACGAATGTCGCTGACAAAACACATACAATCCTACTGCAAAGAGACAAAGGTTCTCTTTGAGCATTAGTTTGATTGTTCAAGGATTGTATATTTAGTACTCGATACCCCAGGCTCTTGAAATTCCATGAATTGCTCAACAATAACAGCAAGTGAACCTATTCTACTAATTCATCTCACGATCCAAGTGTACGACCTCAACAGGCGATCTTCCCTAGAGGAATTTTTTTCAAAATAACTAGCGAACACGGTATGTTTCTAGACGGAACTACCGTAAGATACAACATGAATAGTCTACAATGGTCCCAAACCGAATCAAACGCCATACAGCAGTGGAGAGGCATGACAAGCCATGAACGTTCCGCACATCAACCGCGAAGACAACATCGAGAATACCATATACGGAACATTCCTTCCGTTCATAGTGACGCAGAATTGAGCAGCTGCAATAGTAGCGGCAATAGTAGCTCCGATAGTTCCACGTATTCGAGAAAGAAAGCTCGAGATGTCGTGAGTCATCTCAAGTATCTTGTACGAAATTACTTGCGACAAACGCGTTCTTCGCCTTCTGTTAAGGACAGTACGAAGAAGCTTACGAACCAAGAATCCTTTGTGCCATCACCGAAAATCACGTTTCTAATCGACAGGCCCACTAACCTCGTATGCCAGATTTGCCAGCAAGCACGTTTAAAGCTGGCAGTTACAGCAGAAGACCCAGGACCCGATATGGCTTGTATCCTTCCGTGTGGTCATATAGCCTGTAATGGCTGTATGAATCAATGGCTAGACAACCACACTTCGTGTCCCTTTTGTCGAGCTACCATGACGCACAAGGGTTGTAAACACAAGGTAAGGCCTCGTCTTCTCGCTCAGGATACTATTTTTGGTCTTCCGCCAACCCTCTCGAATGGTGGTAAGATTGGCACTACGTGTTTTAAGTGTATCGAAAAGGATAGAAGGCGGGTATCCGTAGAACGTTGGGCTAAACTTGCCGAGGATTTCAAGGCAGCACGGCGTAATGCCGAGAAACTCGGCACTGACGCAGCTAAAGAAGAGATGCGTAAGGCGCAGAAGGCTTTCGAACAAGTTCCGGAAGACGATTATATGGTGCTATCGGGCATACAGCTCCATCAATGGTGAGTTTGGTTGTGTTTCTTTGCTACGGGCATTTTCTCTTTGCGAAGTCGCCGGCGACAGACCATACAGTCCCATTGCGAAGCTCACTTCGCTTACTTTCCAATACAGACGTTTTGTTATTTTAATTTAAAAGTTTGTAAAGTTCACTGTTAAATACACAGGTATCTTCGGCGGGACAGAGCAGGTCAGCTTATTCTTGAAGTCATTTGGTGACTAACTCACATATCTTTGCATAATATACGAGTGTATAGGTATAAGATAAAAATGACTTCTCTAGGTCGCTATAATTGTGAATACTATACGCTTATATCTAACATTCTACGCCTTATTCTAATTGAATAAAACATTCATGATAGATACTATAGCGACCAAGAAGTGTGATAATGCGCCAATATGGAGTACCCGTGCAGACTCCACTTTCGTCCACCTGAAGCAGTAACCGAAGTTGACCCTTCAGTTGCAACTTAAAGACCTGCACCTGAAGGGTCAACTTCGGTTACTGCTTCAGGTGGACGAAAGTGGAGTCTGCACGGGTAGTGTTATGGAGAATTGCCATGTTCAGAAATCAATATCTTTTTTTTGACGGACCAGCCCGGGTACTGCCCGGGGCATGGCGGAGACCATACATTGCAGCGCTTGCTGAACGTGCTCGTACAGACGTTTCCATCCAATGAATCTCGACCGCTGATAGCCTACTAAACAATTAGAACATTCTCATTGTAACCCTACATAGTAGTTGTACAAGTGCATCACATGCTGGGGTTGTACCTTACACGCAGATCTACATGTAGGCCCACCTACAGACCCCACCTGATGCTTAACATGGATATGTGTACTGATAGAGAGTTCAAGCCGTCGATGTCAATGTGAATTCAAAACGTGATAAGAGTGTTGTGTCTCGTTTACTACGTATCTATGTAGGTAGTCACAGTTGCACGGGCAATTCCAGGCTACAAAGTAGTAAGCGCTACGGTAGGTAGCTTACAGAGGCAAGCAAGGCCGATAACAACCTACGACTAGCCGGCACAGACACACCACACGCTACGGTAATTAGAGCAGTCCTTGGTAAGCGTTAGAGAGTTGTATTGTGGGCTGTGTTTGGGCGGCAGGCAACGTATATGCTACCCAAGGCAGAGCGCGGCCATCCAGAGCCAATCAGACCCGGCAAGAAACGCTAGCTACCGTGCCTCTCGCGCTAGGGTCCTTCATGCTAACGAATGTCAGTACACTAAACTAGTTCTGTACTAGCTCCAGGTTTACAACCAACTAGAGTTCGCTTAGGTGCACTTTAGCAACGCAGTTACAACCTGTCATAACCACACTAAGTAAGTGAGCAGAAAGTGAGGAAGCAAAAGGGCAAGGATATCTGCAGCACATTTCCTACATTACACAGGTAGATGGATCCAGACTGACCTGCACTCCCCAGTATTCTTTCTGCCAAGTCCCCTACCAGTCCCCTGACCACTGCACCTTAACCGAAGAACCCTTGACCGTTTTTGTTGAAGAATGAGCTCAGTGGCTAATCCTACGTACTACGTAGTATATCCTCTCGATCCTTACGCTAGGCGATTTCTAGCGTATGGCAGATCCGTTCTGTTCTTTGACTGATCGACTACTCTACTGTACATACGGACAGTAGAAAGAGGCATGTTATCGCTGATCCAGTCAACCCTCGCCAGCCCTCACGTTTGCCTATCTACGTACATAATCCAACCCTTTCTCTGTTGGGTTGGAGAGAGTCTTTTTATATGCCGGAACAGGACGACCAAAGGGGAAAGAAATGTCGATCTACTGTGCCATACGTACAGTAAAGTACACCTACCTAGGTAAGTAGGTAGGTAGTGTGGTGTACATACGCTGCACTACGCATATTAGCACCACTGAGTAGGTACACGGTTATACCCTGGCCATCATCGTCAAAATTTGGGCGTACTGTCCTCGCCAAGGCCTCAAAAAAGCTATCTAGCACAAACCAAGGATTCCAAGATAATACCAAGCAAGTGCCCAACACCATCTATCGTCGGTTACGCCTTGCCGAGTGCAGTTAACGTCAGAATGAATCAGTTCCAGTCTATCCGGGCATTTTATCTTGTCGCTCTCGGATCTCGACTCGAGGCTCAGCCCC
Source organism: Xylaria sp. FL1042 (assembly GCA_022495085.1). Lineage (NCBI taxonomy): Eukaryota > Fungi > Ascomycota > Sordariomycetes > Xylariales > Xylariaceae > Xylaria > Xylaria sp. FL1042. The sequence continues at coordinate 113,168 of MU380171.1, read as the reverse complement.
TTCGTCCCGGCCATCGTCTCTCATCTGACGCCCACATCTTTACACCTTGCACATTCTCCAGAGCCTTCCTATTATAGCTTCCCTAACAGGGGGTGATCTTGTTCATCACCATTTGAGAGGGGGGCTTGCATTGCAGTGCATCTACTCCGTACTCTGTAGTATTACGCTGCTCTGACCATAAACCATACCGTACCATACCATACCACACCATCACTCCAGGGAACTGTCCAGGGCCACACGATACCTACCTTACTAAGTACTTTACACTACACAGCTTCTTATACCGTACTGTGCAGTGTAGATCTACACTTCACTGCTGGCTAGTGCATACTCAGTGGTTCGACTTGTGCTTGTGTACCTAAGCTTGACCTGACTTGGCCTGGCTTGACCTACTCTACTAAGTAGACATCGTACACCCTGCCATATGCAACAACGCTGACCTAATCCTTCGGCTCTTCTCGTCAGCCCCCGCGTGAATTCTCTCTGTACGAGTGCCAATCGCCAATTCGAGACTTGGCCTCCGTATGTGCCAGGTAGTGCCGTCAAGCCATTGCGTACTGGCGCCTTGTCCGCTAGATGGGTTAGTGGTCTGATGTATACTACTAGTATATGTATACGGAGCTCGGTAAGCTCAACATCGTACGTATATCTATTACATACTAAGTACATACTTATATAATAGTATACTGCTATGAAGTAGTGTTGGTGGCACGGGTCGAGCCGAAAGAAACCAACCGTTCCCTTCCCTTCCTTCTCATTGTCGACTACCTATATCATTGTTATTATTATTCATTCCTTTTTATTAACCTTCTGTGTTTACCCGTCACCGCCCTTGGCTGACAACCACAAACAGAAAAACGGAAACGGACGTGACACGACCTAGAACGGTCTGACGAAATCGAAAAAATCCACTGCAGTGCTCCCACACACGTACATACTTATACTGTACTGTATACCACTGTATCCATCCGGGCGCCACCCCAGCTCCCCCATCTTCAATCTTTCCTTCCCTGAGGCCGGGACCCCCATCTCCCTGCCCGTTCTGTACCGTCCATCCATTCATCTCTCGCATTTGACCCTTTTTTTCTCCACCTCCTCATGTTTCTCCCTGCATCTGCTCCTAGAAACACGGCTAGGTACTCCTCGTGGCTCTTTTCGTGAAATATCACCATACCTCCCGCTTACCTATCCCGCTGGCATATCGGTGCACAGCTACATTATACTCTCTCTATATATACATATATGAGACTACATAAAACTGCTCCGGGACTGGCGTATTTGGAATTCGAATTGTTGCCAACAATCCCATGAATTGTATTCTCCGTCTGCGACTAAACCCGCCGCCCACCCGTAGGCCATTTCCCGAGTGACGCATCTACCAACTCTCCAACTACCGTGTCGACAGCCTCTGCGTCGAACTCTGAGCCCACTCCGACGGCTCCTCTGCAAGCTGCAGAATGCCAACCTATCTATGCCACGGCTTCCGCTGGCACCGGAAGAGCGTCCGCTACTACATCGTTAAACATGACATCGAAGACGGAGCCACCGAATGGGTTGTCGCTCCGAGAAGCGAGGCTGCCATCATAGAACATTTCCAGAGCGAATTCAGTTTTCTCCCCTCTCCTAACCCTCCTCCATCGCGAAATGCGCCTTCTCCTGGCTACCGGAGACATCATCACGCACCTTCCAACGACTCCTCTTACGTTTCACGCACCAGCTCTTCTGAGTATCACGGCTCAGAAGACCCGAGATATACCAATGGGACAAAATCGAGGAGTAGAAGCGCATCTCGGCAGAGCAGTAAATCGCTAAGCCGGCCGAGGACAAGCGGACGCGACGATACAATTCCATTCCCTCCCCTTCCGCTGTTGTCACCATCCTCAATCGCTACTAAGAGTTCCGGTTACTTCGATAATCCATCGCCAATAAGGTTGTTAGAAGAATTCGATCCTAAGGATGAGTCTATGGCTAGTGGTCCTTGGGCCTATGTGGCAGATCACGTCGTGCGGATCAGTACATCGGTTTCCATTGCTGATGAAATGTTCCGCTACGAAGCGCGTATGAAGCGAGACCCGAATAGGGCTATGCACGGGCCGAGTGACGAATATGGGAGGAAGGTATTTGGGTCCAGCAGTAAAAAAGCAGGGTGGCTAGAAAAATTACGAGATCAACTACAGCGAGGGGAGAGTATCAGGTGGTATGTTGTGGTCTGTGGCGACGAAGAACGGGAAAATCCGATTGGTTTTGATGACGATGAGTTAATAGAGGAGGAGGAAGAAGAGTACGGAGAAGAAGAGGAGGAGGAGGAGTGCGAAGGAAGTAGCTCCAAGAGTCAAGACCGGACATGGTTACGGCAATCGCAGTCGACACAATCAACCGAGGCAACTACAGCAACAAACCTATCTGTTATTGAAGGGGGCTTCGAATACCGACTGCCGGAACTGGCTGGATTAGCGATGAGAACGCCGACAGTAACACCGGAGCGCAAGAAGAGCAAACCTCATGCCCCTCCATTACCGCAGAAAGACTTTGCTGTTTTTTCGTCACCACCGCCCCCTAAATCACCTCTTCCCCCGGAGCACGACTCGCCTGGTCGAGGCAGCCCTTCACACCCGAGATCTACTCGTTCTACGATAGGGTTACGAAAGCTGTTCTCTCGACGGAGATCCGAAACATCAGCCTAAATTAATACCGCACAAGATTTAACTTCTTCGGCTAGGATACGTTACACTCTAACAAAGCAGTCGTCTTTCACCGAGGCCAATACTATTCTATGTCATATTTTACGATATAATTCAACGACGGTCTTCGCAACATATTCCGAACATGTTAAGCGATAATCACCGTGGAGGCCAACGCAAAATACCCGCGTGGCCAATCTTCACATGAGGCCGGTTGCGATATGATATCATGATACATTCAATTTCCTAGGTCTTTCCGACGAGTTCACGGCGCCACGTTGGACAACCAAAAAATCAACAATACCCACAACTATTTGCGTTATTATTCTTTGATACGATGCATGCGGCGCAAGTGTCTTTTATCCAAATTAGGGGCAATGATGTGTATATCAAATGGCGGGAGTGGATTCAATTCAAAATGTAGCGAGTTTTACGTCAAACGATACCTCAATAACGGTTAGATATGGTCAACAGTTGTTCGGGGGAGGACGACCAATTGTATACCGGAAAGGCAAGGACGGCATGGTGAGGCGGGCGTTCCAGAGAAAAAGAATACTATGTATACCATAAAAAAGAGGATGTATGTTCTCTCTCTTGTTAACGGCTGCTGTGTCCAAAGGGATATGGCATCTAGGTTAATATCAAGTCCTACTCAAATTCTTGATCTCCAATTGTTATGTATTATGTATGTAAATATACCATCTGACCAATATCGATGTAGTTCTCAGGTCTAATAAGTGATGGGCCTTATACTAGACAGATTCTACCCGAACAAGTTCCTCCGATCAAGTTATGTATAGCCGTATATATGGATATATAATATATTCTACTTCACATGTGCCGCTTTAAGGCAGTAATAGAGAACACTTGCCACATCATATACAAGTAGAATACGGATAGCCGACGCAGTGACAATTTAGATCATCCGCCATGTTGAATTATTTATCAGCCTGATGTTTCCAAGTTTCCATAAGCCTCGGGAAATAAGATAGTAGTAATCAGGAAAACTATAGTTACTTATGTAATATACATAACAACGAACTCGTCGGGCTTAGCGATGCTATCGGCGTAGCTCATGCTTACCGAGTACGTAGGAGTGAAACCCGAGAATTGGACCCGTCTTTTGCGTGCGACAGTGTGCGATGTATTTTGCGTACTATTCGAGGGAGGTGAGATTTAGGGATGTGATCCTCGTGATCTCAACTACATGCTCCCTGACAAGGATTTATATGTTGTTGGGACTGCCTACATACTATATACACACGTGCAGGGCTTAATATCGGGTCTTCGGGACCAGGAGAGATATATATAGAATTAAGGTAAAGTACATATAAAGTATATATACGTATCTACATCTTTCTTGTATCGCTCACGTTAGTCTCGCACGCCTGTCTGTCTCATGCGGCGCAGCTTCTTGGGATATGTCGCTTCGTATTCTTATTCTTGTCACGGTCTCCGCGCTATGTCTCATATCTGACGTTATAAATCGGTGACTCAGTTAAGCTTTTTGGTTTTTTTGTTTAATTTATTTATTTCCTGCTTTCTTTGGTTGTTGGTTGTGGCGCAAGTCGTATCTGAAGACTTTCTGACCGGCGTGGCATCGCGAGGCGGCTTCATGCGTAGAAACTGCAGACCAGCGTCGTCTACGGTTTGGGTAGGTAATTACACTAGATGAATGTCTCGTGATGAGACTATATATCTATGTTAGGTGAATTTAATATAATATATTGCTACTTTCACATTACATTATATAGCAACTTCCGTCCCTCGACTCGTGGGCTGGTCTGTGAGACGTAGCAGGCGGTGAGATTATGATGAGGTTCTTCGGATTCGTTCGAGATTGTTGTTTGTGCGGAAGGAAGCGCCTAAGGTAGATTAGAAGTTGGCACATGGTGAGGTTACACGGGTAATAAGTCTGTACTACAATGTGAACTTCTTCGGGTATTCTTTCGGCTGCTCTACGTAAGAGGTTCAAGTATTTTGTGGAACCTATATTGAGAGTCGCGAGGTTATAGGTATAGTGTCTAGTTAGTTACGGCCTCACCGAAAAACATTGAGAGCTCACTAAGTCTTCCCAATATTGATATCATCTTAACAGAAATTATATCGGAAGTGTATGAACCTCCATATATATTATCCTAAGAAAGCCATTTATTTCCCAGGCTTTTCACGTACTGATTAGTAATGGGCATCTCAGTGCTTAGGAGTTTAATAGGAAGTGAGGACTTTAAATGCCGATTCATTTCTGAAGATCTGGAAGTGTCTCCGGCCAATTCTACCATCCGGAGCCCCGAAGATCGGTCTTTAGTTAGCGCCCGTTCGGCGATTGGCATGTTCTTGGCGTGGAGGGGTCTAATCTGAGCGGGGGAAAGCGGACTTATTACGATATATCCTACGGCCGTAGTACTTTCTTTGTAAATGTGATTATGCAAAAAAAGCAAAATTTAGAAATGGCAAGAACAAAGAGGTTGGATTACGTAGTTCCCACGTTCTTGCCTAAGGTCAGGTAATAGCATACTAAAGACCTAGAAGTAGCACTAAGCGGGGTTACCATTTCGCAGGCACGGCAGTCAGTCCGGACTTAGTGGACTTACACGCAACCTAGCACCAACCTGCAGATAGGCAGATGAGATCATTGCACCAGCTCATGAAATCATCCATTGCCGACATTGGCTTGCAGGCTTGCCTGTCTTGATGCTTAACGCCGAATGGGGTTGTTCGATTACGAACTCTCGCTGGGATAGGTCGTGTATTGTGTAGGTACAGTGTCCCAGCTGCAATAAAATAAGTAGTATATGAAGATCACATACCCATCTTCATATCCATATCTACCCATCCGTCCCTCATCGATTCTTTAATTCAACATTATTCCCCCATTCAGTCCCTCTATTCACATCGTCGACCTCTACAATTCGACCTAGGCCTCGAGCTACAACTCGCTACATAGAGAACACTCGTGCTCATATATATATATACACCGCTTCTCAACATGTCTTTCCTCCCAAGCGCCCCTGCTCCAAAGAGCCCTTTGGCTCGTTACCGCATTCTGTCTCCAACCGCGTCAGTTCGCGTGAGCCCACTCTGCCTTGGCGGCATGAACTTTGGTGATGCCTGGAAGGAGAGTATGGGCGCCTGCGATAAGGACACCGTCTTCCAAATCCTCGACTTTTTCCATGGCCAAGGCGGTAACTTTATCGACACTGCCAACAACTACCAGTTTGAAGAATCTGAGGCCTGGATTGGAGACTGGATGAAATCACGCGGCATTCGTGACCAGATGGGTGAGTACATATGTGCTTAAGTAGCGATTATCTGCTTGTTGCCGACAAATATTGAATATATTCCATGAAATACGCCTCAATATATGATACCACAGATCATTTCACCTTCTTTTAGTCGTTGCTGAGAGAGTACGGGAAAGTCATTAATAAACCTCACTGTAGTCATTGCGACTAAGTACACAACAAACTTCCGAGCGAACCATACCGAGGAGATTGGAATCAATTTCCAGGGCAACGGTACGAAGAGTATGCACACATCCGTCAACCGATCTCTACAGAAGCTTCAGACGGATTACATTGACCTGGTATGTCTTCTCTCATTCAACATGACCTTTGCGGCAATGGTAATTCTTACAATATGAGTTAGCTATACGTACACTGGTGGGATTTCAGTACTTCCATTCCCGAGGTTATGCAGTCGTTGAATCAGCTGGTTCTTGCTGGAAAAGTTCTATACTTGGGTGTCAGTGATACGCCCGCTTGGGTCGTTTCCAAGGCCAACCAATATGCTCGCGACCACGGTCTACGCCAATTTTCTGTGTACCAAGGGCGCTGGTCAGCCGCCTCGCGTGACTTTGAGCGAGAAATCATCCCCATGACCAAGGACGAGGGTATGGGTCTTGCACCATGGGGTGCCCTAGGCGGCGGCAAGTTCAAGACGGAGGAACAGCGCAAGAAAAACGAGGGACGTTCAATAGCCCCCACAGAAATCGAAGCCAAGGTCAGTAAGGCTCTTGAAGCGGTGGCAAAACGGAAGAACACCATTATTACGAGTGTCGCCCAGGCCTACGTCATGCACAAGACGCCATATGTCTTTCCCATTATTGGTGGGCGAACGTTGGATCACTTGAAGGCGAATATTGAGGCTTTGAACTTGTCGCTCTCGGAAGATGACATTGAGGAGATTGAAGCAGCTGCCCCATTCGATCTCGGATTCCCGAGCAACTTTGCTTACCGGGGAGGCAATCAGCACCCAGGAGATGTGTGGCTGCTCAAGATGGGAGGCACCACTGATTACGTGGCCGAGCCAAAGCCTATCGTCGCAAAGAAGAACGGGGAGTAGGTTACCCACCGTTCTCTCGCGGAAGCGATCTGGAAATGGACAAGACAACATTCCTAGCCTCATCACTATCACTTAAGGGGCTGTGGAACATACCAGAGGATGCGGGTTCTTGTGCTCAGGTACCTGCCGGCTGAGTGGTTCTAATGATGATATCTAGGAATTCGTGATGTTAGTGCCGGTGTGGTTGCGAGTCCCTCATGGAATCACACTGGTTGACTTCAGTATAGGAGTCAATTCCTTGGGCGGGAGTACTAGCGCAGGGTATATTTATATTGAGATGAAGGCCGCCAGTCAACTAATAATATCTTTGGACTTGTTCTCACAGAATTACCAATACATAACAATATCTACGATATATTGAAGTCAACCACAGGGGCCAACGCCCACGCTTGCCGAAGCCTTCGAGTTCAGAGTTCACGATTTTTTCAATGGGGAATGCGGTCATCTCGTTAAATAAAGCCCGTTCGCGTGTAAATCTCGTGTGTTGCTGATCTGTCTGTGCCTCCTGTTTTCTCAAAGTAGTAATTTTCCCCAATATGGAGATGGCTACAATTTGAAGTCATCGTCAAGACTGATGACTTGAAAAAAACGGATTGAATCTTACATGTAATATTATGAATCATACATACTATATTAAACCTAAGGTGGAATTCTAGGAATTTTTCTTCATCATTTAAAGGTGACGCCCCAAGCTTAAGCGAGGGTGTTATTGTAAACTACGGCAGTATTCCAAGAATAGATATAAGAGAAAGAAAACTGGGGAGCTATTTACTCTTTTTAATTGCCTTTTCCTACTTGTTGTAGCTAGCTATTTAGATAGGTAGTTGACCAATAGCGATGTTGAATGTAAGGAGTTGGCTATTTATAATAGCATTGTTGAATGTAGTGTAGTTACTTATATTTTTGAGAGGCGAGTTGAAGTTGCTGAAGACGGAAGAGAGAGAAAGGAAGTGAGAAAGGAGAGAAGAATGAAGAGATGAAATTTGTATAGCTATTAGGAGTTTTATTTGCCTGTACGCTAAGAATGATAAGAATATGCGGAGAGTGTTATTTGAATCAGCGGTAATATTACTTGACCTATATCTATGTAGCGGCGATCTCATTCCTTTTCCTTATTCCTATAATATTTCGTTTATGTGTTCCGGGTGGTGTAGATGGGACTTAGGTAAGCTGGAGATAACAAGGCGCGTGTCACTATGTCCTGAGCCAAGTAGAAGGGTACGTATGCATTCTTGTTATCGCACAAAGAGCTCGTCTTAGACATATCGTAAGAGTGTGTAAAGTTGTTTCTTGAATATGCGAGACCTGTCTTGTTTAATTAGATTATCTAGTTAGTCTGCTTTATTTTTATTGTATTAATGGTCGACTTGTCTTGAGGGTACTCGTCTTTACTTCTTACGTCCATGTGTGTGTGTGTGTGTGTGTATGGTTTGGATAAGTGACTCATAAAGCAAAATTTCAGACATACGGAAGATACATCACCTGCTTCAAAAGCTTGATATACCACGCCAATTCTCTCAAGCGGCTTTTCACTACGAGTTTCTTGCAGCGATATGAGTATTTCCTTATATAGGGGGTTGTAAATAGCAGATTTATCAACGTACCTAGGCCTACTTTTTAAAGTCTGTCTGTCTTTTACGTTAGAATAACTAGCTAACCTAGTGATAGTTAATATTCAAAGTCCACTTTTGTCCTCATTGAGAGGGGTTAGTTTACTGGTTTATGTAGGTACGTACATATTAGGAACATATAAGGAAAGCAGCGTGACACACTCTCTTTTCAAAAGAATCTTAACCTAGATACAAAGCTAGGACTAGGTTTGGTGAGAGCGTTCAAATAGATCATGCCATCCCATTCCACCGCCTTCGATATGAGGATAAACAAATTTCCACGAACTATAGCATAACTCAGATACATTTTTGTAGTATGGGGGGTTTGTGTAATATTATTTTTGTCCAATACGAAATCCCCCCTTACGACCGATTACCACCAGTAGCTAGAGTGTTTATTAGCCTGCCCTCTCCTCTCCTTCACTACCACCACCACCACCTATGACTAGCTGATAGTCTATTGTTGTTTCATTAAGCATTCAATACCGAGATCCCATAAGCCGCGGTCGTAACACCCTAAAGGAGAGAGGGCGGGGTCGCGACGTTCCGCCGGACAATAGGTAGTGCACACCATACGCGTCTGCTAGAAGTACCGATCTGGTGTTTACCGTTGTATTTCTTTGCGGTTATAGTTTGTGAGTTATACACACCTCCTTGCCTGTTGCTTGTCTCAAGGCGGGGTTTGTTGTATGTAGCTACGTGTGGGCATATTATGTGCTCGTGTCGTGTGGATACGTGTTGTATGTATTTATGTATGTTATATGCGCCTCGAATATGCACGCGTCTATTATATGAGCACAACGACGTCGGTACTTAGAGTAGGTATGGATGTAAATGCGGAGTGTGGCAGCTCAGGGGATTCTCTCGGACGCTTCTCCTAGAAGTCGGGGTAAAGCATACCGCATTGGACTACATATATAGCTTGAAGTGAGTATATTCATGCCTACTACGTAGCTACGCAGAAGTACGTCTGGAAGAGAAGAGGGTTGTAGTTACAAACACTCCGTTGGCTAAAGCTAATTAGGCTCTTGTTCATTATGGATATGAGCGTGAAAAGACGTAGCGGCATGTTTTGTTGTTGGTATATCTACCTATAATGATCTTCCATTGACGTACGTGTAGTGTAGGTAACGTAGAAGTCGGTAAATGTATATCTGGCATCCTATACTTACGTAAATCTGTTACTCCGCAGTCTGTACAACGCACTATGTCACCGGGATAGAATAGCGCGAGCAAAAAATAGAAACAGGAGGTCTAGCCCTCACGCCCATCTATCGAGCTTTCTATGTAGATCGTAGAATTTTTTGATCTTCATCGATATGACATGTCTTCTCATTCTATTTTCCATTGCCTTCGATGTCAATGCTGCTATTTTAAATGAATGCGATGAGAAGCTTCCTTTTTTGCGCTCATCAGTAGATGCTACCGTGTACTCGTTTGATCTCATCTTCGTGGGTAATTACGCCCAACTAGGAATGTGCTGTTACTGGGTTACCAAGAGAAGCAACCCTGATATTCCGAATTTAGAAAAGTAGGGCTAGTCAAGAAAAACTAACCTAGCAATGCTAGATTGGCGAGAACAGGACTACATGCCTATGGTACTGGAAGTCGGCAGAGGTACGCGTAAAAGATAGCACTAGTGAATTCATCTACCTTGGCTCCTCTTCTTGGCTGTTTCAGGCTCTAGGCACCTGACGAGGGGTCCTCGACTTTTCGGTAGGTCTGAACCTTTTTCTCGCTCTACTGAGTTGACAGGACCTGAATGCGATACTACTGTAGGCTGTGAGGGTCGTACTGACTTGTAGGGATGGAATGTCGCGCAGCAAGGTTCGGGGTGGGGGACACTACCCTCGAAGCGAAAACGCGGGGTGAGCAGGGGTAATTACGTGGTCTTTTCTCGGTGTAATAGATGCGGTTTTGATTTACTTCAGATTAATACGCGTCAATGGGTTCTTGCATTGACGGCGGTCCTCGTATTTCTCATCTGTCGTATGTAAGTTATGTATTTAGCTTGTTGTCCGAGGAATAAGACAATACGCTGTTAGTGATCCAATCTCATGATCACGCAACTTGTCACAGTCGGGCAGAGGAAGACGTTATTCTGTTTTGGAAGTTGGAGACGATGTGGACCTCTGATTCATGGAATATCTTGCTTAGCCGCCCCTTGTCATCACGTTGAAGCGTGCTTCGTAGCAAAAGCTGGATGCCGGCACAAATCCTATTCGTCTTATCTTCGTCTGATGCAATGGCCGTATCCCCGTCGCGCAGTAGATCTTAAGTTGCATTGTCGAATTTATGCGGGCAAAGAGGCACTGGGCGCTAAATGACTAAGACTAAATGGTTGGGGGATTGCGAGATCCAGAACGAATGAAAAAAGGCAATCGTTCGAGCAAGATGCACAGCAGTCAGCAGTCAGCTGTGTTTGAGTTCGCAAGTTCAGCTCGGAATATCTAACAAAAAGAGCGATATTTTGACGGTGAACAACTAATTACTTCGATACTTGGATTTTTGCAAGGCCTTAGGTGAAATGGATTGGAGTTTCAAGTCTTAATTGTGGTTGTATATATACTAGACTTCTGTAGAAGACATAAGATCCACAATCAACCTTGAAGGATTGCTAGGTCCTACCCGCATTGTTGAATACTATATAGGCTAAGATTTTCAGGTACGCAGAAGCAGAGCAGATGCAGCCAACACCCCTAGCCCCGAACCAAGACTAAGAAATAGATGTTGCCACCTTGGAGTATATATGAGATCACCATATGATAAAATCGCAGGCCGCTAAGGGGATGAAGTAAGACAAGAAATCGTGAAGAGACAAGGTTGGGAGCGTAGTCAGTCTGGGGGGTTAGGGGAGATTACAACCAAGAGCAGCTAGCCAGCTAGCTTTTATTATTCGTTTTTTTGTTTTTGTTTTCCAGGCCAAGTCGATGTCTCTAATAAAACCTTCATGCGTTAAGAGCTCATAGTCGTCGTCAGATGGGTGGGAATGAATGTGTATAAGCAATATGGCAAAGATTAGTGTAATCAAGAATTTGACCGAGTGAACTCCGTGGCGTGCGTGACGTAGCGCATATGCAATGCTGGTGATTGAACGCCTGGTTCCTGAAGAGTCCGGGGAAAAGCTGGGGAAAGGGTGTTCCAGTGCTGCACTTCTTAGAAGTTTCTATCCGTCCTGATTCGGCAATAGGCAAGAGATTGGCGGAGTTGACGGCACACCGGGCCGCATAGCCTAACCGTTACCTTCACCCACGATTTTCCCCGCCCAACCATACGTCGTCACCTGCTCCTTGAGCTGCTACTCTGATAGCTCTGGTGTAACCCAAAAGACACGTCCCTGGCGCGAAGGCTGGTTGAGGCCCGGAATGTCCTGCTCTTGGCCGTCGTCACGTACCAAAACGGAGCGGCCGTACGAACGAAAACGGTTTACAAAATCCGGCTTGGGAAGTTGTCGACATGCTAATGTTGAATATGGTAAGGCTGAGGAGGCGTAGGTAGGAGCAGCCGAGAGAGCCGTACATGTGTCATCCCCAAGATTGAGCGTCACATCGCAGACACGTCTATCTGGGTGAAGTCTTCGCTTGAAAGAGAGACCCCGGGTATTCCGACAATAACCGAGGATAATGCTGCAGTCGCCTGCAAGCTCGCCAAGACAGACAAACAGATAGAACTGGGAAGTAGACGATGCCCAGCGCGTGGGCTGATATCACCTCGTAAAGGAATGTCAGCGTAAGTGAGTACCGGCCGTGCTCAAGACGGAGACTCAGACATCCGACGGCTTGGGTGCTCAATTGTTCCACAATTCACGGATCGACGGAGAGAGTCGTTGGTGAACTTAACGAGAGGTCGTATCGAGCTGAATTAGCTCGTCAGCTATTGAGAAACGTGCGTCGGCGGACTTCGGCCTCTTTGATGATCTCGGCGGCTAAGCTAAGGCTAGGTGCCAAGACGGCCATCCTCTCAATGTCCATGATGACATCGTTGATAATTTGATCCAGAGCGTCTCTATGCGGTACTAAGGTTAAGAGGATATTGGATAACGACGGCGACATGGTTGCTCCCATCACTAATAGTGTCTGAGATACTATAGAAAGCGCACCTTGCCAGAGGTAAGGCATGTGTCCGGCATGACTACGGGCAAACAGTCAGATTGGGGGAAAATTGAAAACCCGAGAAATAGGGGGTTTGAGGTAAGGGGTGGATTCTAGACCGAGGACTATGGCGTAAGATTACTTACTGTGCAGATATGTGCTCCAACTGCCGGATAGAGGCTTCAAGGCATTTATGACAGCTTTCTCGTACCGAGGGATCCAGGACGGCTTGTTCATTGTCTAAAACTGCTAGTATATACGGACGATAGATGATAGTGCGGCAAGCAAAGAACCGTAACCGTAATACTGTCTGAACCGGATCGGGCAAAGTCGTCCGGGTGAATGGGAATTGTAATGGGAGTGGAAGACTCTCGTACCATTGAGTCAGTTGGAAATCGAGCTCTGCTACGACGGGTTCAAGACTTGTCGTAGAAGCCATAGAGTCTTTAGAGTAAATCAATTGGCTAACGCGGTTGAGAAGTCTTCTGAGGGCAATTTCGGCGAGGAAATACCACAAGTCATCTCGACCAACAGCTTCCGACTCTTCTCCCTGGAAGCCTCCTGGCAGACCAACGTTCTCTTCAAATTGAACGACACCCGAGTGCGGAAGATCCAACTCAGCTAACAAGTCACTCTCGAACAGCAGGGCATTCCAGTAGATTCGCTCTAGCAACTCTCTCTGGTCGTCGGGTACCCGTGTTGGCGCCATCAATAATAATTGCAGCTTACTGCTCGTCGTACACAGCAGGTTCCAGGCTTCTAGAGGTCGTACTAGGTAGAATAAATAGGCTGCAGCCAAAAGGTGGCACTGGGCGGCCAAGACGCTGTTAGCGGTCATCATACCGGGTAGAAGTGACCACGCAGCTGTGAAGTATTGTAGACCAGGTGGATCTTCTTGCGGTACGACTCTAGATATACTGCCGCGCAAGCTGGCCTGTCCGAGAGCTAGAACTAGTAAAACAATGCAGCTTTCCGGACCTTCGCGAAACCCAGTAGACAGAGCGGTGCGATAATGGCTTCTCCACGTGTATGGGTTGACGCAGGCGTACCAGACATTAACTCTGTCGAAGTATGCTTCAATATACGCATTTGTGTTCGACAAGTCGACGCAAGGAGTCTTCGCCAGGGAGTGAAGAGGTTCTCTTGCTAATTCTAGTTGCAGAATGATTTGGGGGTCATATGGGCGCTGAACTAGATCTCGTATTAAGGGCCACTGTAATAAATGCAAGGCGGCGCTCGTGTGGACCTTGGGCATCGTGGAGATGTTCGTCCCAGGAGTATGGCTCGTCCAAGTACCTAAACCTCCGCTTGGGATAATAGACACAAAGTTTCCCGTCGAGTTCGGTATGATAACATTGTCGCCGCTAAGAGCCGTACCATTACTCATGGGCGGTGAGTCATGAGAAATCTGCATCGCGTTCGGATGACTGTTCACTAAGCTGATCTGAAGTAGGCTCTCTATTCGATTCAACCTCTCTAGAATTAGTTTATCCCCAGCATCGAGTTTGATACCGGGCTCGCGATAGATACACTCCGCACCGAGCTCGGTGCAGAGCTTGCATTTTGGCTTTGTACCGTCGCACCGCGACTTTCGGGAGCGACAAACTTCACACTATAGAAAAATCAGTTTTAGGAATAAAAGAAAATCGGGGCGGCCGCCCTGAAAAGCCTACCGCGATCGTTGCCCTTCTCCGAGGATAGTCGACAGTGGCGTCTGTGTTCCGTCGTTTTAGTGGGTTTATTGATCCCTCGTCACTTGGTGTTTTCTGCATTCCATTGGTTCCAAGGGCACCAGAGCTCGGTTGCTCATTCGCTTGTGATAGATTTCGTGCTTTCTGCGCTGAGCCTAGAATCCCTTCCCTGCTAAAGCTCGGATTACGCTGAGGCTTGATGCCCGTTGGTGATTTAACCGCCGACGAGCCGTTGATGGCATTCAATTGGGGTGATGATGATACGTCGATTGAGAAGGTATCCCTTGAAGGTAAAGGAAAAGGCCTTCCTGAAGAGCTTGCAGCCCCAGCGGACAAAGGCGAATCGCCTGTCGAAGATGGCGGCATCTTCTTCTAGTGTTGACCGCCTTGCGAAGGCGACGACACAACGAGCCTCCCTACCCTGCTCCGCGTATCGGACGACGACCAGTCCGTTCAGTTGTTTTTTCCTTTTCTCCTTTTTTTCCCTATGACGAGCCGAGAACCAAGTTGTGTAACCAAAAGCGGATGTCCAGCACTTTCATAAAACGGACTCGCATTTAACCTTTGGAGCCGAGTATTCACAGGCGAGGTCGAAGAGCGTGACGAAGGGGAAAATTGAGAAAGGGTCTCAACCCGCCTGCAAGGCACAGTGCAGAGCTTATTATGTTCTGAAATGGGATTTTCGGGGGACTGGGGTACCTACTTAACAAAGTGGTGTATGGTGTACCTTGTGTAGGTGGTATACTACACTTCAAGCAGCATCCCAGTTGTCTAGTATCTACTCAGAGCACCCCGGCGCCTTAGTGGTGTGAGTGAAGATGCCTGGTCCAACCGTCCTGCTCTGATGGGATGCCCCCCCAGTGAGCACCCCTACCCTGCACTAAACCAGATACTGCAAGTTAACAACCGACAACACCATGACCGAAACCCGCCATAGCTGCAGACGCGGGACAGACACCCAGCAACAGAGATGATCGCTGATCCCTGGTACCAACCCCCGTTCCGTCGGTTAGGTCTCTCCACAATGCCCATAAATCATTCCCCAGAAAATTGCTTCCCATCACGGTTTAGACTAACGGTCGCAACGCGTGGTAAGCGTAGGAAATAGATCCTGCTCATCTCCCGGAATTGGTGCCATGTCTTTCATCAGCGGCGCATTTTTTGCTCGTACACTAAATATGAAAGTGGATTACACACTTACATCCAAGTTCCCGTATATGGCGTAGAGATTCTAGAGACGCTGACGTGCGTGCTACCATACCCGTAACTAAGCACTTGTTAATGCACCGAGTCTGGTGAGACTGCTGAGTATAGACTCATTATGATAAGGTAACTAATGCAGGACACCTATTGTGGACCCTATACCTTCATTTCGGACACGGGTGGTTTAGTTCACGTCTTTGGTTGGTAATGCCTCTTCATGATACAGTCCTACGAATGCACTTGTGTCAGGCGCTTCGGCGCTCCCATCTCACGCTCACTTATTTGAGGCCGTTAGAAGCGCCCGATGTGAGAGGAAAAGCCGTAGATCATGCATGAGCTTCCACGCGTCTGTTTGAGAACCCTTAACTATAGAGACGAGCCTCAAGGTAACCTGCTACTCTCAAACCATATTGACGCTTTACCCCAATATCATCGTGAGTTGCGTCCCCACCTGACCTACCTCCTGCCTAAGGGTTGAGAAGTAAGCTATAGGAACGCTAACATAATAGCCGAAGAACGTTCGAAAGACGGCTTGTCTTTTGCACGAGCTTCTGATCACATCCCCGCACTACTATGCATGTGGCCTCTGGCAGGTTCTAGTGTAGGCGCCGAGGCCTTGAAAAAGTACCAACCCTTATAGGCAAGTATCACGGTGAACGACATACAGACTACTTATTCTAGTCTTGGCTGTCTGCCTTCCGCTTGTTGCCACATGCTACTTTCGTAAGCTGGATAACTGAATTAGGGATCGTCGAGGGGTTCACACTACGTAGCAAGATCAGATATCTACACCAGAAATCGGATGGAAGGAACCGCGGATGAGTGTCGCATGAACTATACTGTAGGGTCCAAATCATTCATGTAGCTAGCCCAGCTACAAAAGTACACTGCTCTTGTAAGTGCCATACCAAGACGCCGAAAGGCTCCCGCCTGCTGCCAAGGCGTCGCCTCCTTCGTAATTAAACACCGCTACCGGTATAACACTCGGATTCTAGCAGTTCGCATGAACCCTTGCCGCCGCACACGAGTCGTCTTAGCGTAGATACACACGTACGGGGTCCGAGCACGCTTATCCTCATATTCGCGTACACTACTTCTCACTATCAGCAGGTCAGAATAAGCTTCCAAGGCTGTGAGATATTATCCGTCGATTACCAACATGATCCTCAGCTGTCAACTATACGCTAAAATGTAGAATGAAATCTCGGTTAGAGTCCTACACTGCACCACACAATGAGGGAGTGGGTCGAGCAAGTCCTTGAATTTGCAGTTAGATGGGGAACCCGACAGAAAACAGTCCGAAGAGCGGCTTCAGATCATTCTCATTTTGCTCGTGCCACAAACACTTCTGACAGCTAGCCAGCCCTTTGACCTCGTCGTGCGCCGCGCGATGTGGATGTAAGCATTAACGGGGCGGGGATGTCACAACGTGGCTGGATCTCCGTTAAGGGTATAGTAACTGTACGTGAGCACAGGAGAGAGAAATAAGCTAACTCCGCTACGTCGGTTTCGGATCCCCACAGGTTGTGATTATTATTAACTTGCTAGGGCAAAAACTTGAGACGAAATCGATTCCCGCGGCTGGGTCGGACGTCGCTGATGGAGTGATCTGCTCCCCCGAGTCTTGGCCGCTACACGTGTAGCTCTCCTCACAGATTATACCGCGTAAATACAACCGGGGGTTGTCAATTTACGGACCCTGTACGGGCCAGATACTGTACATCCCCCAGATCACGAGCATGGCTTATCTTCGAGCATGCTGCAGCTGCAATGTATAATTCTATGCTGTACCTATCACGAGCCGCTTGACCTTCCTTTCTCGACGTATACTGAACATCAATTTTCTCTATCCCGTCGCAGAAGCAAATATGACGATACCTACATTGAAGAAGACGACCTAATTAGCGCCGTTCGCTTATGCCAGGCATCCTATTGAGCACTAGATTGAACAGTAGCTTATTCCTATCCAGGTACCGAGCTCAACTTAGCGTCCGTTACACCTCTTTAGCATCTTGGCATCTTGACAAATATCACACTCCCACCCAGCGGTATTGTCAGTCACATAGGAAGCACAGCGTACATAGCCGTGTGCATACGCAAGACGCAAGGCGATCTGGGTAGAATAAGGTTGGTAGATGTCAAGCCTTGTAACGACTTGGGTACAGTTGTCTAGCAAGAAAAAGGGATACGGCCTTATTCAAGAAAGCAAGTTTAGAAAGAACCCCGAAACACCCCCTACTTCGTTGTCGTCATATTGATGATGTGAAATCGTAAATAAATAGCCAATATAGGATTTACTACATCAAAGGTCTGGATGGTACCTATGACAGGTGCGTTGAGTCACGGGCCGAATGCTAATAAAGAGTCACAACTTGGCAAGCACTTATACAAGTAACCTTACCCCGATCTCCAATCAGAACCCCAAATCCCATAATAACAACGGCACCTTAAGGTCAAGCTCTACACCTTATTACACTACGTATACACTAAAAGGACTCGACAGGATCTTATTCCCTCCCCACAAGGCTTGACAGCCCGGAGAGAACCGAGAATGATGCAGACCCCGTCTCCTCTTGACCGGCAGCTAGGAGTGAACTTGAGACTACTGTCTCATCTAAACTGGTCGCTCAAATCTATCAAAGCATACGTACACCATACACAATGATTCGGGCCGCTAGTAAGCGTCATCAGGCCTGAGACTCGATGCGCTATCTCTTATTATGAGATGTACCTAGCTATACTATGTCGGCATCGCAAGACTTAGTTCGATCCAAATATACCAACGATGTCTAGGGGAAGGCCAGAACAGAGTTGCTGACGGAACACCAACCGTGACGAACCTTAACGTAATTCATATAGCCTCCACTATTGAGGTCTTCTGACAGATGCGGCTTGCGACCGGTGATGCAACAACTGCAAACTTCAGTGACCAACCGTGCCGCTACCATTCAAATAATCCTAATTCTAATTCCCCAATTCTAGCCCCCTCTCCACCAGGTGCATTTGTGCCCTATCGCTAATTACGGTCTCATGCGCAGTACGAGATTTCCTTGTTCGGGGAGCCTTTCATATACCCATCATACCAGTTACGAGCAGAGTCAGACATCATCTGCAAGGTGTGGTAACCTTGGCCGAAAGTCACGAGACTAAGTAGAGTCTCAATAAACAGTTATCACCATAACCGTAGGGTGGGTTCTCCTTGAATTCTCCTTGGCGGCTCATTGATCCCGTTACGGTGGAAGAAAAAGAGGCTGGTAGGATTATGTAGGTTGAACGAGTACAAATTGGGGTATTCCGCAACGGTAACTCGTTCCATAAGAGGGCATTGTACGGGATTGTGACTATGCTGTGCATTTTCCTGCGAGATACAAAGGCAGCTCTTGCAGAGACCGTGCGTCGGCAAGAGCCTAGCGATTGTAACCTCGACCACTTAGTTTCGTGCCCTTTTCGGCCATGTTTAGCGACATTTCCTCATAGCAACAGACCCCTTCTTGGAAGCAAGCCTACCTGCCCGACTTCCCGTAGGCCTCGATTCAGTCATTGTGTAAGACGCGTAGCCCTTGACTTAGTCTAGACAATGCGCATGGCGTCGCGCACGACCTCATCGATTGTGAAATTGCCAAGATGTAACTGTGCTTCACTAAGCCCCATGGGTATCGAGAGAACCCCGTGCCATCTACGACGTCACGCCTTCTGTGGTTCGTACATCATGTTCGTCTCATAACATCCATCCATCGAATCCATGGTCCCCCGACACCTGGCGCTATCCCCAACCACGAAATTAAATATAGAACTCTCCCGAACTGTTGACGTTAATGACATTTATGACAGATACAGATTCGGTACGGTCCGGGGGTGCTGCTAATCTAGACCGCTGACTTGTCCTGGTTACCGCCCTGGTTTTGCAACACACCATGTAGCCACATCCCCGAGCTTGAGTCGATCGTAGGGTGGCAAATTAATATGTATCGAATGCAGTCATCTACGTCTGTCTATTTCCAAGTCTGGCATTGGCCGCTCACCCACCTCTCATCCCCGCACAAATCGTATTTTTTTTCGTACTTCAATATAAGAAACGTCCCATATGACTCAAAGAAGGGGGTGAACCCCGCAGACGATTCTGGTCTGATCCAGGTGTAGACGGGTTTCAAGGATTTGAGGCTCACGACGCCACCGGACGATGGCCAAGAGAGGAGAACTCTGCCTGCACGTAGACATGTGAGCAGCAAAAACGCTATAAGTAATACATATGATTGGTTGTAATCTATCAAACCTAGCATATTGCCCAGCCTAGTCATAGGCCGAGTGTGAGCGAGCAGTGTTCGCTTATATGCCCATATGTAGAAAAAGAACCAAAGGAATGTCGTTTTCTCCCTGATCATTGCCGCGCTTTTCCTCACCTACGGGCATGTCTCCAGCCTTGACGTACGTGTATGCGTTGTATGTATGTATGTTTGTATGTACAGTACAAAGTCCATGACGAACGAGAAACATCCGAGATTATACCCATCGTCGACCTCTTCCCCACTTCGCGTGGTAATCTTCGTAGAAGATCACTGTGTTCACTTCTCCGGCTACATTCGCTGTCGCCACGAAGTCCTTGAGCAAGCCCGTGTGGACGTCCCGCTCGATGATGGTTACGCGCCCGTCTCCCTGTAGACCCACTGCGATGCGGTCACCGTCGCCGTTGACTGGAAAGAGAAATGGGATGTCAGGAAGTCCACTTTCATAGAGGGTAAATTAAAAGGAATATAAATAATTTTGGGGACTGAAAGAGAGGTTTTGACACTAGCCCCGAACCGGAGGGATTCTTGTTTGCGAGCTAGAAGAGGAAAAGGAAGGACGTGGAATGGAATGAATTGCTAATGTTTATTTTTATGTTAATTACTTACTCGAGAAGTGTCGTGGACCCGCACCCCCGGCGGCGAATTCCTGCAGCTTCTTCAGAGACCCCGTCTTGTTGTCGATGGAATACACTATGAGCGGGTCCGAGACGATCTCCGTGCTGTTGGTCGGGTCGAAGTTCGGGATGTTCATCGAGTACTCCCACCGCGAGGAGACAATGAGGTGTTTCCCGTCGGGCTGAATGCGGTATCAAGATTAGCCACAGTTCTAGTCATAACGGGATCTTCATTCCTTTTTCTACACCTTTTTTTTTTTTTTTTTTTTTACGTTCGTGTTCATGGTCAGATGTGCGTCATGTTACTTACAGTTACGAGGACCTCGGCAACTGCCGTGGTATTCACCAGCTCACGATCGTCCCCGTGCGATGGTATCGTGAACAGCTCGGAGAAGCTGAGCGTCTTGTCCTTGTTATACGAGACCTCGTACCCTGTGATGGTATTGGCCAGCTCCGAGACCAGGTAGTAGTACGTCGTGTTGTACCCCGTCTTGAAGGCGCCGTGTCTCGGACCCGATCCCGGCGCGGCCTCCAAGGGTGCGATCGGGGTCAATGCCAAAGTGCCTGCATCCGCCTGATACACGCGCACCAAATCGGCACCCAGGTCTGGCACGAGGATGAATCTCGCAGTGGGATCCAACAGCGCTTGATGCGGGTGAGGGACGTCCTGCCGTTCAGGGTTGGGTCCCGGCTTGTCAAGCGTGTAGGTTGCGTTCTGGACCAACTCGACACCGCCTTCTGGAGACATGCTTATAACATTCACACCGGAACCGGCACTAGCATCACGGTTCTATGATTAGCGTACAAATGACCCTATGCCAAGCATATCCATCAAGGACCCAACATAATAGTCGACCTAAAATATCTAACTAAAATAGATACATCTGGATCATGCGTTCGTCCCTAGATGGTAGTTTGGTTACACTTACTAAGAAGCAATAGCGAGCCCGTGTCCTCCTACGCCAAACTCAGCTATATTGACAGGACCGGCGATCAACTCGGCCGTGGCCAGTGGTACCAGGGATCCGTTGGCGTTCGTGTAGAAGGACGTGATGGCGCCAGTGGGTTGACCCCAAGCCTCGTCCAAGCAGTAGACGAATGACTTGGGGTAGTCCAGGGTCAGCCATGAAGGATTAGCTCCGCATGCCGTTGTACTAGCGACGGTCTCAAGCTTAGATGTGGCACCATCGACCAGGTCGAGCGTCGTGACAGTACCGGCATAAGAAGTCACGTAGAGGAGGGTGGCGGACGTCGATCCAGCCAACAGCCCTGTTGTTACCGCTGCTGCGGGGAACACGACACTCTTCCACATGCTGACAGCTGAAGATGAAATACCCGGGACGCTAGTAACGACTAAGTGCCAAGGGGTAGGCTGGAAGATGGAAAGGAGGAGAGAAAGAAGAAAAAAGACGACAAGACATGTCGTCCCCAGGACTACAACTCTTAAGCCTGAGCTCCCGCTCCTTACATCGCCCTCAGGGACCGGCTTCATCTGGAACGAGAGCCTTCTGCTTCCGGCATTGCACAGATCGTCGACCGTGCTCCTCCGAGAGCAGAGTATTACGCCTACCCGTGGATTCCGTTCGCAGGGGCAAAGATTCGCGGGTGGGCCGCTTTCCCCTTCTAACTAACACTGCTTTCGAATTTATCCGGAACACCCTGGCCCTTTTTTTTTCTACACTACAATCCCCCGCTCTTTAGTTCCCGCTAACTGCGGGTTCTGCTGCGGAGAAATGCGCATCTCCTAGAAGTGATTGGGAAAGTAAAAAAAAAGAGTCTCACTACGCTCAGGCGTTGTAGGAAGACGGGGCGAGGTATGTTAGGGGCATTGGTCAGTTGACGCTCAATTTCACGAAGAGTATGATTCCTATCTTAGTTGGATAGGCTACCCAGAGTTGAGTGTTACCTTTCTTTTTTTGTTTTGTTTTATTTTACAATTCCTTTCGCATGCTCACACCACAACTAGGAAATCAAGGTTGCAGTGCGGAGTAACTGTGGAGTAGACACGGCACGGATATTAAGGAAACTCGACTGCGGACGAAGATGTATGGCCAAAAAACCACGGACAAGGGGGGCTGCTGGAGACTCACTGGCCAAGCAATCAAGGTGAGGGTGCATAATATCCTTGGCAAATCCCGGATGTCAAAGGCCTGAGAAAGCAAAGAGGGTGAAATAGATAACCGTTACTGCCGATCAGGCACGAGATCGGAAGAGGGCTCAATGAAGCCAATCTCACATTCTCGAAAGAGACTGGCTCGGCCTCGACGATGCTGTTTCTGGAGTACCAATATCTCGGCGTGTCCGGTTGTTTCGCTGGCCACGTGAAGTGCTCGGTTCACATTTGGAGAACTTGCATGGCCCGTTCATTCCTTGGAGATACTTGCTTGCTGTGAGATCACTCAGGAAAGCTCTATCTGATAAGAGCATGAGAAGATGTATTCGCTGAAGCTGTATTTGAAGGTGTCAAGCTGTAACCCACAAGGCTTGGAGTAATGTGAATGGTGCACGCATAACGGTGAGGATTGCGTGGGTTGAAACAATGGAGCTATTTTGAACCGATGTGTACTATGTAAAATATCTCGGTACGTTAGTTGCCTCGATGAGGTGGAAAGGAAGAGTCTTGTCGAATGATTACTGCCCAACTTGACCCGACGATCATGTTCACATAATCCAGTCGCAAGGTAGCTCCCGTTCAAGGGTGAGTTCAAATAATATTGAGAAAACCTGAATCTGAGATGCCAGTTTTTTCTGTATCCTCGATGAAGAGCACTGAAATGAGCGAGGTGCATAGTGTTTCTGTGGGCTATGCGTCGCCCAACTCCTCAGGAGAAGCGTATGCAGATGTCAACACGCACAGGTGATGGTGGACGCTACTGTCGCCATGCTCAAGCGACACCGGGTTCCAAGTTTTTACGAATTTCATCCTTCTAGATCGAGTTGATCTGAGATAACCAAGTTAACCTGAGGCCTCAGGATGGCCAACTAAACAGGCGCCCGGTACAATCAGGAAAGTTGTCATGATGACCTCATCGTGGTATGCTTCATGCAGTCTGCGAGTTCCACTGAGACAAGCCTGCAGGAGACAGTCCGTCCCGACAAACGTCCGTGCCTCGACGACCCAGACAGCTTATAAGAGGTTGTAGATGTGCCATGATCAACTCCTCTGATCCCCAACGAACCGACCAACTCATCAATCCGTCTGGTTCCTTGCTCCACGTTACTTATTTTTATTTCCTTTTATTTCTTTTCTCTTCCTTTCATTTGTTCCCACGAAATCTCAAATTCACACCCCCCTACCACCACAAGGTACTACGCATGTGCGCTCACCACCATCGTATCCACAAGAAAATGACAACTCAACTCTTTACACACCGAATCCGAATAATCTCTGGTGACGGCCCCCAAGCTAATAGGACTTAGCCAAGCTCTGTTATGGCCGTGCGCAGCTCACATGTCGGCGTACTTACCTACCTTACCTACCTACACACCGTAGCGACATGAGAAACGACGTCGAACCACGGGTCACGAATGAGGCACAGCAATAGACCATAGGGCACGGGTTAGTGTAACCCATCCGTTTCCGAAAAAAGTTGCTTTTCTTTTTATATAACACATATTGTATACATACCTATATCACATAACACATATAGACGTACCTTTCTTCGGTATAGTCATATACCACCTAGTCCGTGAACCCTGCGTATTACATCTCACGATGTAGTGCAGATATTTCTGTCTTCCTGTCTGTGCCTTTGGGATACACACGCAACGTACCCCCAGGAAAAAGTCACGAAAATACGTGTCTCGGTGGTAACGTAACACAAACGCTCGGGCGTCATCTACGCACCGCAGGAACCGAAACCATCAAATTACCTATTTTTTACATTTTTAGATCTGGTCAAGTCAGATTGCAAACGGATCGAGACCATGAGCTCGCCCTTTAGGCAAATACGTGATGGCACACTGCCTCGTGAACACACAGACACAAACACGTACGCGAACACTCCCGTGAACATGTACGCATTATATATAGTATACGATTCATGTCCATCATTGTGGGGAAATATAATGCCTGGGGAAGTTGGATGAGACCTACATACATACGTAGACGCCGGTAGACAGGATCCGAGAAAAAATAAATAAAAAAAGAGTGGTGGTGTTGTTAATATGTATATATGAGCTGACGCGAGGGCGTGCGTGCTTGCTGAGTATAGAAGAGCCGCGTCGACGACTTACCGGTTTCTGGGTAAATAGTTACGTAGCGAGGTGGAAGGAATGAAAAGGTCGGACGTTACAGTAGTACTCTTCTGCTCTCATCCTTTTGTTTCTTTTCCTTTTTTTTTTTTTTTTTTTTTTTTTTGCTCCTCTCGCCTCTCCCTTTTGCCTGGGAGGAATGCATATACTACCTAAAGGTATTTCAGGAACTAGCAATGGTTCTATGGCTAGCGTTCGAGTGTACAGATACATTGGTATAATGTAAGAGTGCACAACGCTTGGACCTGGCGCGAATAACGACGACAGTGTCAAATACCCCGTACTTGCCAGGCTGGCTTTTAGATACGTAATAGGGACTTGTTGTTGCGCGATGTTCCTCAACGCCTTCGCTGTTTACGCTCGTATATATACGAAGGGTCCCTGTGTTCCCTTCTATGTGTTCCATCACTTAGCGTGACAGACAGCGATAATAATAATAAAACAGAAAGAGTACAGTTAAATAGATTAATGATTTTAGTAGTGTATCATATACTAGACGTGCGCTACCCACTACAAGAGAGCAGCAGAGTAGAATTTGACAAGTATACTAATCTATGTGACTGTCAGGGGTATCTGTCCCAGAGTGAATGGATAGCCTACGCAGTCACATAGCGGGTAGGTAGAAAGGGGCCAGTAGCCATAGGGTATATTGGTCAAATGGCCCCTAGCCCTTCCAACAGGTAGTTGGGAGGGATAGCCTGAATATATAGACGAAGCCTGCTAGGTATACACCTAGGTGTCACCAAGCCAACTGACAGTGACCCAACCAACGGTGACGGGTAGGCGGCAACTAGACTAGAGCAGAGCAAAGCAGAGCAGAGCAAAAATCGGCTAGCAGGTATACTAAGTGAAGCATACCAAGTTATCTAACGTATGGTGCCTGATAGGGGGCGAATGGGCAATGAGTAAACTAGACCAATACCTCCTATGAATAGAAGCCACAGAATAATCCTACCGGATTCCTTAACTTTGTGTTTCGATAAGAACCTGCTGTGTATTGTAAGGGTAGTATATAGCATTCAAGTTAGGAGCACGATTACGGTGATCATCTAGAGCCCATCATCATCATCATAACTGTAGCAAGACTGCCAAGGAGTAAGATTCCATGCCATGTGTTCGGATCAAGTAGGTGCTTCAGCCATAGGTTCCAGGCCTGCACACCATCTAACCTACCAAAAACACCTTCGTTCATAAGATATACATATATACATTAGCTCTTTAAACGTCTCTCTCCATAGCATAGCACTCGTGAATTTTCTTTCCTTCTTTCTAGCACGACCACACGCCGACTAACCCATCTCGGCGCCCTTCGACCATGTACCCATCTTTGATGCGCACATGTTCGACGATGGCAGGTGTGCGTCCGTCTTCTGCCTCCGTGATGCCCGCGCCGCAGTCCCACTGTCTCGATTCCATCTTATCGTACACTTTGACGACATCTTCGCAGGCGGCGCTGACGATGCGCCGGCTGTCGAACATCATGCTGGTGATCGGGTTGTCGTACGCGTAGGCGTCGAAGATCGATCCTGTGCGTAGATCCCATATCTATTTCGTAGATGATTAGTTATCTGAGAGTGGATGTCGAGTACCGAGATCTTAAGTGTGGATAGACTTACCCGTATGCTGCGATCTAAGCTTCCTGTCACGATATGTACGTCATCAAATTGCAGACAAGTGACTGCCCCAGTATGCCCAACAAGACTGCGATGGACTTGTCCACTACGTAGATCCCATAACCGTACCATGCCATCTGCCGTGCCGCAAGCAAGAGCCGACTCAAAGACTTGCAGTGCTCCTACAAAATCGGCGGCACCCGAAGCCTGACGAGAAGTCTGTCTCCACGTGCCTTCACCGGAGCCAAGAGAAGCGGATGCTTGGGCGGCTGCCCACATCACGTCCAACGTTTGTACGCAGCGACCCTTTTCAAGATCCCATTGACGTAGCGTCTTGTCGGATGAACCCGAAACAAGCACGTCTCCTCGAAGGTGAAGAGCAGTGATTTCGTCCATGTGTGACTGGAGTACGTATAGTGGACAATCCGCCATACTTCCTTCTGGGGGATCAACCGGCTGATCATCTGGATTCTCGAAAGCCATTCCATCGTCTTCCTCATCATCTCGTCCAAATCGACTGCCTTGGGGGTCGTAGTGAGCCTTACTCAGATCCCATAACCGCACAGTGGCATCCGCAGAACCTGTGACAAGAATGTTGTCTTCTACCTGTAGAGCCCGCACAGATGCCGTATGACCTTCCAGTGAACCTATACAACGTCCTGCATTGAGATCCCATACTTTAACTGTGTCGTCAAGGGAAGCCGAAACCAAGGTACCGAAAGGAACATCAAAATCCAACGCTGTTACTTGGTCAGCGTGAGCTTTGATTTCCCTAATGTTGAAGCCAGGATCGAAGTGTTCGTGTAAGATAGGCATGGATTTCCGCCGGATTGTCTTGTGTCGCTTCTGGCGAGAAGGCGTGCTCGAAGCAGATGGTATCTTCTCGTAGATAGATTTTGACATAAACTCATCGACATCTTGATCCGTTACCAGATCGTCCTCGTCCGACCTCGTCGACGTCGCGTTGGCGGCAGCTATAGACTCAGCTTCATCAACAAGCACTTGAGCTACTTCTATCCGGCCTTCCATATCGACGACTGTGGTAGTTGGTTAGCAACAAGCAAAAAAGGACAGTGAAGGACCATCGTCTCTTACTATCATGCTCTAATAATGCCTCCTCTTGCTCTAGACCTGCTAACCTCTCTAGAATGATCCTGCGCATGCCTGAAAGATTGGCGATTTTGTTGTCGATTTCACGGATCTCGCTGCTCGCCATATTCTTCCTTATCCCGAGCATCTCCAATTCGTGCATCAATGTAGATCTTCCCTTCTGCAATTTATGCAAGTGTTGCGGACTATCTGTGGGCATGGGCGATTCCTCTATCATCTTCCTCCCCCTGGAGACTCTTCTCCTGTGCCTCTTGTTGTCCTCTGTTAGCTCGGGGAAGCTCGCCTGGAAGCCCTGGAAAAGAGAATATGCATTTTCGTCTTCGGGAATGTTCTGTAGCATGTCGTCGGATAGATATGAAAGCGCACGGGACTGTATTTCGGAGGTCGAGAACTTGGAGCGGACGAGATCGGTAGGAGAGGTCCTGGCCATAGAGAACATCCTTCGTTGCACGACAGGTCGCGCGAGCTGCTTGTGGACGTGACCCATGGCGTTACGGTAATGGCTTGAGCTAGGATCAACGGCGTGGCCAGCCAGGTGACTCGCGGTAGTGGTGACTTTCCGAGTAAAAGCTTCTATACCTCGTTGCTATTATCGTCTGTTAGACATGCTCAGCGCATCATTGGGGAGAGAGAGAGAAAAAAAAAAAAAAAGGCGAGAAAAAAATTCAAGAAAAAAAAAATAAAAAAACAAAATAAAAATAAGAAAAGAGAGTTGGGTTCTTACCGAGAGAATAGAGTCCTCGCCTATGGCGGCTTCATCGTGAAATGCATTATGTAGATCTGAATCGTCCATGCGCGTGTCGCCGTTGTCGTGTGAGGGTCTTTGTCTGTATATGATTTCTGCTTTTGTCTATGCCGCTCGATGGAGCATAGCTTAATCGCGGCGATATATCGGTCTTGGAAGCGGCGCACTCAATTTAATGAGCGACTTAACGATGAGTTATGTAATGACTTGGTATATTTTCGCCCTCGAAGCTTTTCAATGGGGCTTTCTATACACGATGCGGCAAATTGAAGATATTTTACACAGCCAAGGCGATGGCAGATGACCTTTGGTGAAGTCGGTGTTACCAGGATAGTGCATCTAAGAAAGTTGCATTGCACATCGGCTGGCATTGGCATGGGCGTTGCACGAGCCACGCGCTTCCCAGCTGGTCGGACACCGTATTCTGCACTGTCTTCAACACCGTATGATGCGCTTGTGCATAACAGATTACTGGTATCAGTTCGCTCTTGGCACACGATAAGATAAGATAAGATAATGAACTCTCCCCTCCCCAACTTTTGAAGACCTGCCCCACCAGGAGCTTATTTGCTAGTGACATTGCCCACTCATTGCCGTCCCGTACTAACCGATCATCGGTCCAAGCAAAAGATCCAGAAGAGGAGAGTCAACGAAAAGCAACCCAAGGTCAAAAATATTGCCAGTGAAGCAAAAGCAAGAACAAGAGAGTCATGGATACCATAATTGACCTCAAAGATGCCTCCAAGGCACTCGACCTCTCCAACATTCGCTTCCAACTGATGTAAGTAGCTAGCTGCCTGGCTAACCCAACAAGCGGAGGCTTGGTGATCTAGGCCCCCTTCCTCATATATCTAGATTTCTACCGCTAGATCCCCTTGCTTACTCCACATACAGCCGCCTGGAGGATACAATTACCTTCCATCTGATCGAGCGGGTCCAGTTTCCCCTGAACAAGAGCATCTATGTTCCTGGCGCCGTAGACTTTGGTTCAGATCAGGACCTGAGCTTCATGGACTGGTATCTACGCGAGCAAGAGAAGCTTCAGTCCTTGATCCGCCGCTACGAGGCTCCCGACGAGTACCCTTTCTTCCCCGACGCCCTCCAGAAGCCCATCCTCAGACCCCTCGACTACCCCAAGATCCTACACCCGAACAACGTCAACGTCAACGAGAAGATCAAGAAGTTCTACGTCGAGCAATTTCTCCCCGCTGTGTGCCCTGATTTCGGCAGAGGAGACAGCGGCGAGTCCGCCGAGAATTATGGGTCTTCGGCTACCTGCGACATCGCCTGCCTTCAGGCCATATCGCGGAGAATACACTTTGGCAAGTTCGTGGCCGAGTCAAAGTTCCAGTCCGATCCGGACAAGTACACGAAGCTGATCAAGGCCGGCGATCGAGATGGCATCGGCGAGTCTATAACGAATGCCGCTGTTGAGAAGCAGGTGCTCGCCCGGCTTCGCCTCAAGGCGCAGACCTACGGCACTGATCCTTCCTCAACCAACACGAACGGCAAGGGGAAGATCAATGCCGACGCAGTGGAGTCAATGTACCGCGAATTCGTCATCCCCATAACAAAAGAGGTCGAGGTCGAGTATCTCATGCAACGATTAGACTAGATGTTCTGGATATAGACAGAGAAGGCGTTTTCTTAGGTCTATCATACGCGTGGGGTAAAAGCCAAAAGGATAAAATAGATGGTGGGCACGAAAATCTCTCTCTCTTCTCTTTTTTTGCCTTTTTGCGGGGTTCCTTTACGATGGAGGATTTAGATATTCGCCTACTGCTTTGACGGCATCCGCGAACTTGCTAGCTTCAATCAAAATCATGGAACCCATGGGCATGATGCCCATCTCTTGAAACGCCCTCTTACTATCTGCCACTGCGTCGTCGGTTTTAGTGAATGGATAGCTGCCATATGCCGTCGCGTGTCTCTGTAGTGCTTCATCTTCGGGATGGAAATAGAATGTTGCGGTATCCTGTCTCCCTTTCTTCTTTTTCCTCTCTTCGGCCAGGTTTGATTCAATCTCATTATATGTCTTGGAAACAATCAGGTAATGCGTGAACTCGTAGGGCTCTTTGTCCTCGACGGCAGCCTCGATCTCCTCTACGAGCATACTGTATAGTGGCGGTACTACGTCGGAAGGCATATTGATCAATCGTTCAGAAAACACAAGCCCAACATGTTGGCCAGAAGCCAGGAGATCAGGTATAGGCGCCAACGACTCGGTGGCTCTAGCCTTGGCACTTAGATACTCGATGAGCTGTGCCACGGGCTTCTTCTGGCGGTGTTCCTGCACGTTTAGGGCGGTTATAAAGGCGAAGGGATCGGATTCCTCGCCATCTGTCTTCACCGTCGAGCCGATTGTCGGCTGCGAAAGCACTAGGTCCGCGAGCGCGGATACGTCGAATAGGTTCGCGTCCACGTCGAAGAGCTGCCGTATTAACGATTTCGTGCCGTGGAAGTCGATTTTCTCGTTGAAGTTAAACCACTCGAAGTCGACGTTTACTATGTCGAAGTCCTGAGGGGAAATTCTCGTCAGTTCTCAGGCCCAGACATAGTAGTAGGAACCGTTCTAGGCGTAGAATGTGGTGCTGCTCACCTCGTCGTCTGAGCTGTCGCTATCTTCCACCATCTTGTCAGGGGCTTCGGTCGCGCCATCGGCTTCTCTCGCTCGTTTTTTTGCCATGGTCTATATAATGCGACAATTACAATTTTTAGGAGGAGGTGTATGCGAGGAGGGCTATTACAACAGTTGAAAGGCTTAAAGAGTAGCTAGGTAGATACCTAGGTAGTCTGATGGTAGGTAGTTGCGTTGATGATGGCACGGCGGGGAGAGCTTGGGAAGGTCTACCAAAAATTTCTGCCATATGCCCCTCACTATTCCTCTTTTGGATTGATAGGTAAAGTCTGATAAGCATCTGTTTAGTCCTAATCGTTATAAACGCTTTCTTGATCCTTAAGATTTCATTCATTTTGAATCTACCTCTACAACTAGCCCTTTTTGAAGAATTACTTAGGTATAATGATACCGCTATTCTAGCGATTCGAATGGCTTTTTGTATGCTATCGATATGGGAAAGCTAAACGCTCCTAGAATAGCTGCTCTTCTTCACTAGTTGTGCATTATACGGTGTACAGAGTAGTGGTGACAGGCTCATAGTGTCCGTTAACTTAATAGTGCCTCAGATAGCATTTTACAATATTGGAAGTGTCAGTAAAGATTATTAAATACATGTAGGTAGAGGGTCTAATCGTTACATCGTCTAGAATTGACATAAATATCAAACCGCAGGTAGATGGCTAAACCAACTCCAGTATACGTTCACACAGATCAATCCACAACACTCATCACAACGTAAAACCTCGTAACCAAGTTCGTTGATAATATGAGAGAAATCTCAATATACTAAACCAAACGCCTGCATTCGAATAAACAAGGGTACGAAACAGAATGAGGCAGTACGAGCAAGTTAAGCCTTTGAACTGCCGCTCTGTCATTTCTTTGCCATCTCATACATACATACACATGCGTATGCGGCTGACCCCGACAACCAAGAAGCGCTCCTATGAGAAAAGACTACCAGAACTACTGCCTCTCTCTGGTTAATGCTCTTTAGACGCGGTGATGATCGAGAATTGCAACCACGGAGGATTTAACCGGCCGAGAATTGATTTGTGTAGGTACAGAAAGTTCCCTCTCGCCGAACATTGCCTGCTCGCTTAGTTAGAGAAGATATTCATCATCTTCCTAGTGTAAGTCGTCAGCGCCTTTAATCTGGGGCATTTCACCCGCGTCTATGAAAAAGAAACGTGCCGAGGGCTCTTCTGTAGAGTGGTTCTCGTAATTTCTGTCCTTGCGTCCTCTATATGCTCGCTTCGCGGGATATGAGATGGCAAGGTTCGAGGTTCATCCGCGTCCTATTGCGAATCATCTCCAAAGGTCTGTTTCTTGCCCATGTGTTGACGGGAGTGGCTGGGAAGTGCTGTCGAGGGTAAAAGTCTAATGGACAAGTCATCTATGTCACCACATGGTCTGGGATGCTGGCTATCGGCTTCCGTCCATATTTACCTCTTGTTATAATTTCCGGGGGTCTGTTCTACCATGTTAGTCAGGTGCCATGGGACGCGATGCATTGCATACGCGTACGGCTTCGGCACGTGTACGTACTATTCTATACTATTAACCTGCGAGAAGAGATGATGAAAACGGAAGAGACGGCCTGGCGTTGGAATTGTGATAATACAATATGACATCACTTAGACTAGCAATAGTTCAGCCTGAGTATGAGATGGGGACCGAGTACGCGTGTAAGCTTCGGCATATCGATGGCCCGTTTGCAATTTCACAGGAGCAAGCCAAGTCGGGGTGGGCTACCCCGGATTAGACAGACAGAGAGCAGCGGTACGAAAATCAAGAGAGAAAAGAAAAATGCAAACGTGTAATTATCAAGGGGTATAGAACTTAGAAAGCACATATCCTCCTCCTCAATTATATACCTATGTAAGGCAACAGAAGTCCAAACATTAACGCCTGTTTTCCTTTCATCGTAAGAGAGAAAATCCCTGAAATCTCTCGAAATAAACTCCTCCTCTCGTGAGCGTTCTAGATTCTCGTGGCCCGGAGAAACTGCTTTTCCCAATTTGACGAGCCATGCTCCATTCGAGATGATGCACGATGGCGTTGGCAAGCAAGCAATGTAAAAAAATCAGCGGTGTCGCCCGTTAAACGAGGCGAATGTAACGCCGGCTCCTTTCCTCCCACCCTTTCCCCTCCCCGGGGTTTCCCAAGAGATGCAAAGCCTAGCCAGGCCCAATGCAAGTGAGCCTTGTCATGCAGCCATGTCCAATTAATAAATGCGTATGTAAATAATTGGCGTCGCCGCGCAGACGGAATCCGCGATGGCGCCATCGAAAAGATTGTTGGAAAAATATTTGCGTGCGCGCGTGTGTTCTTTTAAATTGATCGAATTATTGCGTCTTCTATAGAGGGTATTGCGTGTGTGGTGTCATGTAGATGCGGGCACGTACAGTACGTCTGCAGGCACGATCCAGCCGATCGAGAGCGCCGGCGCCGGACAGCGTGGGAAATGCAACTGGCCAGCCAACCCAGCCAGCCCAGCCATTCGTTAGATCCGGTTGAAGGATGTCGCTCGTTCCGAGTCGGGTGTGGCTGCAGGAGTGAGTTGCAGGCCCAGACCTACGACGGCGTGGCCCGAGCTCATCGACTTGAAGTGCCTTCTGCCGTCCTCACCGACGCACCCTGTGCTCTCTTGGATAATCTCCCGTCGCGCCATCTCAATGTCATGTCTGGCCTGCTTAATTAGTGCCGGATCCCATAAGGGAAGGATCCGGTAGCCCAGGCTCTCCATGATGCACCGCTCGGTGAAGTTGATCTGTTCGCACGTCCAGAGATTGTTTCCCCAGGTCGAGGCGAAGTACTGTGTTGGACTTTGTAGATCCTCCACAAACTTGTCCGCAATCATTAGCGCTGCGAGGATGATGATCTCGGGAAACACAGAGTTGATATGCGTTGCATGGCTGGGAGCCGAAGGAAGCGTGTGTCGTTTCGAGGCTGGCTGACCCTGGCGATTCAATGGGAATGCTACGCGCCAATTGCGAGAAAATTTGGAATTCAAAGAGTCCAGAATGCAGACAGCTAGAGCAATGATGTCCATGGGCAGATTGGCCCTTGCCAACATCTGCTGGACTGCGGGAATGGACGGCGTGATGAATGAAGCTCCTGGCGGTAACATCCTGGCGAGATGGGCAGCTGGTCCTGTTGAAGTGGTGAGTTTATGCAAGGTAAAGGAACAGATAAAGTAGTCTTTTATGCAGATGTTAAACGGACCTAAGAACTGGGAATTAGGGCCCTCAGCATCGTCGACGGATAGGCGAGGGCTCTGGTTGGCAGACGAGTTGCGAGTAGAAGGCGGCGGTGTAGGCAAATTTGACAAAGGCTTATAGAATTGTCTGAAGTAGCTCTCATCAAACTCGAAATCGTCGTCCACCGGTGCGGCCTGTGCCACAGAGAAGCTCTTGGTGTGGCCCATTTTTGGATCTTGTCGTTTATGGCGCCAGGAAACGGAGTTGTATTCTTCTAAGGCGTGAATTCCTGTTCATATTCCGGAAAGATAATGGGATGTGTGATCGTAATCTAGATTTGGTTCTAGTAGATATAGTATCACGCGATCAAGCAGCTGGCCAGAACTAAAAGGGTCGAAGCGGAGGAACGAGTTGCGGTGTAAGTGGACGCCAGTTGGTTGGGAAATAGGGAGGTACACAACCCTTATATATGTAAGTACCTATGCAAAGGGGGGCCTGAGGCGTTCAAGACGTGGAAAATCGGAGGGCAGGGCGAAGAAGGAGGGAGCTCAATCAATTCTCGGGAGAAAAGGAAAAGTGAACAATCGAGACGGAAATATGTAGATACATATATCTATATGTCTATGTAAGTATGTATGACAATTTATGTTTATGTAGGTACCTGAGATGGGCTACGGACTGGAGTACGAATTACGAAGTACCTCGTTCAAGTTTTGATCGATACCTGCCACCGTAGGGAATCTAAGCGCTAGGTCGCCATCGTCTGGGGGGGCCTGAGCTTATTAGTATGCAGCTGCCGCGCCCGGGTGGGGAGTCGGAGCTGCATGCTGCAAGCCACGAATGATCAGGTCTGGGCTGGAATTGTGTTCAGTACGTAAGTACCTTACCTACTGGTGGATACCTGTCCAGTGGAGTGAATGAATGAATGTACGAGCCAGACTAATGTACTGCGCAAAGGGGCATGGGGGTCACTGTCAGATCCATGGAATACAGTCCGACAGTAACAGAGGCAGTAAGAATACTGTATTATGTATTTAGTAATAGGAGGTAGCCAGAGGTGTAACTCTGGGATAAAATCGAAAGCCCTTACTAGATTTCTATACTAAGTACATAATAATGTGGTGTATACCCTGTGCATACCTGGACGCTAAATAGGGCTGTGCCTTGTGTAAGCCGGGTATTTCTAGTGGGTATTTACGTATCGGCCGTGTAGTAGTATAGTAAAGAGCGGTAGGTACCGTAGAGAACAAATACTCCGAGTATTGGAGGGTTTATACTCACATATGTGTGTTCACCTGGAGTAGATAATATATCGTATACGCGGAACACTCTAGAAGCCCTAGGAAACAAGTTTATGTTGTCCGGTCGTCCCGACAGAGTGTTTAAAAACACGAGTCAAGAGGTGGAAACTTTTCTACGGTCGAAAAAAGGGGGAAACAATAGGAACCATCTACTCGCCTAACCTAGCTATGTTAGTACTAGTACGTTTATGGTATATCAGCACGTGCAGGCTAGAAACGACGATTGACGCCATGGTCAATTGTTCTTTTATTCAACTCCCAAGTCAATGTTTCATAACGTGCTCTTTTTACTACTATGATAGCATCAACCCAATCCGCTACAAGTGCCCCTCTATCGACAGGTTGTGGTGTCCTGTCCCAAATAGGGAACTTTCACATAAGCCATGCTGAATTCGTCACAAGACAAACTAACATGCATATATTAGTGCTTAATACGTAGCACTACATTATTTTTGATAATTCCTTCAGTAGAAGCGCCTATGGTTTTATTCCAGACTCGCCATTCTTTCTGCTTCATATGTTTAAAGTATGCAACCGCTACACTCTACCGCGATCAAGGACTTATCTTAATTCTTCTACCCATCTAACCAGGTCTGGTCGGTATAATGTCTTCTCCAACGACCCCACCACCTGAGATCCCATCTGTCGGGAACTCAAGGTTCAAGTCTATGAGTACTCCCTGTGAATTTGTTGGTGTATATCGACCTGGTGGGTTTCGCCCAGTTGTTCTGGGAGACGTCTTACGCGGGCGCTACCGCATCATAAGGAAGCTTGGGTACGGTTCATACGCTACAGTTTGGTTAGCTGATGATACTATGTAAGCGATTGCAACCTTGATCCTTTCCTTTCGACCGAGGGTTTGGGTTAGAGAAATAAGTACATTTTATATGTGATTTACTGAGAGCTTTCCATACGAGATGTGAAAATAACGGCCAGAGCAAGTATGTCGCTTTGAAGATATATGCTGCCAACATGGATGTAATGAATGAATCATCGATTCAACAATATCTCGCAACCAACTCTCTCAATGACGTTAACCCAAACTTCATTCTCCTGTTATCAGATTTATTTATACTTGAAGGACCTAATGGGAAGCATCCTTGTTTTGTGACCGAGCCTATGGGTCCAAGCATCAGTAACGTCCCGAATGCACCCCACGAGTACTACGATCCTCTCAATCCACCGACACATCGATTCTCGACATCTCGAAATAAATGTATTCTCAGAAACGTCCTATTGGGGCTGAAGCTTCATCACCAAAATGACATCGTCCATGGTGATCTACATGCTGCAAATTTGCTCTTCTGCCTTCGAGATATATCACATCTCACTCCTAATAAACTACAACAGGATGAATCAAACGCAGCTTGACTACGTGGAACGGGTTGATGGAAAAGTCGATAGATGGTCCCCGAAGCACCTACTTGTTCTAGAACCAATCATTGAAGGTCTACAAGATCGAGATTTGGTGAAATTGGCGGACTGTGGTAATGGTATGCCTCCTGATTAATATATATTTGTCCAAATACTATTGACTGATTGTTGGGACGTAGCCTTTCGGGTTGATTCTCCCCTGGCATCCCTTGTTACAGCTCTCTTTCAGGGCGTCGGAGACGATTGATTCTTCGCAACAGATTTGACCAAGGAGTTGACATCTGGAGCTTCGGATGTCTTATGTTTGCACTGCTAACCGATCGCCCTTTATTCGGCGTGTTTAATTACGGTGGTCGCCCGCGTGACGTTATTGACGATGACCACCTCATTCAGCTCACTGAAGTTATCGGCACATTGCCACGCCACATGCGCGATGCGTGGCCGAGATACACGTCGTACTTTGGCTCAGATGGGGAGCGTTTGAACGCTACACCAGAGGACTTTGACGACTCGGAAATAATGCGAATCTGGAAGGCTAAGAATCCGCCAGCCAGGGGTCGTAGTCCACCAACAGCGCTCCCTTCGCTAGAGGAGAGTTTCTTCAAGTACAAGCCGTAGGATATGAAGGATGAAGGGGCACGGAAACTTACGTCTCTACTTAGAGAAATCTTCCAGGTCGAATCGTCCAAACGGCCATCTGTCGTGCAATTACTCGAAAGGCCTTGGTTTCAGGTGTGAATGTTGAAAACAAGATATAGATCTGACAAGCTGGAGTTGATGGTTGCCTATTCTATACCCCTAGACTATACAGTAATACTGTGCAACGATGAATCCCTGTCATAAGCTTCAAGTCAAGCGAAATCGCTAACTGTTTCAAGGAACAGTTTTCAGGAACTGCTCCTATCTGCATCACTCTAAACGACATCAAATGATATCGGACTGAGGCTAGGGGAACCGAGCTTGAAGAAAAGCAGTACCTAAGATAGAAGCCTATATTTTAGCCCAATTCGTGTCATGTCAAATAAATGTCAAAAACTAGTGTAGAGCCCGGGGCGCCTGCATTGGGAATACTCTTTTAGTCTGAATTGTAGGTATGCATAACGATGAGTCTAGAAGTAATACGGGCTTAAGGAGCATGGGTCGGCGATGGCGTCAACAATACGAGCCGGAGGAAGCGTACCTTGCAGGTTGTATATTGAATTGCTTGTGCTCTGAGAGTCTACTACGTATATAATATACTTCCATCCTTGCTAATGCATTCATTTATTTTCACTAGCGTACATGTTAGGAACAGATGGCAGCTATCATTATCAACTGAAGTTTACTTTTAACTTCTCGATTACTTCGCTGCCATGCGGTTATTATTATTATCTCGTGTTCTTTTCTGCTTCGTATCCCGACCCTTGTGAGCTGCAGGTGGAGAGCAGAGGTCCCCACAGTACTGAATAGGTACTTACTTAGGTACACTCCGCCCCGCCAGCCCTGGGGTTCCAGTTGTGCAAACTGCATATTTATAGCGCAAAGACTAGGTAGCTAAGACTCTACACCTTTCCACCAAAAATCAAGCCTCAGCAGATCTAGCGTGCACTAACATGCCTATAAGTACAGTAGGTACGGTAGGCTATTAGAACCTAGCCTAGCAGCTTATGGCAGCACTTACCCGTGTACAGATGTAGGTAGGCAGTGTACAACACACAAAGACTAGTACAAGTTTAGGGGCTTTGGGACAGGTACTTTCGGCGGTGAAGATCGTTACCTTGTGAAGAAAATAGACCGCTATCCGGACTGCAGGGTCCGCCGCCCTCTACGCAAAACTTGGTATTCGATATCAAATGCCATGTGGGAAAGTTGGCATGGGCAGATACATACACGTATATGCTGATATTCATACGGACGTGGCCGATAAGCCAGCGGAATCCGCCCTGTGTCTTTTCTCCCCCTTTCTCTTATCTCGTTTCCTTGCATTCTTTCAGTGCTAGAAATATTGGTTCTACTTGCGAAGCCACATGAATTATCACTTCCTCACCGCCATCATGAACAAATTCGAAACGCTAATTGTGTGGTAGGTTGGTTGCACGGCACAAATACCTACACAATAAACTGCAACACAGACTCCACATATAATCGATGACGAATTGGTTTTAGCCGAATTGTCCTACAGCAACCTTAATAGGATCAGCATTCCCAACCTCAAGGCATTGACAAAAGCGGGCTATCTTTTGCTTGCAAGCTTCAGAGTCGTGGGTATCTAAGACATTTAACCAGCTTAGAATTCAACTATCGCATTCGGTCACCGAGGTTCATCAAGACCTACGCCACGAGGCGTTTATAAGTCGATTCGCAATACTCTACCCTAAGACTTGTTTTTTATCCGCCCCCCTGCGCGGATCCTCTACTAGCGCTTCGATGCTTGCTAACTCCAACAAGTCACCATTACTATGAAGCTCGTTCTGCCGCGCGTTCCGAGATAATAATTGCGAAGATTTATTAAATAATGCTGCGTTGACAACGTCGCATGGAAGGGAACGACACAATGGTCGTAATAAGTATCATCTTTCTCGCTAGGCTAGCTGTCTAAGTTACGATTGCATGCTCCCCCCTAATTCGCCATTCACCAATGAGATTCTCGCAGCTGTCCCAATTTGGACTTTACTCCAACAGACCGGGTTGCTTTCATGCCACCGCACCGGCCGTGCAGCATAGCCACGATGACGATTGCACGAGTCAAACATCAACGGTGAACTGTGTGGGCGTATGGGCAGGATTAAAAGGAAAAGAGGATAATGATCGCCAGGTACCGTACGATAAATATTCCGAGTATCCGCCGATCGGTTCTAAGAGGTCATCAAGGCCGCTGATCTGAGGGAATGTTGCGGGTTATCCTGCCGACTTTTGCGTTGTACAATACAACTCCTCATATGGAGCAAGCCATAACAAACCTTAACAAACCTTAGAGCTAGAATTGAGCCTACATTCCCTTTGAATCGGCTGCCTCTCACCTGGTATTGTTGGCTAGGGCGTTTCTTTTCCATTTGTAAGTTGTTCATACCGTAGATAGTCGTTCGTCTCCATTGATAGGAGGGTTTAGAGCTACATATTTCACCAAACTCAACATATTCTCTAAGATTCCTACCACTATTTACCAGGAAGGTGACTAGATCCCCCACGGCGAATGAACTAAGTTGATTCCACCTTTTCAGCCCAGTCAGCTAAGGCTGAATTTAAGATATTATATGCCGGCGTGGATTTACCCATTCGCTTAGCCAAGGAATCGTCTCCAAAGTGGTATAACACAGACCGATTGGATTGGTTCGGTTCACGCTTCCTCAAACATGGTAGCACATGATTTCCTGGGCCTTGAAACTTGTTTGAGCGACAGACGTCTCTGCGCTATTTCGCTACGTATAAGCACAAACGAAAGAGAACTAATCGAAACGATTTATATCGCATGTAAATTCCATAAGGCCTGGAGCTGAGGCTGAATCGGTGACGAGAACAAAGGGTTTGTTGCGGTCCCGTATCTTTCCCCTTATCTCGAGTATCAGAATCGTGAATGCCTATCAGCCGTAATACTGTTGATAAAAAACGCTCAACCAAGTAATACACCATGTCATCTAGTGAAGTAGATGGGTTCGCGTAGTTGTACTCTATCCTTAATCTACATCGTCGGATGGGGTCAAAATTCGTTAACGTAGTTTCCAAGATGTCAGTTAAATCATCTACCAAGAGTGCTCCTAACCATATAAGACTTAAACGATTTGCCCCTCATCGGAGTGCTCGTCTCGTGTATATACATGTATTTAACTAAATAGCATTCATACGGGGAGCGGTCATCAGTAGCATCTGCCCTCAATCATAGAAAAGCAGTATTTTTCGATCTTTAGTCCACGTTAGAGACCTAGCATATCGAACAGATATCGAAAGACACTCTCATCAATACACACCGCCAAGAAACTTTATTATAGACCAAGTGAGTGAGTGTGTATCTTGTGTCATAAGGTATCATCTAAAAAAGGTGATTACATACAAGCACCTTCTGGCGAAAGTATATTTCGACTGGGCCTTCCTAGGTATCCAGCTATATGTTGATGTGCCTTCCTACTTCTCATATTTCGCCTATAAACAGGCATGTTAGAATTGAAAGCAGGTATATCCATCGCTACATCTCAGTGGCACCTACTTAAGCCTTCATAGTTGACCGGGAAGCCATAGTTTCGGAAGTCACCCTCATTATCGTTCTTCTACAATGGAGTCTGCTCTGTCACTAAATCTTCTACACTAGGTAGCTTGGCGAGCCCTTTAAATCCGGATGCAGGCGCACCCAAAGACACAGCTTCAATCTACCTAGGTACCAGCCACCTATCCGATACCATATTACACTGAAATATAGTCCAGGCACTCCTTGGGGAAATGGCAGAGCTCTTTTCCCTTGCCGATGTCCCTACTATCCCCTCCTCCATGGACCCTATCCATACAGGCCATTCTGCTTCTCTCGCATCCGCAGCTCAGGGCATACTTGCAATTCTCCGACGTACAAAGTCAGAATGCTATCGAAATAGCTCCCAAGATCGTCGGAACTCAGCCTCACAAGAAGAGAGTGAGGGTGAAAATGAATACACAAGAGCCAGAACCAATTCACCTGTGCGCGCCAACTCGAAACGCAGAAGGGCTGCAGCGCC
Organism: Xylaria sp. FL1042; assembly: GCA_022495085.1. Taxonomy (NCBI): domain Eukaryota; kingdom Fungi; phylum Ascomycota; class Sordariomycetes; order Xylariales; family Xylariaceae; genus Xylaria; species Xylaria sp. FL1042. The sequence continues at coordinate 71,749 of MU380171.1, read as the reverse complement.
GACTCCTGGGTCAGGAATTAGGCACCATTCTCTAGTGTATGGGAAGATACATTTGCTACATTTTTCGTTAATGTTTAACTGATCAGTGAAATTAGCCGTAGAACCTCTTCGTCTTCATTGCCTTCAGAGCCAGACTCGTCGGCTCGACATGTTTCGCCTCGTCGTGTATCTGAACCTTCGACCCCAAATACGACGGCGTCGGATCAGAGGAGCCCTTCCCGAGGTCGGACCCGGAAACGTAATGCTACACCTCATATTGATCATTCTGGACAGAGCAGAAGTCGTCAGCATGATGAGCGAAGTAATATTTCTAGACGGCGTCAGTATACACACAGTGAAAGACCTCAAGAGCAAGCGGTATACTCACCACCATCATCCGAGGCTGACGAGTCCATTGTTGATGTCGCGTCATATGTCACAAAAGGAGGTTTTCGACTGCGTGCTGGTCGGGAACTAGGCGAATTCCGATTCCCGAAGCCTAGAACCCAACCAGAGCCAGCTTGGAGTGCAGGCGACGGATTTTCAGATGACGAGGCGAGGCCCCAGTTTACATCCCCCATGACACGAAAATGGAAACGCAAACGATCGAGGTCACTCTCTTCTTTCGGACAGCTCTCGTTAGAGGCTGATGATACTGCAAAAAGTACTCCAACGGGAACAGCTTCGGCCCAGCTACATCTAAGGGGGTCGCGGGGTCGAGTTAGTAGAGTGGCGAAAGACTCGTGGCCAACGAGAGAGAGTTTCATGGAGCCCTCGATCTCCAAACAACCGAGGAACATTGCACCCGGGGACTATAGTGTTACTAAATCTACACCGTCGTCTCACCAGACTTGTTCGTCTATATCACGGCCGGAGACGAAACAGGTTGTGTCACGTAAAAGGCAGGCTTCCGACTTTGAAAACTTTGGGAAGCGTAGGCGAAAGTCTCGTAGCCGCCATAGTAGAGGCCCATCCTCGTCGTTCACGAAGAATCACCGGGCGATCGGATCTCAAAGAAGTGATGAAGAGTACGAAGAAGGTAAAAGCGGACCGTATGAAGGAGTAGGAGATGAACATACGGTAAATGACCTCGAAGCCAGCGATACCAATTCCGAATAGAGAGAAAAGAGCACAGGTGTAACATGTAAGCTAGATCCCTGACTAGATGAGATCCCTCTAAGAAGTTTGCTATTGATGAGGGACCGTGAGGTGTTTGCGGTATAGGAGACTACTGGTTAAGAAGCTACGGGCGAAGACTGTGTTGACAGTGAGCTTCCTTACTGCACCGATCTAATCACGCTCGACTAATCTTATACGGCCGAGACTGATCAGCCGTGATATCTCACTACTTATAATGAATCCTGAGGAGTGTAAAAGAATTTTCTACTGAATCTTGTTAGCTTTGTGCAATGTTTTATGGCAAAAATTTCTGCTTTAGGACTGAGGAGGTTATGTAAATTGAAAAGAGTCTACATAATGAACTGGTTGAAGGGGTTGAAGGGATCGGAGGGGCATACAGAGTGGTCTATAACTGCATAGACATATAGCTAAGTACCGAGTCACTACAGTTTTTCTGCGATGGGTCTATATGCTATTTCTAGTTGATTTGCTGGGTCTTTAAGCGTAAAGTGTTAACTTGTTAGAAACGGGTATTATTTAGCTCTATCCTAGTACTCAACTCCTATGGCGTCCTGTTCGACGTCCTGCCTTAGGACGCCCAGCGCCTGAAAGCCGCTACTCGGTCTTGCTTCCTTGAGTTTGAGAACTTTTGTAGATTAGTGACTTGTTTGATACCTTAACGGTAGTGGGGAGACCTTCTCTCTCCTTTGAGTTGAGTCTTTAATTGTATTTGCCCTGCGTTGTAGTCCGGCTTGGGGGGGGGGGGGCTTGAACAGGTTCCATTTAACCTGTTCATTTTGATCTTGGATTAAATAGTGGAGCTGTGATAGACTCTATTTCGCCTTGCCCTTTGGAAGGGCCTCGTTCTCGCCTAGCTCTCTCACTAGGATCTTGGTTCGTCCCTCGCCGCTGTAGTCCTCCATGCCCGTCTCGAAACCGGGACATACCCCGACGGCAAGGAAGCGGCCGTCGGCGGAGAACGCGAGCGCCGCGACGCTGTCGGGGAATTTCTGGTACACCTTCATGCGTCGCTTGGCGTCTGCGTCCCAGAGGGCCACGGTGGCGTCGCCTCCGCCACTCGCGAAAGTGCCGTAGGCAGGGTGGAAGGCCAGCGCGTTCACCGGGTAGACGACGTCGGTGGGAGGAGCATTACTTCCGTCCGGCGGGGGCTGGTTTTGGCGATGGCACTTAAAGGCGTATTTCCGGGCCTGCGACTCAGCGGATGCATCGAAAAACTCTACGGCTACGCGCCCTTCGATGCTGCTTGTGGCGTAACCCGCATCTGACGGCATGGCGGCTACGGCGCGTGTGAGGAACTTCAGCGAGGATTCGCGCTGTTGCCAGGGAGAAGGCGGGGTTTGCGATGACAGCCCCGAGGCTAGCGCTGCGAGGTCGTAGATGTGGACTAGTCGGGACGTCATGGCTACTATGAGCTTCGAGGGGCTCGCGGCCATGGCGTGGGGTTTGCCGGGAAGTGATATCTCGAGTGGTTCCTGGGCGGTGTTGGCTGAGTTATGTACGTGGAGCGTGCAGTCCCATGATGCGGAGACGACGAGGGCTGTCGCCATGATATGTTAGCCAGCTTCTCTTGTCATTGTCAGGTCAGGCGAGTTAGTATGTATACTCACAGTGTCCGCGACTGTAGACAACCCTCCGTACGGGCGCAGCATGCTTGCTGAGCACCGTCTTTTCGCCACTTGTTAGGTCAAGCCTCAATACCTGCCAGTCCAAGCCGCCGCTGAAAGCCTCATCGTCGTTCGCGCCGAAACAGACATCCAGTACGGGCGCGCGGTGCTCGATGGTCCGGATTAGCGAGCCGTGCTGGCCCTCCGTGGCGTCGCCGGCCTGCGTGTCGTAGAGGTATACATTCTTGTCCCAGGACGAGGCGAGGAGACGTGAGGGAGATTCGGGCGCGAACGCTAGTGAGGATACCGCGTCACTTGGCGGTTGCGCAAGCTCGAATTGCGCTGCTATGGCGGATGTTAGCTATCGACGGTAATCACCTATATGTATGATATGAAGAAGCCGGGGTTCTTGGGTGGCTGACCTGGCGGCATATCGATTCTGCCCTATTCTATTTGAAGATGACCCGAAGCTGATGGCTAGGCAATTGAATTATCAATTATGTTGAGCGGATTTAAAAAAAACTTATGGGAGGTAGCAACAATTGTACTGTCGTAGGAAGACGGTGGATGAATTGAACTGCGCTTGGAATTGACTTTGTTGCCTCAGGTACAACCCTCAATCGATAAGAGGTTTGTAAACAACCATGGAAGCTACCTAGGGTACTGTACGGAGTAGGCTTAGCGGTGTTACGGGGGTGTGCCTATACGTATTCTGTACGTAGTAGATCACAGTGGATTCCCTGTCGACTAGCCTCCACAACTACCTGTAGCCAGTAATGCACAGTACTGCGTACTGTATTTCTGCCACAACCTACCGCCTTAATTTCTCCCGGCTCTAAGCTAGCTACCTGATAGAGGGGTTGAGGGGCACTCGGTGACATCTACATACTGTGCGTACTCACGGTATAGAGCTCTTGTGCGCATCGTTTTTTGCTCCAAGCTCAAGATACCCATCTCAACCTACCTCTGTTGTAACTATTTTGGGGTTGTTGCGATGCCTTTCGCGCAACTAATGCTTGGTAGCCCAGGCGCTGGGAAGAGCACGTATTGCGATGGCAGTAAGTTAGTCTTGATCACTGTTGTTGTTCCCTTTCTCGATTCCTATTTTCCAATTGCCGAAGCTCCTGTGCTGATTTGAGGCCGTCTAGTGCACCAATTTATGGGCGCCATAGGACGCCAGTGTTCAGTCGTCAATCTTGATCCCGCGAACGACAACACCAACTATCCGTGCGCTCTAGATATTAGAGATCTCGTTACCTTGGAGGAGATCATGGCGGATGACCAACTTGGCCCCAATGGTGGCATTCTTTACGCATTCGAAGAGCTGGAACATAACATGGAGTGGCTGGAGAATGGTCTTAAAGAGCTTGGGGATTCTTACATTCTCTTCGACTGCCCGGGTCAAGTCGAGCTGTACACACACCACAACTCCCTTCGTAATATCTTTTTCAGGCTGCAGAAATTGGGCTACCGAGTAAGGAACCCGCTGGGTAGCTTATGGGAGTGACTGACGTTCGACACAGCTTGTAGTGGTGCATTTGTCTGACAGTTTTTGCCTCACGCAACCCTCCCTATATCTCTCGAACCTCCTCCTCACGCTTCGTGCCATGCTCCAGATGGACCTCCCACATATTAATGTCTTAACCAAGATCGATAAGATTGCCTCATACGACCCTCTACCATTCAATCTCGACTACTACACCGAAGTTGAAGACCTTTCATATCTCCTCCCGGAATTAGAAGCAGAAGCCCCGGCGATGCGCAGCGACAAGTTCAGCCGTCTAAACCAAGCTGTCGCTAACCTCGTTGAAAGCTTTGGCCTTGTGCGGTTCGAGGTACTTGCCGTCGAGAATAAAAAGAGCATGATGCAACTTTTGAGGGTGGTCGATAGGGCGAGCGGGTACGTTTTTGGTGGCGCCGAAGGAGCCAACGATACGATTTGGCAGGTAGCGATGCGCAATGAATCATCTATGATGGATGTGCAGGACATCCAGGAGCGCTGGATCGACGCGAAGGACGAGTATGATGCCGCGGAGGAAATGGAATGGGAGGAGCAGCAAAAGAAGAGCGGGAAATTTGCTGGTGTGGATACAGGTGCTACTACCCCTGACCTTATTCCGGACGATGATGATGAGTTCGACGGCATGCCCCCTCCAACGGGAGATAGTGGGGTGAAAGTAGTTCGAAGAAAATCATGATATCTCAGCCGTCACCCATCTCCACGTCGATACCATACTCCTCTTCCCCAGAAGAGCCTTCTATAGGAACCACTCGTTTGGGTCGGCTTGAGGTGCTGAAAATATTGCTAAGAGGATCGGGCACCTTCGTGGACTGCCCTTCCTTTGCCTCGAAGATGAGGTTTCTTGCACGGCGAATCGCTTCTTCCTCGACTTGTCGTATGGTGCCGCTGACACGAACAACTCGAAAAACACATGGTTTGCCGTTCTTAATGGGGACTGAATTCATGAAACTCAAAGCTGTCCAGACGAATCGATATGAGGCTCGTGCGATTCGCAGGATGAATGTCGAGGTTGCGTGCGAAAGGTATTTGACTTTATCGATCGGTCAGTTTTGGTCTGGTCAAACATGGAAACAGGACTTACCTGCAAGGCCACCGCCCTCGAGGGCTCCCGAACCATAGTCGCCAAATAGAGCGGCAACTTCAGCGCGTATCGCGCGAAGAAGTGCGACGGGCGATAGTTCGCCGCTAGTGGGCTGATTGAGCAAGACAACATCGGGCAAATTGGGTCGAGTGCCAAGCTCTGTGGGGTATAAGATGTTGACTAATAAATAACGCTCCTTAATTCTGACCATGGCGTAAGTACGTTGGGGATCGGTTGAAGGTTAAGTTGGGGTTGAATAGGTAATCAATGTTGGCAAAGCTTATAATAGCATTGAAGAATTGACCCTTGGGAAAGATCCGGTCCACCCCACATGTAGCTTATAAGTAGGAGCTTTATCTAATCAGAGTAACACTGTGCGAACTTAGGCAAGTTAAGCTCCGACCAATTGTATCCACTTTTAGCCTCAGTCAAAGGTTATGACTCCATGGGAAAGGGTTCTGTCGCCCGTGGATGCAGAGACAACAAATTAGGCTTTGCTGAGATTCATCTTCATATGATTCCTGCACAGCCCAGGTCTGGGGCACCTGCAAATGTCTGCGCCTTGGTACATCGCCGTATTGATTCTATAACTAGAAGTAGGTATTGAACGGTAGTGATGACAACGTGTCTTTCTACGCGCCTATTCACTGTGTTCTTTTTACCTGCTCGTGACTCTTAAGAGTATTTTATCCACGAATATGATGATCTGTTCTAGGTGAGTTGTGAGAAGTCATACTTGCTTAAGTAGATTTTCTAGGATAGAAAGCCCCGGGAACGCCCAAGCCATGGGTTATAAGTGATCAATAATACATATATCTAAGTACAACAGTATCTATCCTACAGAGCAGAGAGCAACATGGTCCGATTCTAAAACGCAATCTTATCCTAACCTAGTAGTCTGTGTCTAGGTTACGTGGGAAGGTATCTATCACGCGTCGAAAACGACTTCGATGACGGCATCGACTGCGCCCTCGGGCTGCACGATGCTCTCGATACGGAACCGTTGGTCGGCCTCAGCCAAGATGCTCTCCCAGCCATGTCTGCTGCGCTCCTTGCCGTTGAAGCCTATTTTCATCATGAGATCGGCGCCTCTGCATCGTGCCTTTGTTAGCATCTTTGACTTCATAAGTTCTTCTCGACTTGGAGCGGGAATTAATGGGAATGGGAAAAGGGGTTAGGAGAGAGAACGAAAGAATACTTACCTCTGTCTTTGGTCACCCAGATGGTTGGCGGGGTTTAATTCGGGAAGCACGACCTCACTAATCCAGACACGCGTCCCCGCCTTGAGCGCCGGCGCGAGGTTCTTCAAGATCTTGACGGCGTACTGGTCGCTCCAGTCGTGGAAGATGTGTCGGAAGAGATAGGCATCTGCCTCCAGCGACATGGTCTCCGTGAGGAAGTTGTAAGCCGCGAAATTGAGCCTGCCTTCCAACTCCTCGGGGATCTCGGCCGTCTCGACCACCTCCGGCAGATCGACGGAGGTCGCCCGTTCGACGCCTGGGTAGCGTTGTAGAATCTGCTTGCTCAGATCGCCGCCCGCGCCGGCGATGTCGACGATGCTCCTCGGACACCGCGCCGCATCCCCCCACGGCACGTTATCCAGGAAATACGAGGCCGCGTACCCCGGCGCCCGCGTGGACATGCCCATCGAGTTCCGGAACCGCGTGAGCCGCACCTCGTCGTCCGCAATGAGATCGAAGAACCCCTTCGACGGATCCGCGATCTGGTCATTCGAGAGGCCGCGCTCGGCCCTCTCCGCCATCATGAGCGCAGAGTGGCCCGGTTCCCCGCTGCCTGGGAACCGGCGCACGCTCTCGACGAATCGTCGCGCTCCGTTCGGGTTGTCCTCTGCGAGAAGGCCCAGGACGTCCTTCATTCCCGGTGCTAGCGCGAAGAGACCTGAGATGCTGTTGTGTCGCACCGACACGTCTGGTTCTGCCTCCTCGAAGATGCGGAAGGCGATCGCTGTCTGCACTACGCGTTTGATGTCGTCTAGTGGCATGCCGCAGCGAGAGGCTAGGTCCTCGTAGGTTATTGAGGATCCGGGCGTTGCGGGGATGTGAGAGGCTATGTCAAAGTGGTATAGACAGCCGAATATCACGATGAGGGCGGGCTGGGGGTTATTGTTAGTTATGGAATCTACTTGGGGTCTAGGTAAGGAAAGTAAAGCGAGCGCGAGGGTTACCAACCACCGGGAGCACTAAAGTACCCATGTACAGGAACGGTCCTAAGAGACGGGCTTTCAGCTCATCTGCTGCCTCGATGGCCTCGGCTCGGACAGCCTCGAGGGATGCATTGAGCTTTACCGCTGGCGGAGGGAGGGCGAAGGTCAGCGAGAAGTCGTTGCCTGGCTGGCCTTTCGTGCCGTCTTCTAGGATCTTGGTGTTCTTTTTGAGGAGCTCTGCGAGCTCGGAAATTGATCTCTCGGGCGCCATGGTGAATGATTTAATATTGATGTGTTGGGATATAATAAATGCTTGCTTAGGGAGAGTTGGTTTGTGGTGGTGTTGTGAAGAGAGTGTTGATGTCTTTCAAACTTTTGGCCATTGCCATGATTTCGAGATTGATCTTTATATATGATTAACTGACTAGGAAGCCAATTTATTAATTACATTGCTTTTCTGACTCTTACTGTCTTTAATTCTCGTTGTCGACTGTTTTCGTTCTCGCCCGGTTTCCCGGCCGGAGGGCCGCGTTCGGTGATTTATCCCCGACTCCGCTTTCCCGGGTCCGAGTTTCTCGGGACCAGGGCTTAGGGGCCTGACAATAGCATCCCTCAATATTTATGACTCTTACTCAGTTGACTCATTCTTTTAACCTAGTAGTTTTTGGATTTATGGTCAACCTGTTTGTAATTAGATAGCAGGCTTTCACTATTTTGGCGGACCGGGCATCTGTACGCATATAGCAAGTCGATGCTTCTGCTCACCAGGTGCTGTAAAATCCAGATTTACCGTAATAATTGAAAATGACTAATTATCACATTTGGATTTCTGACTTTTGAACTTGTGCATTTAGTTGATTTATGTTATGAACAAGTTAGTTTATACATTCTTTGAATTTTGTGATTGTAACAAATTACTAGAAAGAGCAATAATAGGAAGAGACGACATCCCGCGCAGTGATAGACAGTATGTCTTTTGGGAATGTAGAATGTCGGTTGGATGCGGGTCTTCAGCTGTGACTAAATTTGGCGGGGTGTGCTGTGCTTGTCGTCATCCACTACGTACTTAGGTACCTAACTTCTCGGTCGCTCCAATGTCCCCCCCACACCGAGCTTGTCTGTACCTTCATATTATAGTGAGCTTCACATGTGATGTACGAGATACCTATGTACAAACGCTGTGCTGCGATTCCTATGCTACCTTAATACTAATTTATCAATTTTATACGTCACTGGCTGTCTTGATTGTACCACGCAGCAGAGCAAGATAATGGCTGGCGCGTCTTTGAGAGCGGCCTTGCTCATAGTCTCTACAACCGCAGCTAAAGACCCATCGACAGATGCCTCGCGGCTTGCATTAAGCGATGTCTTGGATAAAGAGGGAGGCGGGAGGTGGGAACTCGTCGATATCAAGATTGTATCCGACGTCGTCACCCAGATCCAACGCCAGATCATGCTGTGGGCCGATGTCGCTGCTGAGAGCATCAATCTCATCGTGACCACTGGCGGCACTGGTTTTGCGACCTCAGATAATACTCCTGAGGTAGGCTCTCACGTCTCTTCTCTTCTGGATGTACAGGTTTTCATGTGCTTATACTACCCGGAATCTAGGCTGTGTCGGCTCTGCTACACAAGCAAGCTCCTGGTCTCGTTCACGGCATGTTGGCCGCTTCTCTCGATGTCACTCCCTGTGAGTAGTTGGAAATAGCCGTAGCGTAATAAGTTCACATATCATTTACTAACTCCTGCAGTTGCTATGATGTCTCGCCCGGTTGCTGGAGTAAGGAACAACACTGTAATTGTAACACTACCCGGTTCGCCGAAGGGGGCAAAGGAGAATCTGGCAGCGATTATCAAAATGCTACCGCATGCATGTCAGCAAGCAGCCGGTATGGATTCCAGGACGCTTCATCAAGGAGGGGTGAAGAAGCTTGAGGCTGATGCTGGCATCGCTTCTCACTCGAAACAAACACACTCGCGTGCACACCATGATCATAGCCATAGTCACGGACATGGACACGGACACAACCACGGTCACGGTCACGGCCATGGCCATGGACATGGGGGTCTGGTTAGACATACACCTCCTAATACCAATCCTATATCCAACGACCCCAGTCTCGGACCTAGCAGGCGGAATCGAGAGTCGCCTTACCCAATGCTCTCCGTAGATGACGCTTTACGCAAGATCCAGGAATTCACACCGGCCTCTGAAATAATCATATCAAAAGTCGGCACTTCTCTGACGGGTTGCGTATTGGCTGAAGATGTTTCGGCACGCGAGAATGTACCTGGGTTCAGAGCCAGTATAGTAGATGGATATGCCGTCGTCGTGCCAAAGGATGGAAAGTTGAACGGAGTGTTTCCCGTCGTCTCCATCTCTCATGCGGCTCCTGGAGAGTCGGAGGTAGTAAAGGAGTTGAAAGAAGGCGAGATTGCGAGGATCACGACTGGCGCGCCGCTGCCGCCTGGCGCCACTTCTGTCATTATGGTTGAAGATACCGTGCTGGAAACTATGACGGACGATGGCAAGGAAGAGAAAGAAGTCCAGATTACTGTTGACGGCGTTCGTGAGGGAGAGAATATCAGGGAAATTGGCAGTGATATCAGGGCTGGAGATGTGATAGTAAGCAAGGGGGAGCTAGTTTCCGCCGTCGGAGGAGAGATTGGCCTCATGGCTGCTGTTGGCGTCGCGGAAGTCAAGACATATCGCAAGCCCGTGGTAGGCGTCTTGTCGACGGGCGATGAGATCGTGCAACACGACAGACCAGGGGATTTACGTCTCGGCGAGGTTCGCGACACGAACCGCATCACTTTGATGTGCGCAGTCAGAGAGCAAGGTTTCGAAGTCGTCGATCTCGGCATCGCCGCCGACACGCCCGGTACGCTCGAAGAAACACTACGGGATGCCCTACGCCGCGTCGACCTCGTCATCACATCCGGTGGCGTCTCAATGGGGGAGCTAGACCTTCTGAAGCCAACGATCGAACGCTCGCTCGGCGGAACAATACACTTCGGTCGAGTAGCGATGAAACCCGGCAAGCCAACCACCTTCGCTACCGTCCCCGTGAAGAACAACGCCGGCGAACGCATCTCCAAGGTCATATTCTCCCTCCCAGGGAACCCGGCCTCGGCCCTCGTCACCTTCCACCTCTTCGTCCTGCCCTCGCTGCACCAGATGTCGGGTATCTCGCCCGCCGGGCTGACCAAGGTGCCTGTATTCCTAGCCCACGACTTCTCCCTCGATAAGTCGCGGCCTGAATACCATCGTGCTATTGTCGTCGTCGATGAGAGCGGACGTCTGGTAGCGACGAGCACGGGCGGACAACGCAGTTCTCGAGTTGGCAGTCTTAGGGGCGCGAATAGTCTTTTGTGTCTGCCCAGTGGTAAGGAGCCTTTGAAGAAGGGGGAGAAAGTCGATGCTTTGCTTATAGGGCAGGTGAGAACTGGTATATAAGGGAGCATTTATATAGGGGCAAGGGATTTATGATGGGGGCCGTTTTGGTTATGTTGTTAATGCTTACTATACTATATCATTGGAGATCTTCTGCTGCTGGGCATTTGAAGGGGGTGAACAATAACGGAATGTAATGCTAGGTAACAAGTTGACAAGTATGCCAAATTCCTGGCGACTTATGGAACACCATCATGCCTACGTATACTGAAAAGATTCATTTTTCGAGATCGTCGTCTTAATATAATGCATCCTGCGATATAAGAATATTGAGTAGATAGAATTGGTATTGCGGTAGGACGCCCGGTCAAGCTGGCTATGGCTTCGAGACAATGCGTTTTTCATCACAATCTTCGGGTTCCTGCTTTACGTTTTAATACTCTTGACGGTGAACATTATGAACGATGATAGACAATCAAATCAATGCCATAACTTTGAACGGTACTTTAGTAAATAACTTTGATCCCTCGCACTGCTCCCTTGATCTACTACTAACATGATGAAGCTCTTCCCAAGCACGCTCTCGGTATGAAGAGACGTGAATGGCTCGAACGTCAAGATCCCTGGAATCTGGATCTGTCAAATGAACTTGATGAGTCGCAGGAGAACCTCCTGTACGGTAAGCGGCTGCCGCGGTATCCTCGGGGGCATTGCATCGAATTGAAGGAAATATAGACTAATATTCTACAGCTCTGAATATTCGAGTCACAGAGGGCGAGCTGCTACATCTCAATGCAAACTTGACGAATGGAATTCGACTCCGCGGAGGAGATTACATTGGCGTCCTGGGTGTTTATCACCAGTTACACTGTCTCAATAACCTTCGCCGAATTATCCACTGGGACTACTACAAAGACCGTGTCGAATGGGCAGAGAACACTGACCCATTCGGTAAAAGACACTCTAGTACGGGATTAACATCATCATTCACGTTGTTTCTGTCCCTTTGTTCTAACTAGTAATGGATCATTGCATCGATGCGATCCGACAATCGCTCATGTGCCACGCCAACATGGAAAAGACACACTGGGATATGAGTTCACGATCCTGAAACACCTCACGCAACTGCTCTGGGCTCTCATGCTGCCACAAATTTCCCGAATTGGGAGAGCTTGAATAACTGGGCTCGAAAAAGAGCGCTTGTATCGGGAACGTACACGCTGCTATGGACGACTTAATTGAACGCTCAGGATGACCAGGTTTTCGAGCCCGATATTATTCTCGCCGAATCAAGACTATATATATCTATCAAGCAATGGGAACGCCAGCTACAAGATGAGGAGGTCGGAGAGAGGCGGTGCCCTGCATGCAACTAGGCAGGTTCAGCTTAGTTATTTCCCATATATATTGAAGATGCGCCTCGGAGGGTCTGAGAATGTCTGGCGTAATTGGCTCCCTGGCGAGATCAACTGTAATGGCAAGAACTACGAAGAGCGGCGCTACTCGCAGCGATGGCCGTAAGGGCGATGCGTAGGACCCTGTTGGGTCCAAAAGTGGTATTGATGTTGTTGAAGTAATGGAGATGGGTGACTAGCAGCCACTGTGAGGGGTAGTAATATACACTGTCCTTCGTACCTGCCCTACAACCCGACTAATAAACAGAACTGCCTGCCACTGCTAGGCGGCTCGCGCCACCTGTACGCCAGTCTGTGCACCCACAAATATCTCCCCATACAATTTGTATGCAGAATTCTTCATCTTACCATTAATACGGAGGTTGGGGTCAAAAGTCTTTATTATCCTTAACAATTATATATAGTACAGTCTTATAAGGCTTACCGTAGATATACTTTAATACTACTATAACCAACCATTATAATATAGCGCTCGTAGTTAATAAATGCGCTATAGCTATAAGAGCTAGAGCTGCTAGTGCTACTAAAACTATACTGGTTATAAATAAATAAGTGCGCTAAAATTATAGCGGTATAAAAGTATACCTACGGTAGGTCTTTATAAGGCTACACTGTATATAATTGTTAAGGATAATAAAGACTTTTGACCCCAACCTCCGTAGACAAATGGTACCCCAACTAGGAGCATTGCCTCTGTAAAGGACCCCAAACGTGACAGGCGATGTGTATGTTGGGCCAACCCAACAGGCCAAACTCTTGTTAGTTTATAAGGAACTCCTTAAGCCCAACTTCTTTAGATGTTTGGACAGTATGAGTGCATCTGAAGAGCCCCAGACCGGCGAGTTTGAAGATGCTGCAACGCTCGAGCCACAGTTTGAAGCTACTAATTCCCAAATCGACAATAACACAGAGTCTCAGATTGAGCTCAAACCACTACAAACCGTGCGGCCCCCTCAACCACCGCCCCCCAAATCCTGTCTCGACCCGAGAGGAGATCTATGTATCGACGTCGGCATGTATCCTGCGGAATCCTTCATGGTTTGCTCAAGAACTCTAGCGAGGGTCTCGCCTTTCTGGGATAAGATGCTGTATGGAGAGTTTATAGAAAGCAAGAAGCCACCTCCTCAGGATGACAGCCTGGAGTGGACCGTAAAACTCCCTGAAGATAACCCCACGGCAATGGGGCTACTTCTCAGAATTATCCATAGTCGATTCGACGTAGTTCCCGGCTACGAAGACCTATTATACGTCCGGGACCTCTATGACATATGCGTAATAGCGGATAAATATGACATGGCCCATGTCCTGCAACCACGGGCGAGAGGCTGGTTGCGGTCCACGCTATACTCAACCGAGTTGATAGGCAAATCTCTGCGAGAGCAATATTGCCATGAGCGGCTTTGGATCTCATGGGTACTCGGCGACAAACCCAAATTTGAAAAGACCGCAAAGAGAATGCTATTAACTTCTTGTGCCTCAATACGTGACTCAAACAGCCTGAGATACGCTGGAATTTTCGAACCGCCAGAGATATATGGTAAGTTTGGTCCTTGAGACCTTTCCAAGATTAGGTGTTTTAAAGCTTAACTCATTCCTCCATTGCAGATATCATAGAGCAAACCCGTCTAGATATAATCGAAACACTTCTCGCGCCATTTCATAGTATCATCGAAAGTCTAATCATGAATGATGAGACGTTGTGTAAAAAAAAGGCATTACGCTGATGCTTGCCTTCCTTCGATGCTTGGTATGGGTATCCAGTCCCTTCGTAGCGTGGGGCTTTGGCCGATACCGCAGCCGGGGGAAATCCCGTGGAGTGTATTGGTTCTTTCAGACAAGCTGAAGAGTGTAAAGATCGAGAGTAGAGGATATTCTGAGACTGAAAATGGGCGTTTTCACATTTGCTCTCAAGGGCCAGCTCTGCAAGCCGAGATTGAGAGCGCCCTAAACTCGATACCCTCGTTACTCACCGAAGAGCATGAGCGTCATCTCGAGTGTCAGGCAAAGAAGTCTGGAGTCTAAATATCTAGGTGAAGTGGCGCCCTGGGTATCAAAGGCAACGAAGAAGCAAAGGAATGATCCCAACCGTCGGAACTAGGTTACAACCCTACAACTATATAAAGACACACTAAGGCATACATAAAAAACGTGCACGTCAAGTGGTGCCCGGGGCACTGCGGCGTTAAAGGGAATGAGAGGGCAGACGAGCTTGCTAAGAATGGAACTGCCATGGCCCCTGACCGAGACCTGCTGCCTACGGCCTACGGAATGCGCGCAGAAGCGTGTAAGGCCCTGAACAAGACGCGAGAGGCTCCTTGGGAGCAATGGACTGAGGGCCACTCGATACGTTACCGTCGCTGGAAGCTTAAGTACAGGATATCCTGCCCACTGGCGCTCCGGGTACTCACCCGACAGGAGCTCCATCGATGGCTAGCCGTGCGGACTAGGCACGGCGACTTTGCGTGGTATCATCGACGCTTCCGCCACGTAGACGCGAGGGCTCGAGTGCCCTTGCGGCCTTCCCACTACACCGGAACACTTTGTGCGCTGCCGGCGGGCACGGCGGCACTTCTGGAGGTGGCTGGAGCGGCCTCGGAGTCGGCCCACCTCGCTCACAAGCTGGCGGGAGTATCTCGAGAAGATAACGACGCCCCTAGAGGCGTTCAAAGCGTCTGTACGCCTAGCGGGGGTGTACGGGGATCTGCGTAACCCCCGCGCAGCTGCGGAACAGGCGGCAGGTAACGAGTTGGGCGTGAATGGCGCGCGCTCGGGGGTTTCCGAGCTGGCGTTGGGTTTGGCTTTTCTGCTTTGTTCTCTTTGTTTTATCTCTCACACCTGCCCGTGGTCCCTCCGGGCATGGAACGCCGAACACCACTTTGCACCCTCGGGTTGGCGACGAAGGCTCACCGCCAGCTCTCTTTGCTCGATTTTCAGATATATTAATATATAGGCGCGCCCTTCAATCGGAGGGAGGGACCCCCTATGGGAACGCTACGGCGCCTGTTGGTTAGATGTATCCAATATTGGAGCTACTCTTATAGCCAGACACGCCCCCATGTCCTGCGGGAGGCTCCGGAAAGGAATCTCGACTTACTACCTCATTTCATGTGCCTTTCCCCGGCGTAAAGCAGTATAATAATAATTATAATACCGAATAAGACACGCAGGTTGCGGTCGGAGATATCCATCAGTCTTGGCGCTGTGGACCTGTTACTAAGGGTGATGGGTATTTACGGCCACAACCTCCCTAATATCCCTTATATCTGATAGTAGTTCTTCTCTTCAAGTTGAAGCGATGTATTTCTGATGAGCAGCAAAGAGATCATCTATCTCTTTGCCGTTGTGAAGATCTCCTTACTACCTAGTACTTGGTCTTGAATACAATACTTGAGCTAGCTCACCTGTACGAATCACACTTTTTCCCAACTACTTTGAATTGTCCCGGTGCCGGTTGTGGCCTGCAACGTAAGAAGTTTGGACAAGGATGTATGTTTCCCATTCTCTGTGTGGTTTGTCAGCTGCCAAGCAATATACAAAACTACACTTCCTGCGCCCCCAACGTGCCTCGTGAGGTGTGATTGCAGAGGCGAAGCTGTGTGGCGGGTCCCTTACAGGCCTACGAATGTATCCCACCAATGCATGTGGAATAACATGTCGTTGGTACGGCAGTGCATGAGGCGGAATTATCACCGGGGCAATAGTCTATTAATCAAAACCATCATCTTCCTTCATACCCGACATAAACTCAGCCATTCTCCTCAAGGGACTCAACATTACTTACGACTAAAAAGTCTCTCTGGGATGCTGAGCTGCTGAGTAGCTTTCGCCAAAATGCCGATTATGTCCGATGTATGGCGGCTGGTTCGAGGTTATCCAATAATACGCCCTCCAAACCCTCTTGCTATTATCGGGTTCACATTTGAACTCCCAGTTGATACATCTCTCCCCGCCTCGCCAGGATGTTTCGAGACTTGCGCAAATGAGTACCACGCGGGCCAGATGTCCTACCAACAGTTTCTGGATGCTGCTCTCGCACACCTTGACCCCACGTCGCCGACTCGCCATCCAGAGGATGGTAACCTTGCCAATCTCGCAAAACTTTCCATGAGCGGTTCAATGGGCCCTGTTGCCGCCGCAATCAAACTATGCATGCTGAGCGATGATGGCCAACCCATCCTTTCCCAAGACACCATTAACTTTCTACACGCTATGCAGCCTTCAGCCGACCATCACTTATTACCAACAACCCTTGCTGCGCTACCACCACTGCAGCTTCAGGTCGTTATTCTTGCCGCACTTTGTCGGGAGATGCCCACCCTCGCCGTGGAGATTCTGTCGGCAAACCCGCCCCCAGCACCTCCAGAGCAGTCACTTTTTAATTTGAGAGATAGCCAAGTATGCCCCGTAACATATGGCCGCGGCGCCTTCATAAAGTTCCCGGTTGACTTTTGGACAGCTGCCGTGAAAGCTGGATGGGTTGCGCCATCTCCTAAGCTGGCTGCCCTTGCGGCGGATGTTGGGCCCCAAGGCGTTCCGCTATTACGTACTATCCTTGACACAGACTTGGACCTCACTATCTTCCTGGATTATACGCGCTTGTATGAAAATCTTTTGCAAGATGTGGCAAGAAAGGGTGATGACTCATCGCTTCTAAGGGACCTCATCGCTCGTGTGCCCGGCAAAAAGTTAGGTGCATACTTGGTCAGAGATGTGGTGGAAACGCGGAAGGACGGCGGCGTCGAAATGCTTGCCATACTCCTAGATCACGGCCTGAATATCAACTATAGAGACAAGGAATGGGTCTCCAAACGAGACCAGCAAGATCCATGGGGTTGGGGTGGCTGGTGGGAGGCGTCGCTCACAGCGCTTCACATGGCTGCACGAAACGGAAATAAAGATGCAGTTAGTTTTCTACTCTCGAGGGGCGCAAGAGTAAACGAACCCGAGTTTTACGGGAGGACCGCAAGAGACCTGGCATTGGACGCCGGACATCATGAAATCGCAGAGATGCTTGATCAAGCAGCAAAGCCTCGAGATCACTGGAAGGTTTGGTGTTGCATAGGGTGATAATTGAAGTTAGACTATGCTCTGTCACATACGACCATAGGACTTGGAAAACGCGGGGTCCCGTCCGCTCCCCAGTAGTTGGGTCGGTGACGACCAGCGAATCCTCGGTGTTGTATGTCTTTTTTCTTTTTTTCTTCTTTGTTTTTGTCTTTTCCTGTGTCCCTTTGCGGAACCACTGTCCCCAGACCCAGCTATCGCAAATGTCTTGTCCACCAGTGGTCTGGCTGAGAAATGGTACATAGGTAGGTAGGTAGGTAGGTATGTCCTCCGCTGCATTCGTTATGGCCTAGCATTCAATTTACCAGTGACACGTTACAAGGCAAGGAAACATTAGGCACATACATTATGTGAATTTTCTATTGCTCCCACGTTAGGAGGTATCTATAACAACGAACCTCGCAACCTGCATTCAACTGCCAGCACTAATACCATTAATACCAGGTAGCTACCTGTCTCGTGACTGATATCTGTTGGGGCAGTACGTAAGCTACCGGTACCTAGGTACCTAGGTACCTAAGGTTTAGTACGTGAGTTCGGCAGCACTGTGGGCGCTAGCGTGTGGGGTAACGTGGCTCGCGTGGGTGGGGCCGGACTTTCCTATAAAGACTTTATTTAGGAGGTCAGCCAAAGTCCGCCTCCAAGGTCACGCTTCAGATCGTAACAATTTTTCTCATCTTCGCTCCATAAAGATACTCAGGATAAATTATTGTCAACACAGCCACCTACCTTCAACAGGCATTTCTGGGTGGTTCCAGTATTCATTAGCAAGGCTAAGCTGATGGATTTGCGCCAATATTAGGCTAAGGCTGCCTCCGGGGAGGACATGACACCAAGATATGATGATTGATTGGGGATCTTCCAGGCCTGGTGTCGCACTAGGCTTCGTGCTAGTCGACTATGGCTGTCCCTGTCTGATCTTGGATAGATTTCTAGGAATAGAAAATAGAAAGTAGATGGGAAGATAAAAAGAACATGGGGAGATGAGAGGAACATGGGAAAACACCAGATATTTATGCACAAACCTCAGCGATAGCTATCTAACGTAGAGAGAAGGTCGAACGATGGGCAGAGGTTTGGATGGAAAGAAACACCGATTGGAGGAGGGAGCTACATCGAATGAGGGCGTAACAACGGCAGCTCCTTGAACGCATAGAGAAGGTTGAACCACAAGCAGAGGTTTGGGTGGAAAGAAATACAGACTGGAGGAGCAATCCATATTTGATGAAGAAGAAACAGCCCAGTAATTAAAATATCTTTAGGATAGCCACGCGTTTTACTAAGGAGGGTATAACCTTGAATGACAGCATAACAGTATTCAATTTAGAGTACGTGGTACTTGGCATACTCCGAGTCTTTTTCAGTGTGTCGAGCAGTTTCGCGTTCAGTTTGCAGTTACTTGACTTGACTTAACAAGTAAATATTATTTGTTCTAACGTAACTAGTTGTACACCTAGGTCATTCCAATGTGGTTATACTTCACAGTGTTAGACGGGGGCAGGACAGCAGCTTTTAACTTCAATGATACCAGTTTAAAGCATCCCGTGCCGCTGCTTCCAGTTGTTTTAAGCGCCGGATTAGTAGTCGGGTCGGTGACGACCAGCGAATCCCCGGTGTTGTATGTTTATTTTTTTTTCCCCTTTGCTATCAGTACGGAACATAGGTGTGACCAACATAGTCACGGATATCGTTCTGGTTGTCTCAATTATCATCGGTTTCTACGCATCCAGACTAATACTGTCAGGTTCCGGCCTCAATTGCATCTGTAGAGTCATGCTGGCATAGTGCAGTGTCGTCGTTGTAGTTACTATCTTGCAGCTAACATACGTTCCGCGCCGCTTGGAAACTAACTTCACGCTTCGTGCCTTTCCTTACTACATCACTAGACAGTTTGTTCAATTTGCAAGTATTACGTCGGCTTGTGTTGTGTACTTTTGGCCTCTTATGCATTCAATACAGAGCTGTCTTTTGGGGTTTGAGTCGTTGGACAATAGGAGTCGGAACCGCCAATACCCATTTATACGGCCTCGGATTAGTCAAGTATCCGGCAATGGGCTGGGAAGCTTGCAGAAGAGCGAAGTTGGCCAGTATCATCAGACAAAGCGACGATTTTGAAGTGGTCACCAATGAGGATTCTCCCTCACCTCGAAATTCGAAGCTGAGTTCGACGCACGCTTTGGGGCTTAATATTTAGAGAGTCAGCTGCTATCATATCCAATCAGCTGTATAGTGCAGCGCTATGTACGGGCCGGGAATGAGGCGTAAGAAGGCCTGTTATCCCTTTCGTCTTACAGCTCTTTATTATAGCAAACTTGTGTGCCGCTACTTTGTTGTGATGACCGGTAGAATATTCGCACAACTTCGGATGCGGACCCTTACAATGTCTGGCCTCTTGATAATATCAATTGGGCAACTTACCCGATCGCGCCGGTTCCATAAGGTAGCACCCACGCCCGAAGATAGCCCATCATAACAAATTCTAAGGTCATACCGGACATAAACGGCCTCACTACCGTCTCCCTTGTGCCAAACAATACATACGTTACCTAACAAACCGCTCGGTTCTACAACTTGACGGGCCAATCCGTTATATGTTCCGTCATTCAACGCACGAATAGGCAAGTAGAGAGGAGTATTTGGCATTATCATCCTAGTCAACACATTCTTCGGGTAACTGTAGCATCTAACGAAAACCCAGTTGTACCTAGTCTCATTCGCACAACGCCAAATAGACTCTAACCGGAAAGGAATCCGCCGCACAGTTGCATGAAACGCTCATGCTCCTCTCAGTGTGCCATGTGACTCGAGTTCTCAAAAGTAACCCACTTGACTTGAGGGATAATAGCTTTGAACTAAGGCTCAACACAAATGTCCGTGATCTCGTCATAATATCTGCCGTTCACAATCAGGGTGTCGACATTGATTTGGTCGGCAGTCATCCAACCCTCCCAGTCTTTGAGATTCTCTGTAATGACGAGTTCGGATGGTCCTTGCCTGATTTAGTTGTCATTAGCCTTCTGTTCTGAACTACAAGGGAGAAATGGGGGTGCTCACATAACCATATAGGCGGCTGAATCTTCAAGATGCTTGAAAGCAGTCTTGACATCTTCTAAAATTCACTAGCACGCAAAAAAGACAGGTTGCCCACATCAGCAAGACAGTCTGCCATGCTTGCGGCACGTAGTGTGGATGAGCCAAAACAACAGTGCCTTGAAGCAGTGTGCCAATGAGGTACGCAACCGCAGCACCCATTTCTTGCCAGGCTATGGCTGTGAGCTAGATAGTCATATAGGTAAGGAATGTAGCAGCTGAAGATGGTGCCAACATTGCAATCCAGTGGTCTAGAGTGCCAAAGCTTGCGTTAGGATATAGGGGCGGAAATAGGGGGAGTCATGATCTTACATTGTCCACTCGCGGTGGGAGCAATGGATGCGAGCTCTACTGGCGCTGAGTGTACAGATAGAACATCAATATAATTCACAATAAATGCCCAAACTACTCCAGAGACAGCACCAACGAAGAGTGTGGGAACAGATGTTAATAGTACGCTTTCCCAAGAACAGAGTGCTGTGCAAGAGATACCCAAGATCGACATAAATCCAAAGCTGTGATTCGACCGAGGCTGTTTTCCAACCCGTTGAAAGATTGCCGAGTCGTCAGAAGCGGATGAGCCATTATGGCTAGTTAGGGGTTAAATCCCAACATCTTCCTCGTTCATATTGACTAACAAACGACTAGAGATTCAGGTAAAAGGGGGCAGAAATGGGTGAAGATACATACGTCTTAGACTATCAGCGCATTCGTAAGAGAACACGAAGAATATGACGAATGCGATTTGGGAGCGTGTATAACGGAATAAACAATCTTCGATTTGTCAAGGGCACACAACCACTGTGAATTCACCGCTCATAATAGCTCTTATCCGCGTACCAGCCATATCATCAGATCTGTCTGCTGCCCAATTGTGGTGTCACGGTAAGAATTCATAAACCCGCTGTGGCTTCGTCTTGGGTGCTGGGTAGTGTTTGTTGAACATGCTTCAGCTAAGGTATGCCACTCACTCAGTACGTATTTTCTCGACCACGAATTTGCTAGGCAACTACGCAGTCCTGGTTTGTCTCCCCACTCCGGCCGAAACATTACACAATCAGTCGAAGTCCCTGGTCAAAGGGTGCATTCTCACTTACATACATCTATCTACCCTCCTGGCTATAAAAGATGCCTTCTGTTCAACCTCATGAACACCAATACTCAATGTCCTCATTCCTAGCACGTCAGTACTCACCAGTCCTCCAACATGACAGCTGCCCACTTTGTTGAAGGCGAAGTGTCTTTTGACGCACCCAATGGCGGGAAGCCTAGTAGCACATGGTACAGAGTCCTTGGCAGTCTTGAAGACTCACAGCTGCCAGATCTTGTCACGCTACATGGAGGCCCCAGCGCCGGTCACGAGTACTTGTCGTCACTCGCTGACTTGCACAAGGATTACGGTATCCCCATCGTTTTCTATGACCAGGCTGGCTGCGGAAAGTCTACGCACTACCTGGAGAAGATGGGAGACACTTCGTTCTGGACATTCGACCTTTTCATTCAGGAACTTGACAACCTAGTCGACCACTTGAAGTTGCGTGAGAAGGGTTTCTTCCTCCTTGGGCAAAGTTGGGGCGGCATGCTCGGTGCCATTTATGCTACTCAACACCCAAAGGGGTTGCTGAAGCTGATCATTGCCAGTTCCCTCGCAAGCTTCACTTTCTTTGTAGTTGGAAATGAGCAGCTACTATCCCAGTTGCCCGACAATATTCGAGAAAGTCTTAAGAGCACAGACCACAACACTCATGAGTGATTATTTCAAGCCGGGTTCTTTCCGAGTTTGAAAGTTTCATCCTCATGCTTCATCTTGTAGCATTCTTTGCGATGTTGGTTCCTGGTATATCTAGCTCCCCATAATAGTGCATCTGACGTCTACACTACTTTTTCGAGTAATTGCAAGTGGCTAAATCAAGATCTCGCCTTTCTTGTGGGCTTCCCGACAATGGCAACTTCACTCCTCGGAGCTGATTTCGCAGTTCACACGCCGGAAGAAATCCAGTCGGCCACTATCGTGGTACCACGGGCGTTAATATACACCATTCTCATCAACGGATCCACAGCGTTTGCGATTATTATAGCACTGCTTTTCTGTGCGACTGACCCGAATGCTGCTATGGAAGCTGCAGAGACCCTTTTTTTATCCTTCACTGAAGATCATCAAGTCTGCACTCGACTCGACTATTGGGGCTGTTGTTTTAGCGAGCGTGATTCTTGTCCTCTCTATTGTCTCCAATGTCGGTATTTATGCGTCATCATCACGTATGCTTTGGTCGTTTTCACGGGATAAGGGGATTCCATGTCATCAATTCATGGTGAAGGTAAGTGACCACACACCGCGTCATCTGATGATTTTGGGATAATAGTTTTGTCTGACTCTGTTTCAAACGTCACAATAGCTGTCAAAGAACTCTCTCCCAATAAACGCCATTGTTGTTACTTACGCCATAACGATTCTGCTTTCACTTATTGTACTTGGATCCGCCGCAGTATTGCAAGCTCTGCTATCTCTTATTAATTTCACACTATTCACCTCATATACCATTGTATGTGGGCTATTGCTCTGGCGCCGTTGTACTGGAGCAATCCGACCCTGTTATTCTATTGCCGACTTTGGTACTGTCGACGGAAAGACGTTGGTATGGGGCCCTTGCAAACTACCAGAGCTATTTGGCATCGTAAACAATATTTTTGCATGCCTTTATAGCGTGTTTACTTTGTTTTGGTCATTCTCATGTGAGTGAAGCAACGCAAGTGTCTTTTCACTTGCTTCAAACGCGAAGAACTTTTCAGCACTTCCTTAGAAGATGGTTCCCGTGCGATTGAGAATATTTAGGAGAAGAAACGAGATAATGATGGCTATGTAAGTGTTGACACTAAAGTCCGTGACATTAAATTAGACCTCGATAATAGAATTGAACTACCCTTTCTTTCCTTTTTCCATTACAGGACCACCCTGCAAGCCCATGGGTAATAGGCTATTACATCTTCCCATTACTGCCTAGGTCATAGCATCATTTATCGAAATGCGTTTCTCTTTTTGAAGTATCCTTAATCCACGATGTGGAACGCACGGGGAGAATCCCAGGTGTTGGGGAAGTGTGCCGTGAAGCTGTAATAAAACTCCTGGCCCGACCACGCAGCGTCGCCGTTAATGGGCTCAATATGCCAAGTGTAACTCTCGTCAAGGAATGGCACGGACTCTAATCAGGTGGTGCGATAGTTAATAAACGTTCAGCTGACTGGCGTGGCGTGCGAAAGAATTATTGATAATTGTACTAACCGGCAAGAACAATTTCCCTAGTGTCGTAAATAGGGATCTGTGATCCGAAGGGTCCCGGCGAGTAGCCGCTGATGGTTTTATTCCAAGCCGACAATGAGATTTGGAGTGTGTCGGCGGCGGTCGCGTCGTACGCTTTCCACGTCAGCACGAAGTCGGTACCGATCGTGTAGTTCCCGTCCACCGGGATGTCGTTCGTAAAGGCAATGCCGAGAAGAGCCTGCGCCGACGCGGCGAAAAGAGTGGGGATCGCGAGGAACTTCATCTTAATTGTCGGTGATTTCTTTTCGGGGCCGGGGGTTTGATAGATGGGGTCAGGTGAGTTTGGGAGTGGAGGTGCAAGTGTTGTAGGTGTGCTGTCGACGCCCTTATATAGGTATCCAAGATCTAGCCCAACGAGCCCAATTCCTAAGCTCTGAAGCTATTGCAGACCTAAGGAATCTTACAACAAGTAGCGTCACTTCTATCCGTTCTTGCGGTGTGTGTGCGGCCGCAGAAGATTTCGCCTTCAACCATGGCAGACTAGGTAATTATTCCTTTTTCTTTTGTTCCGGTAGTCCTCGGAGCTTAACCATATGCTTGAATAACTATCTGCCGTAGTATACATCGAGTTAGTATAATTAAATGACTGCGGCACAGCATTCAGCATCGTATTGAGCTTTCATAAAAGGCAGGTCAATCAACGCGTTTTCCACATGCCAAGCTTATTGCAACTACACATGTACGGATAGATGCGGATGCGTAGTAAGTAATTGTAAGCGCTTTTTATAGATCCCTGGTCAATTGTCAGGCCACTACCGCCCTCTAGTCAAGATTAAGTGACTAAAAGAAACCAGATAGGGCTGGTAGCGCTTAAAGATTCCTACGCTTATATATGACTGTCCACTAACGAGCCAGCAGCGCCCAATGATATAACGCGATGATTCCAACCTCTCCATGCCATCCATGTACGCAATACGATGAGTTATGGTGAAGTTAATCATCGCTAGTATCCCGTTGGTCCAGAATAATATTGGTATTTTTGATCATGATCCTACTATTGAATCCCTGAGTAGACTTTACCTTCTCTCCTTGAAAGTTATTGATTGTGACCGAAATGATGCCGCATGCACTTGCATCTCACTTAAGCCATAACTCTAAGTTGAACTCTTAAACGCTTGGCTACCAGCAACCAATTTCAAAATATTTCAGTATCTAAATATTGAAGGATTTATGCGAACGCTTGATTTTAATGCGGCGTGTTGATTCGCGAGTTCGCCACTCTTTCGAATCCTTCTGGGAATGAGTTGTCCGAGTAGTTAAGTTTCAGGGTTGGATAAGAGGTGTTGGTATACATAGTCTGAATAGAATTCTTACAAATCAACTGACCCCTATTGTGCGCTATACATCCATTTAATAGATACCTAAGCCCCTTATCCAACAGCAAAAGGGTCGCATCTTGCAGAGATTCCACCAGCAAGCAGAAAAGCGATACGCCCGCATGGGGGGCGTTGCATAACTCTAAAACATCTTTATAAAATCTCCTAATCATTTAGACCGCTAACTGCCCCAGGGACACTTATTTAATCATGCGTTGCTTTAAACTCATAGACCAAACACCCAACCTGTATGTGCCCTCCAACACCTTTGTTATTACACTGCTTCCAATCGTTATTAAGTAGTTGTCGGCAATATATATCCAAATGGTCTGGCCCTAATGGATTACCCGGAGACATCTCGTCGGGACTGGGGTAATCCAGTATGCAGCCATCTTTCCAATAAACATTCATCTGTACCGGCTGCCCATTATCGTCGCCGGGAATAGCAACATTGGTTGACGAGTCACCGCGCTTGATAGTACTAGGTAGGATGATGCAGGTTCTAAGCGATAATTGGTTCACTTGGGATTCATGGATATCGCCATGGGGTCCAAAGTCATCAGCACCATAGCATTGCTGCTCCTGTACCTCGAGCGGTGTGGTTTCTACAATATTGTAGTCAAAAACGCCGCAGCCAACATCTAGGGACCCGCTGCTCTGCATGAGTTGGTCCTGAGCTATATAGTTCATTCATCTTAGTTGACCTTTTCATCAATCTTCTAGGTGAGGATATCATTGGTGCTTACCGCCTGTGTTACGGCAAGCGTCTCCGATCTGGGAAAAGGCGTCGACGCATTCTTTTATACACTTCTTATCCCCATCCGACGGCTTGAAACCAAGGTTAATATTATAGTGCGTATAAACGCCCGGGTTCGGTGGAGGGGTGCGTCGTAGTGATCGTAACTGTCCCTCGGGATCTTTGTTGTTGCCGCTCGCATCGACGGTCATTGTTAGCTCGGTTCCTGCTACCCATTTGTCGCAGAAGTGGTGATAGACATTGTTCTGTGGACCGTCGAAAATATTCCCAGGGATATCGCTCAAGTTGTTCGTATCGCATTGGGCTGAAGGGTCAGGCTGGCTTTCTCTACCCGATAGCAGACTTGAGATCAACAGAATCGCTTGTTGTTCCTCGTTCTCTGCAATGTCTATGATAATGTCTGATGGGGCGTTGCATATACAGCCCGTGTTGTCTCCCTGTTCGTGTCAATATTATAGATGGGCGAGATCGTGGATTTACGTCTTGACTAACTGATTTGCATCTCGGCTCGTCATCCGGCTGCTGTGGGAGCTGTACATCACAATCGTCATCCTCGTCACTAAAGCCGCAAACGAGCTACATCATGAATCAGCTTTTGCGCAAGAAAAAGAAAAAAAAAACAGAAGAGACGGAGAGAGAAGACGTTGATTGATGAAAGACTGCATGATTGACTCACCGGGCTAGACGTGGGGTCAGGGCAGCCCGTCGATGTCGATGTCGCTGTAGACGTGGGAGTGGTCGTAGCTGTAGTTACTAACGATGAAGCGATTCGGTTCTCCCCTGAAAGTGGTAAGTTATCGATTAAAGTGTCCAGGGCTAACGCAAAGAGATAGTTCCCTAGCTGGATGGAGAGGTCATCACTAATGGAGAGTAGCGGCGCATAGGCCTGAACGAAGCCGACAGCCACCCCTGCAGCTCTAGAAACTTCCCCGGCGACACCCGCAAAGTTGAAATGCAGTCGGCTTGGATCTAGGAGTAGAAGGTCGTTCAGGGCTCCCCCTGGCTGAACCATGGCTACTGCACCTTCGACTGCGCAGATGGCGTTACCGTAGCTGGGATTAGCTCGCTTTCTCGAGATGCTACCAGCGTCAAAATCTCGACCATCGTCGCAGTCTGTCAGTCGGTGCATGATTTCATCGAGGCGTGAAGCGAGGTTGGCGTCCAAAACGGCCGCGAGGTCTCCCGTGGCAAACGCATCATGAGCCGAGGTTACGGCGGTAACAGAAGGGATTTGGGAGCTGATGGACACGAGTTAGGGAGATGAACAAGAAATTGCAGATAGCCTTTGGCATTATAGATATGAATTATGTATATTTATCAGGACCATCGCGAGGAAAAGAGCACATACCCCTGAATACTTGTAGGAACTGGCGTGGGCGTGACGGTGGCCACAGCTTGTCCCTCAGCAGAGATTACAATATTGGTGGCGGTAGCAAATATGGTGGCCGCGCTCACCTGCGGACGGGGCAAGAACTTTTGCGCAAAGGTTTCGTCGGCGTGCTTGAGGCTCCATAGAGTCGTGAGTATGGAAGTCACATACTCATAGAAGAGCGCCACGCCGCCTGTGAAGGTCTTGGATAGTAAATGGCCGAAATGACGACGGTCTAGCTTGTCATCGAGTTGTAGTTCCGATTCTCTGAGAACATTACACACGTCTTGCCAGCACCTATCATCCACAGTATCCCCGCAGCCCTCGAGGACGCCTTGGACTTTGTTTTGAGTATCGCTCGACAGCACGACGTTGTAGTCCTCCGAATCGGACCCTGAAAGCCATACTACGCTGCCAGTTAAGGAGGGTAGGTCGCCCTGAAAGTTGTCAGGATGAACATACATCGCTTGATTTCCCATTAAAAAGTGAACATACAAGTTTCCCATCGTACTGGTCAAGGCTACCCAGATCTAGAACTTCCTGGCTGCTGGTCACGGATAGTGAGCCAGCTAATAGTAAAAGCAATGGTAAAGTGCTAGCCATGCCGAAGACTAGCTGTATCTAAGACCGGCAAAGTGCGAAATATTAGCGACAGGAAAATGAAGAGATCAGTAGATTATAACAGCCCGAAGTGCTCGATTCAATGCGATTTCATAAGGGCCGCTGTATCCATTATAAAAGGTAAGTGGTAGATTTCAAGATAATATATACTCAACATCATAGTCACTAATCATAGATCCATCTAAGTGAAACTCGATACTTCAACACTTCAGAATACCCGAGAGGTCACGGTCATCGGATAGTGGAGAAAAGCCAAGAATGGCTATGGGATGGTGTTGTTAGCTGTAAGTGCAATATATCTTGGGGGCAAGGGATCACAAAAAGTCTCGGGAGGGGTTTCATCCATACTGTTGGTAAACTAGTGTCGTAGTGGCCTTTGTGCCGTATTCCTTCCATGCTCAATGTGACTCTGCAATGGTGCTTGGACACTAACAGTCTAGATAATTTTGGCATTCCATACAACATGACTCCTCTTTTCTATATCTACCACTAATATGTTCCCAAAGTGTGACTTGTTGGTTTTTTATTTTGGAGCATGTAGGACTTCAGCGCCAAGATCTATCATACGAAAATGTGAGCATGAGAATGAGGCACAAAAATGAATGATTTGACCAAAGCTATTGGATAGTTTTTAATAGACAAGAGGAAAGAAGAGTGAAGGATTTGACTTGTGAGCTATGCAGTCCTATGTTCTATTTTCTGCTTCATCTTCGTGTCACATGTACGTAAAATAATGATCCAATATGGCTACCTATTGCTACTTGTTAGGAACTAATACACACCGATTGACCTTTATCGTCTGACAACGTCCAAATTCCAAAATTGTGCGCCGCTCGTATTGATGGAGCTTTAAACAGTCTATATTAAGAATTCTTTTCATCTAGGGGTGGCTGCTTGGCTTGATAACCATGCACATGTTGGTTCATTCTCCAGATTGTCAGATAATTCGAGGCCCTAGTATGCGTAATATTGTGGCGGGTGTTATTCCTTATAGAATTCATGCGTATATACGAGTATAAGAGAGAGAGAGGTCCTGATCAGAGGAAACATGGGCGTGACACGGTACATCTGGTCAAAGCACAATATATCATCTGTTATCACATTTTGAGAACATATTTATCTATTACTAACATCATTTCTTGCTATGAAACCTCATTCGCTTCTCTATCTGGCTCTCGCCAACTTCTGTTTTGCAGCGCAGTACTTAATGGATGCGTCATGTCGTTAGTACCTCTAGCATTCTTGAGAGAACCAGGCACGGCCGATATACTAAATATATCATCAAAGGTTCGGATGATGCCCTTTTCAAAGGCCTTGTTGGGGCTATCCAAGAAGGAATTGATCTTGCCGACAACGCATTGTCGGTTATGACGGATCATGCCGACGATCAGTGGGTGAAAAAAATGGCGATGTTCGTCCTTGGCACGGATGGGTATGACGACAAGTTTGCTCAAGCAAAAAGTGAGTTGAAAGAGGTCGTTGAGACTCTATAAACACCATAAACGACTAAACGGAAATTTCCAGATACATTTGGCCTCGTTAAGGGTTATGATAGGGATCCGACAATGTTGGAGCAAGACTCCGATGGCTGGAGGATGATTAGAAGCAACGCTGACGTTGTAAGTACACAAGCATGAATCCCACAAGTACACTCGAGATCATGGCCCATTTCCTAGATAAGTCATATTCTTCATGGACATGTCGAAAACGTCTAAGTCTAACCCACTCGGCTAGGAAATATACTGTAGTCTATCGCGCTTCGATCCGTTGTACGAGGGGGCTCAAGTCTGGAAAGACAGATCCACGGGAAAGAAAATACTGAGAGGGACAAAGGACACTCTTGATAAGTGCTATGTCACCGACTTTGTACTTGGCTCTGGTGCTTCAGCCCCAAAAGCAAGCACTCTGACTTCCGATGTGATTGATTACAAAGGGTGGCTTGCTGAGAAAGCCGCTAAGAATGGCCAAAACATCCCGAAAAGCGATTTCTCGAAACCGGATCCCGCCATACCTAATACCATGGACGTTTGCACCTGGTTCACAACTCAAGCAGCCCAGGATGGCTGGCCCATCATCAATGTCAAGAGGGTTGAGGCATGCAAGACAGACGATTTCAAGAACAAGCTCAAATTTGGTCTAACTCCCATTGACGGGCTAAAAACCATCGGGTCAACCATGCTGCATGAGGTATCACCTATTCTTTTCTTCTCTCGTTTGCTGCGATTCCCTCCATCTCTCAAATATCGTAGTACTCCTCGTTCTGACTATTATTGTATGTAGTTTACACATACTAACCAAGCTGGAGCGCTTATTGATACTCCGAAGGAGCAGAGACCGGCAGACGTGACTAGCTGCTATAATTGGAAATGTGTCGGCCAATTGAAGGACGTGAGGAACGCTGGTGAGTAGACGAAGAACATAAGAAGCTGCACTCTTGGCTATTTTTGCACTCAAAATGCTAATGCGTTATGTAGATTCTATCGCGATGCTAGGTATTGGGATGAAGCTCTGGAGTCTTGGGCATTATGCGGACGAGGATGGAATAATTCGTGCCATCCCCTGATCTAGGATACGAGCTATACATACTTGGAAACTTGGACTTCCATTTGCGTTGTCCGAGCACGTTGCTTGTGGGTTGGGCTTTATTGTTGTTCGTGTTAAAGTAGAGTCAAGTAGGGAATAGGGGTAAAGTTGTGGCTAATTAAGCAGTCTATTAGGTACGGTGCCTAGGTGACCTAGCCACTAGGGCCTACCGTCCCCTAAGTACCTATGTACAGGTAATCATGTTGGTTCTGATGTAGCGTGGCTGAGGTGGCGTTGATGTCTTGGCGAAGCATCATTCAAGAGACAGTTAAAAAGCCGCCTTCCCATTTACCTTGTCTTGCGTGTCCTTGTTCTCAATTGCTGCACTCACTAATAATTCCCAAAATGGAGTCATGCAAGAATCCGAATATACAGTCTGTCAATCGTCAAAATAACGTGCTCGAGGCCGGTATGCACTTGCAAAGAGAGAGTAGGCTGCTATCCGCGCCCTTGGAAATTCGTCGCGCCATCTACGCCATTATTTTACCCCATCAAGTTCACATGTTTCTATCTCAGGGTAAGCTTCGCCTGTCAGTATGCCTCCAACCTCATTTGGGAGATGACCTCCATGATGGTCGTGAGCGGAATTCTCGAAGAACTAGCGACAGGCCACCAAAAAGTCCCCCTAGCTGGGCTAGTCGCCTGGGATCTTCGTGGGGTCCGCATTGGCAATGCGAAGAAATATCCCATGAGCACCGTCGCTCTATTCTCTACGATTTTACATTTTTATGCAAGCGAGTGTAAGTCCATTATCACTTTCATGCTCGCTCCTCATTGACAGTTTCCCCACGCTCACAGGTTCTTCGATGTCTCCGACATGATTACAGAGGTAGCGGCCGTCAACGTTACGGATCTAGAGACCTTGGGTATCTTACTATCAAGATATAGTCAACCGAATAATGCTTTAAATTGCGGATGGAATTTCTGGGCATATACATGTCCTGATAATATTCGCAAGCTTAACCTCGCCTTTCGGCTTCCAGTAGCTTTCTACAAAGAACTAGAGGATGAGACTACAATTCCAGCCACGGGACAACAAATGAGCAGTAAATCGACAGTAAACACCTCGTGGGTGTCTCTTTGGCCAGCTATCTTCAGGTTGCAACAACTTCGCAGTCTCCACATCTGGCTGGATCACGACGAAAGATCTTCATGGTCGGTTGTCAAAGAACGCATGGCGCTACGGCATGTCTCAGATGCACTTACAGCTCATAAAAAGATGCGCGCTCAAGAGAGGGGTTTACGACACCTAGATGTTATCGTCAATCTCCCCAAATTACACCCAGGCATGGCTAAACCAGACTCCCATTTTACCCAAGATAATTCACCCCCTCCATTCACTATACACCGACGGGTCCGCCAGCGATGGCACTGCATAGAGAAAGAGAGTGGCGAGTTGGGTGTGGATTACAGTCCTGATTTTCCCATTATGGAAATGTCTCGTGAATTTGAAAACGCGTTCCAATTTTCGTTAGAGTTCATCGAGGAATATGAAAGGCGTCTATGGGAGAGTGGCATCGACGTCGAAGCAATGTGGGAGCAAGAGATTACGGAGCTCAGTGAACCGGCGGCGTGTTGGGGGACTATGGATGGTACCTATTAGACTTCGTCTATATATTCGGGCCGTCTCCCCCGACGAGGTCGGAGTGTACTAGGGGCCAATTGTCCAATGTACTCTATAGCTGCCGAGCACATCTCGAAGATATCGACTAGGATCTTATAGATGCGAGGTACATCATCTAATATTTCCTCAAAGCCCATTTCGCAGCTTCTTCTGCATGGATTGCACCAGGTTCAATGGTTATGACCCCATCTGCAAGATCTTCCTGATGCATGACAAATCCTAGATCCGTGCTCCCCAATATAATTCCCTGGGCGCCACGCTCGATTAGCTTGTTAGCCTGTCGTATGAACATTGCTTTAGTCTGCGGCGTCACCGCAGCCGCGCCTTTCGTGACTTCGTTCATCATGCCGCGATTGACTTCTTCTAAATCTGTTTGGGTCTCAGGCACAACGACTTTGAACCCGTTCTCGGGAGCCTCAAGCCGGCCGATGAAGAAGTCGGGATCATCTCGATCAAGCATTGTGATCTGTGGACCTAGGAGCCCGACAGTGCGTACGTGTGGGTACTGGGCTTTTAGATGCGTAGCTACGCAGTCCGCAATATGAAGCAGTGGTATGCCGGTAGAGGTGAGGGCCTTGGTGAGCTGTGGCGTGACTTTGTGCGCCAGAATTGCAGACACGACTACGGCGTCCACCTTGCTGGAAAGCGCGTCGATTGGATTTGTGTAAACTTTCGCAAAGGCATCCCAGTCTCCTGCGCCAGCATACTGAACCATATCCTCCAAATTAGCGCTGTACATATACAGGGGTGCGTTATGTCTGCCGCCCAGAGCCGATCGAGCAGCACGGTTGATGATGTCATAGTATAGCTTGGTCACGTCTGGCGTCATGCCGCCAAGCAAAAGGAGTGTCCTCATATTGACAGTCTGGTGGAATCCGGGGCGAATGGAGTTGGCTTGAGACGTTATACGGGGACATACACTGGCCTTACACCCTCATAGATATACTTACATCAATAGTTAATACTGATGCCCACCCCGCTGTTGATTATTAATAAGGTCCGCTTTTGTCAGATGAAAGGGCGTGGAAGCTCCGCCAGTACCCCGGATTCTCGACTTAATACTAGGGTCATCCATGATTAGACTCATAGAACCCCACATCGTTCAGAAAGCTAAGGGCAAGGAATAACTGCTGCAAGCAACTATGATGGGCGAAAAGTAAACTTGATAGCCTTTATATGGTTGCGATAAATTAGCAGACAAGTCAAACACATCAGAGCTTCATAATTGATCGCATTACTATATAAAGTAGTAACAATAAAAGTATTGGCGGAGAAGAGCTTATAGAAGTATAGCAGATGCTAGTAACAATAAGTGTGAGCATTGAAGATATTGCGACAATCTACTGGAAATGAAATTCTGGATGACAATAGGAAATAGTAAAAATATACTGAACCTTATTCACCAAAGCAATTCGAATGCAATTGTTTCTTCTCTATTAAAGTGATGTAGACAGCACAGGTGAGGTTAGGCAAAGGGGTTCGGCCGCTCGGTGGAACAGTGGAACACACTTAGAGAATGAAAAGGGGTAATATTATCATAGAGGCAAAAGAAGGCACAACACAATTGCGCAAGTTTTCGTTAGTAAATGGAACTGCGTTCCCTGTGGAATGAAGTGGATTAACTATCTAAAAAGCCCAGTAAATTAAGCCGTGAGCCCTTGTCTATTCAGATGACTCTCTTATAACCTCCCATAGGTCAGGATCTGTATAATATACAACTTTTCCTTCCGTCCTTGTTCTAGATCTCAAAGACACCGTCTGAATAGCCTCACTAAGATAGTCTCAACATGTATCTGCGACCTATCCGGTATGCCTTTTATATGTATGATATGATGATATGACTACAAGGGTCTATTGCAGTTCAGCGGGTGTAACGGGGTGCTACGTAGACTCCCATGCCTCAAAAAGGCTTCCGTAGAACACATACATTCTACAAATTCCATTTCCAGCCCTAGATAATATCGATGATAAGATTGCTCTGGCGCTGTAGAACAAGGAAATTCAGAACATCATGGGGGTCTATGAGATACTGTGTGTCTCGCTCCAGAGCGTTGTCCACGACGCTTTTGGTCAGTAATTTCCATGGTAATTAGAAGTAAGGTAGTGTAGAACCTACAGAGGTAGACGCCCGTGAAGTTATAGGGGTCCAGAAGCTTGTAAACAACAAGTGGGAGAATTCTGGAACCCATTTCCAGTAGCTTGTCGAACTCGGCCACATTGCAGCGGTCTCGAACACTGTTATGTTGATATTAGTATGACTATTGTCCGTTCATCCTAATAGGCTACAATTATTAAGAAGGACAACTTACTTGGGTCCAGTAATCTTAGTAGGATCGTCCCAGGTCGCCTGCCAAGCATGAAATCTTGCCTGAAATTCCTTGACCAAGGTTGGGCATGACTTGAGAATACTCTTGTAGGACCAGATGGCCCACTCTTGACTAGCTCGACTTGGCGGGGGAATTGGATCATTGCCCTTCATCTGAGAAACCTGTGCGTACACGGCAATAGAGCTCTTGGAAGCGCTTTTGGCCCCGGTGAAGCTTGTCTGAGTGCCCCGGTAGTCTGGGTGGCCGAACCCAGGCAAACCTATGTTATTTCCAGGATGTCCAGGGGGATGCTTACCCCATCCACCCCCAAACATTAGGTCTTCGGGGTGATGTGCTGGAGGACGGATATTGTGTCTTTTGCCCGGGAACGACGGGTGTTCCGGTGTGCGGCGCCAGTATTGGTAGATGGAACCGTAATCTATCCCAGAGCCAGATGACCTCATATCCTCTAGAGCTTTTCGGTTGTGTGCGATCAATAGGCCACGACGCATTTTCGAAGAGCATCCAAGATTTAGTGGTGCGTCAAGTTCTGGATGATCCCGTCTATGAGCATGTCTGGCATAGGCCCCTTCATTCATGAACGTGACTCCGTGCCTGTTCTCGAAGGTGGTTGGCACATGTAAAATGCGGTATAGTTCAACGTCCGCTTCCGCAGGCTGACATTGAACGAAGTGATAGTACTCATCTTCACTCGGCATTGTTAGTCGCCAGTTCGTGGTTAGTGAAGAGCTCGGAGTATTTCAGTGCCACTTACACAACTGGTTCATATCCTCGACTGTACCCCCTTCAATCCACCGATCTGTGTGTCCGACGGACCACACGAAGCAATTAAAAACCTGAGGTTCGATAATAATGCCTGGAAACAGACCATCTAGGGACCAAACCCGGAAGCTACTAAGAAGTGACAAGTTAGGATATGATTGCTCGTTGGACTGACGCTCGAGCGAGAAAGGAGATCGAGTTCTCGATATATCAGGTCTAGGTCGGTACTCAGTATTGTTAGTATGGTGGGGATGCGACTGGTCAACATTTTAGGAGGTGGGTGGCAAATACTCAGGTAGAAAGTGCGAATAGTGTCTCAATGATAGGATATAGTCTGCGATAGAGATTCAAGAGATCTTCTCAGGAATCAACTTACTAGAAAGATCAAGAGTTTCTATATACTGCCATAGGCCGTTTATATGAGCTCGGCCCTATGAGCCAACATTGAATGTGGTCTATTGACTGAGAAGAGCAAGGGATATCTATTGTTCTCGGATATACATTTAGTTAGTCTCTTAAAAATGGTGGCTTGGACGGACCATTTCTATGTGTCTCTATGGATGTCTGAATACTCACAGGGCGAACAACAGCGGTTAGACTACCTAGATAGTTATTGTTATTGGTTTCATACCAACTCACAAGGCTGCTAGGTAGCCTCACCGACAATAGATCAATAGGATGTGCCTAATGAAGAAATAGTATAGGTACTATAGAGCATGTCACATTGAAGCGTAGAGGGGGACCTACACTAGGTGACGTAGGTGACTGATGGTTGTTTTGATTGCTCCTGTACCTATGCTGTCAATGTAAACCGCAAACATAAGTACTTAAGTAGGTACCTACTTGTCCCATAATCTCTGCCCTGCCCTCTCCTCCACTAACCAACATACATCAATTCCTCAACATCTTTGATTTCTTGACAGCACATCTTCCTCTCAGTCAAGTCTTTTCAATCGTTGACGCACAACTCACATGAACTCCGGAAGCAAAATGGAAGCAGAACAGACCTCTGTCTCGAGCCAGAAAGCCGTCGACTCGGCCACAAAGCTCTACAACGCCATTCAAGAAGGGTTTCCTGAGGCCGTGAATGAATTTGAATCAAGCTGGGCGGCTGCACGCGCCGTATACGAGACGCAGTGCATCACCCCCACCAAAGATAATGCTTGCACCCGAACCGATCAATTTGGTGTCCTGCAAAGGCTAGGCCCCAAGATCGTCCCATTGGTAGTTTTCAAGCTTGCCACCGACTGCTCCGGCCAGTCCTCATAGGCTGTGTTTTTATGTATGCGATCCTAACCTCACCACGTCGTCCCGCTAACCTTAGCTAGACGACGTTCTGGAGAATGATCCCAAGTACTGCCCTAAACTACTAGGAGACGAGAATCTCTCACGCAGTAGTCGAATTATTGTTGAGCTCAATTACCAACGTAACAAGCTCTTTGAAGAACATGTTAAGGCCTGGAAGGAGTATTGTGATGAACGTAGTATGTGCAATCACACCAATTTCCTGGGAATGGACGAGTATCTTGATCTGGTTGAAATGGGCCCTAGTATCATCGCTCACCTCATGGTTGAGTATCGCTATTCCTGGGGGGAAGCCTGGTTCCAGCTTTTGCACGAGATCAATCATGGCTACCAAATGGTGTCCATTCAGTACGTGCCATCCATTATCTTTGAGACATGGTGTCGGTGGTTCACCTACGGCGATCAATTCAATGCCCCCGAGTATATCCCTACAGCGCTTGATCGTAAAATATTCTCAAGGCATTACGGGAAGAATCCGGCAGATGGGGTTTCCGGGGTTACGGGCTAACTACACACGAGAGGCTATGAAATCGCTTATGAACGTGGTAGCATAGGGATCTCTATCTTTCCTTCACTATGTTAGTGAACAAATTAGCATTGCATACGGTCATTCCATCAGCTTTTCGAAGAGAGCTTCTATTTCAGCGAGAGTATAGCTAGGCATCGCAAGTGGTTATAGGACTGTGAGCGTCGATTTCTGAGTTCTCAATGGAGATATCTTACTAAATACATCGTCTTCTATACGCATAATCAACATATGACGCGCTCCTGTTTGTGCTATGTATGTTTTGTTCAGGGAGGTTATCCCGTTAAGTACTATTTTTCGCAAGGTCAATACAGGAGTTGATCCTATTAAGTTAAGTACTCGGGGCATCATACCTTATCAAATCAAGCTTATAAAATAGCCGATCATCAGATATGATCATCGTCCAGAGCCATACTGGGGTATTACTAGATCTAGAGCCAGGAGGTAATTACAGTCGAAGGGAGGTCGCAGGCTTGTTGTCTGCGATCGCCTGGTTATTGGCAAGACAGTAGCAATGCCCGAGTGGCTTTTAGCGTGACCATCTGCACTCAATCTTAGCATTAGGTAAGACATAAGGGTCTTAATTTCCAGGGAGTTTAGTTGTATAAAAATGCCAAAAACTCCAAAATGGCGTGAATCTTAGAAACAACGGGTTTACCGTTTTGTCGCGGCTCACTCTGCCTCTGCCGTGCACATCGCGGCAACTATAGACAAGTCCAGTACTGGCTTAGCGGAGTTCTCTCTCTCTGCGCACTGAAGGCGCTGACCGAGTTCAAATCTGTTAACTCCATTTTATTTCTTCCTCAACACCGCTATCTCCTCTGCGCCACCACTGGCATATAACCGTGAGCAATACTGAACGTTGACAACTCATCATATGAGACGAGCTACATTATACTAACTCTGCAATGCCTTCTCTAACCACTTGCCTGCTTCTTCATAAATAGGCTTGCACTTCTCCTCTCTCCTCCGCCTCTTCTCCGCTTTCTGCCCGAAATGATGAGTAAATCCGTGAGAACATCCTCTCGCCAGCGTCCACTTATACGTCCCTATCTCGAAGTCCTCTTCGTTATATTCTGATGTCCCACGCCCGGCGAGGTTATTGATCATCAACTGACTCTCTAGCCGCAACATATCCCATTCAGCCCCAATAACATAGATCCAAGGCGGAAGATCTTCTTTCCTAGCATA
This sequence comes from Xylaria sp. FL1042, assembly GCA_022495085.1. NCBI lineage: Eukaryota > Fungi > Ascomycota > Sordariomycetes > Xylariales > Xylariaceae > Xylaria > Xylaria sp. FL1042. Next base: position 33,596 of record MU380171.1, on the reverse strand, counting down.
GCAAGGACTAAGCAAAGGATCACGCCGGTTTTGGCCTGGAGATACGTATCCCCAGTCGAACCAATAGCTTGAGAATTCAAGAGAATCCTTGGGGCCGCTCTTATATGGGCGACTGTCGAGCTTGTACTGGGGAGGATGGCTCCAGTCCACAATCGGATAAAAAGTCAAGAGCGCTTTAATCTTGCCTTTTACAAATGGCAATTGGCACGCTCCGAGGGCGAGGTTCCCGCCTGCGCTGAAGCCTCCTATGACGACTTTGGTTTTGTCGAAGGGCAAGCTCTCGTCGTCGAGAACAGCCTCAATAAGAGCGCCTACGTCGTATACAGCCACAGGGAATGGATACAGGGGTGCTTTGGAATAGTTTAGAGAGACGATTAGCATACCAGTCCGCTTTGCCCACATGATGCAGAAGTCGTCATCTTGTCGCGCATCGCAGACTGCGAATGCACCCCCATGAATATTGATATACAGGGGTAATAAATCCCCAGGTTTGTAGTTTGAAGGGTAGAAGATCCGGGTTTGGAGACTCGGGCGACAGGGGTAGTATTTTGTGAGAGTGGGACGTAAAGCTACTGGTCGTGGATATAGAATTCGCTCGATCGCGAACACGATGGAAGCTAGAATCTTGAAGGCCCATAGTTTTATGAAGCAATTCATACGATGTGGAAGTGGAAGTCGGATTTTTAGGAGAGGCGGAGCGCTCTCTTGCTCAAGAGCAATTAGAGTCTCGGACATTTTGAAGGCTCGTATGAGTTTCTAAATAATAAGGAATTTCCATCAGTTCATCAAAGAAGCAAAGCCGAATTCAATCACTTTATTTCAGAAAGAGATTCAAGGTATATAGCAGCTGTTGTTTTTAGGATACAGCAGATAGGAATTGGAGAAACGATAACGTCAAAAGCCGGTGTGCATTTATTTGTCAGCAACAAGGTGGGAGTAAATTATTGTCGCTCTCAACGTTTTTTTGCTGGGGATTATGCAGCCGGATTAGGAAATTTCCTAAGACAGTTGGTATGTTCTCACTGTTGTCAAGCCCCCTGTTTATCTATGGAGCAGGCGAAATCAAATTGTCTGGCAAATTAGCGTGAAAAGATAATTATCATTCAACTCTATCTGGGATGAGCATGTGGATGACAGCGTTGGATCCGAGGATGGGATTGACTTGCGCACTCATGGGATTCCGGTCCTCTCGCTCTAATTATTCTATTTAACTGAGTCCATGAGCGATGTTGTTGGCACGGCAGTAGATTTTAACAATCGTCGACTTATGCTCATAATATGATACGCACACTCAAAACAATCCAGCGATAGATAAAGTAGGTTGAAACGTTCGAAGAGACTCATGTAAAGCGAAATACAAAGTTGACCTGATAGCTACGAGTGACCACTCTCACTTGAGGAGAAAGCAAGGAGCTTATTACCTCTAATCTTGTATGCTCACATCATAGTATACGAGTTAGGAAACTAGGGGTGCCTAGAGCTAGAGATCATGACTATTGTATATGCACATGCATCCTATATTGTCTTGGAAACCATAGCCTAGCTAACGATATCGAAAGACCGACAGGAATCTAAAAAGGGTTGGACTTTGAACAGGAACTGAGCTTTGAGGGCTACTATAGCCCGGTCTCTCTTATTCTAGAGTCGAACTGAATACAAAGGTGCGCTTCGAGCCACATGGTTCTGCCGTATCATCGCAGCAAAATAGGATTGAGAGTGCAGATCGCACAGCATGGATTCCGCGCTGTACGATATATCTCCAATCATTATCAATATAGACGTCCAATCAGACCTTTTAGAAGCAATAGCATTACGGGTAATGCGAACAGACCCCTGAATGAAGTGTGAGAGAACCCCGAAAACCTACCCATATTATCAGGTCTGTGCAACTAACGGTGATACAGTACCACGCGTTCATTCCCGATATCGCTTATAACTTATGCTCATTGGTATCGATCGGGCAACACTTCACGAGCACAATGGGGTACAACAAGTTTGATTGGTTTTCACAGAGCTCTGGGGGCGCAAGGGATGCGGGTGCAGTGGTCTTTTGTGTTGACAATATACATGGCGGTATTTCAAACAATGAAGATCCTCTCCCAAGCAACTAAAATCAAGCATAATGAAAAACTCAAACCTCACAACATAGCGGATCTTAAAAAGTGAGTAAAGAACGCGCTTCTACGACAACATTAACTCGGACAGATTGTTAACACACCGTTCTACATCATCCGGCTTCCCATGACCGTATATACAGGAAGATAAAGCTTTACCTGAAACGTAATTCGTAAACTTGGCTGTATATGACTATCCGCTCTAGAGATACCTTAAGAATGACAAGTATGACCTTTTAGTGTAGTCTGTGTGACAAAGACCTATAAACGTATGTGTCGATGCGTAAGACACTCAGATCATACCGAAACACTATAACTGCGAGTCTAATGCGATGGGGAATGCTGAAGACTTCAGTGTTAGTTGACACTGCATTTGAGTCGCCTTGATGTTGGTCGCATTTCCCAGCTCAACCAATGATATCACGTAGTTTCAAGCAGCTAAGCCTACTCTACTTTATGGGATGGCCGAATACTAACTCCTCTAACTCATCTTCGAGTGCCCCCTTTCTTTTCACTTCTTTCTATTTAGAATTAACTCCCGTTACGTCCGCTGCTGATATTGAACAGGAAACGCCATCGCTGGATATTCTGCTATCCCTTCCATAACCATACCTTTCATCACGATGATTACTGCCATTATCGGACTAGTCCTAGCCTACATGACCTGGACCGCTGCTACCTTGCAGCTAAACTTACGCAAAGCACGTGTGCTTGGAGTTCCCTGCATTTCTATCCCGATCGACTCAAACAACGTGTTGTGGGCAGCCTTCCAGCCATGCGTCTGGAGTATACTGGACAGGCTCCCTCTTTCATGGTCCTCATATCCCGACTTTATTCGCTATAGCCGTCGTGGTTGGCAATTCACAGATAGATCCGAAACACACTTTCATCTAGGGCCAGTCTGGGCTCTTGTATCTCCAGTCACGATGTATCTACACATCTCAGACCCGAAGGCTATCAGCGAGATTTTCGCTAGGCGAGTGGACTTTATTAAGCCGGTTGAAGAATACAGTACTGGGTCACATTAATCGCGCTGGGAACATACTAGATGCTAATCGTTGCTAGAACTTTTGGAAGTTTATGGCCCTTGTATTTCAACTGTTGGGGATGATTGGGCTCGTCACCGTAAGGTTCTCGCGGCACCTTTCAACGAAAGCATCATGGAGTTCGTGTGGGATGAGTCTCTTCGCCAAGCAAAAAGCATGCTCCGTTACTGGACTTCTAAGGCTGAGTCGGAAGTACTCAGCGTGCAAAGAGATACGAGAACACTCTCTCTTAATGTGCTTGCATCTGCAGCATTCCGAAAGTCCTATAAGTTTCACGGATCATCCGAACCTGTCATAGATGAGGCGGGTAGTTATCGCGACTCACTGCAAATCGTTCTCGATAATATTATCCCTCTGATGCTTGTCCCATATAGGCTTCTCACTAGCCCTATCATCCCAAAGAGCTGGGCTCGCGTAGGAAACGCAGCGGCATCTTTTAAGGAACATATGAGAAACATGATCGAGAAAGAGACCGCTGCGCTAGAGCAGGGAGAATCGGGTTCAGGGGGTATTATGACACCCTTCGCACGAGCTCTTCAGACGCATATCCAAGAGACACAGGCTTCTAAACAGAACATTGACAATGTCAAAAGAGGCCTCTCTATTGATGAGATATTTGGAAACATGTTCGTCATCAACTTTGCCGGCCATGACACGACAGCAATCACCTTCTCCTTTAGCATGCTGCTACTGGCTGCGAACCCGTCGGTGCAAGAGTGGCTATCAAAAGAAATTTCTGCCGTAACCAAAGATATACCTATCGAGGAATGGGACTATAAAACTCTGTTCCCGGCACTCAAGCGTTGCCGTGCCGTTATGTTCGAGACCTTGCGAATCTATCCTCCTATTATGGCTCTGCCTAGATTGACCTCTCGAGAAACACAGACGATCCCGGTGGGCGACCGAATGCTTGCGATCCCTCCAGGCGTCAAGACAACGATATGCTTGAAAGCCATGCAATCCAACTCGGATTTCTGGCCCGATCCTGAAACCTGGCGGCCTTCTCGCTGGATATCCCAATCAGCTTCCGTGTCTGTGTCATCGAGTGAACAGGGCCTCAACGAAGAGCTTTTATCGGCAAAACCTAACACTTATTTTCCCTGGTCTGATGGCCCTCAGAAGTGCCCAGGAAAGAAGTTTTCCGAGGTCGAGGCGGTTGCCGTCTTGGCTTGCATTTTCAAACAACACCGCCTATTTATCAAGAAAAAGGCAGATGAAAGCGACGAGGCGGCACAACAGCGAGTCATGGCGTGTACACGACAGGTTAATCTGGAAGCCTTGTTAAAAATGGTCAAACCTGATCAAGTCACCCTAATCTGCAAGCAAACCTGATTCAGGTTTAATAGTATCTAGAAGTGCACTCAGGAGATCGTTGGATACCAATTAGTATGAATCAGAATGTTAAACTATTGAAGAGATGTTCTTTTTGTCTTTGGTTTTTTTCTTTTTTGAAACACCAAGTTCTAGACAGTCACGTAGAGGGAGCTGTTTCAATGCACTGTCACATGGGTTTTCAAGCGTGATAGAAATTTTGGTGTCATTTAATGCGAGCCATAAGGAAGGGTTCCCGTAACGCAAGACTATGAGTAACCTATATGGACTACCCGGCGACCTAACGTTCGAGCAGAGCCCCACTAAGAACTGGGACAGGGATTTTGGCATGGCCGAAAGCTTGGTGCATCGCATAACCTGTTCCTTCTCTCTCATTCCCCAGCGTCTCATAGTAGTTCAGCAGCTTGAAGGCGGGCATCTTCTCTATGTCTATAGAATCCTGATCAACGATATTTTCAAGCAGCCTAACCCAATCCTGCAACGGAACTACATCCTGGACTCTTAATTCTTTTTGCAGGACACGTATAAACATATCCCAAGACTGAGGTTGCGGATGACAGATATTGTAGAACTGTAGGACTTGCGTTTATGGAGACACGGCAAAGCTGTGTAGCATTTGGGCTAGCGTATCAACAGGAATCCAGTCAATTGACGTGACCTGACTCGGAAGACACTTCAGTGCTTTGGAGGTCCGCGCAATAGACTAAATCCATGCTTGGTCGGCCCAACTTCCTGCATCTGGGGCTGCAGGGCCGCCGATCTGGCCAACGCGGGCTATTGATACCGGGATTGAAGCCTGCTTGCTTGCAATAGCCAGAACTCTCTCAGCTACAAGCTTAGATTCCCTATAGCCCTGATTCAGTGACGCTAGGGTAGCTTCCACGAGTGATTCTGGTACGATAGTCTCCTGTGCCATGCTCCCGACAGTAGCCAGGGTGCTGACAAAGAGGATTCTCATATTTCGATAGCTAGATGCCGCTAGAGTAGCTATCTCGCGCGTTGCTGAGAGGAACGGATGAAATGCTTGGAGTAGTAACGCAAAGTTAGATTGCCATGCGTTGAATATGATAACATCGACATTAGTGGCAAACTTCTGGTATTCATCTGAGGTCAGACCTAGGTATTGATGGCCGAAGGTGACGGACATATAGGTAAGCTTTCCGAAGGATGGTTGCAACCCTTTATCTAGATTAAGCAAAGATTCTTCCCGTCTTTTGCGTGCGTCCACAGATCGGTTGAGACAGATAATCCGGCTTACTTTGTCATCTCATAGGAGACTCATAGTGAGATGTAAACCCAAGTAGCCCGTTGATCCTACAAGTGCGACTGTCGTTGTGTTTGACTCTCCTGCAGCCTGTCTTGTGACGCTACTAGCATCTGGTCGCTTAGGAAGTCCTTGGGAGTATTCCAAGACAGCTATTTCGGGCTTATGACTTATTAAAAGAAGTAAAGACAAGTATTTGCGTAGCAGAATTTATAGTATATTTCAAAATAAATTAAAAGGAAAGATTTGCCCCTAGAAAACAGGGGAAGAGGGAGATATATATAAGTATAAGAGTGGAGTGTATCCGGCTCTCTTACTTCAACAATTTGCTTCCGGAAACGACATAGATACGACCTCACAAATGAACTCGGCAATGGAATCGCGCTGATAGAAGCCTGCTGTAGGTTTCAGAGTGATTTTGACCCCTTTTCCGCTTTGTTCTGAGTAGAGTTGATTGATCTTCTCATTATAGGCCTCCTCGGTTAGCCTACGTACAATGGTTTCTTTGCCAGTCCTCACGAAGGGTTTATCCGGAATGGCACAGAGAAGCATCGTTTTCTGAACCCGTTCCTGCCCAGGTACTAGTAGATTCGACTTCTCAACAAGGGGTCAGAGCTTTTCTAGTAGATCTCGCCGTCCATTCTCATCAAGGGGTTCCTTTGGTTCAACTATCAGGGATGCCCGAGTTTGTCGATTACCTACAAGCAAGGCGCCCTTGAGTGATATAGAAGTCGGGAGGCTGGTAGACTACGGTGGTTAATATATCCGACCTACACACATCTATTATATATATAGAGGTACCACCTTATAATACAATACCTAGACTTGGTTTTTATTATAATAAGAGATATTATATATAGCTAGAGGTTTTTTACATTACGAAGTAATAAAGACAAACACTTGCGTTCTGCCACATTTTACGAACGTCCCAAGCCATCCCGTCCACAGAATCCAGGCAATCCCAAGTCATATGCAGTAAATCTTATTTCAAAATATTCTCTTTCTTCTAAATTGCAATCGCAATGGCTGAAATCGCCAGTCTTTACAACTCTTTGCCCACGCTCGGCGAGGCTGATGAGCAGTTTGTTGATCGTGAGGCTACGCTGCTTGCCTTAGCCGCCCTTCTGGCTCAATATGAATACGCATTTGGTCTCAGTCTTGTTCATGCCCACTGCAAGCTTGCCCAGGGCGAGATAATGCTGGCTAGAGGCAATGTTTCTCAGCCCGAGTCGATGGAGCATGCCACATCTTTCTACCCAGAACGTTGGCTCTCTACTGGGGAGCCGTACGAATTCACCGTGCGGAGCACCAAGAAGCCTCCAATGGAGCTCATGAATGAGTTCCAACGCATCGTTAAAAATGCGAAGCTTCAGGATATCCTCGGCTTGTATCATATTGATGGGGGGAAGGAGGCCCCGGCCATCATCGAGTGGACTGAGAGCAGAAAGAAGCTCACTCGAGAGATTACTGCCGACGACAAAACAGGCGAGCCAATTCAGACAGCTTGGGACTTTAGCAGAGGCGATCCCGTCACCATGGCTTGCACGATTTATTGTGACCAACGCACGACTCGTGGCTCGAGCGTGCATAAGGGTATAATTAGCTTTCACGCACCAAGCTTCGTTGTATGTGAGCGAACTTGGCATAATTGAAGGCACCCGATCGCATGTCAAGACTTCATATCCACGCGCCGCCAACAACTAAAAATTTGGATCACTTGACTTGGCTTGGAAGGAACCATTAGTTATCCTGCGTGTCATCTCCTTCAGTACCATTTGTTTCCCCCCTTTCGGTTTGCACAAAGGCAAACTAGCAAAAAAAAAATCCTTGATGACAAAGTAAGATGTTGTTCCTAATGTTTCTTGGTGTGTTCTGGTCGCTCTTGAATGTCTTTTCTATCATGTGCCTATTGTTTGAGGGCCTTAGATGCCTCCTTAGGTTCAATTTTGTAGTCATTCATTTTCCAATTGTGGCAATTTTTGAACACCACGTTTCAAACCTGTTGATCTTATGAACCACATGTTTGTCTTGATTTTTAGTGACCATACCTTCCCCCAACGACAGCGCGAACCGAGCCAGTTGTCTGCATATGAGGGCGCTGAAAAAGCTGCCCGTCAAATAGAGTCGATTTTATCTATTAGAGTTGTATTTGTTCTCCCAAGCTAGAAATAACAGCCACGTCAATGCCTGAAACTCCAAGCCCTCCATGTGTCCTGACTTGCTTAAGTCTGAATCTCCTGCACCATGACACGCAAATCGGCTAGGGTTGGACGCTCCTCCGGCCTCGGGTGCATGCACACTTCGACGATGGCTTGGAGCGGAGATGGAACAGGCCATTCGACGAAATGAGTGATTGGCCCGTTCGCGTAAACCATGCTTTTGATACAGTTTCCAATGTCGTATATGTCTGATCGGGGGGTCCACCCCGAGTCTTCCAGGCCCCCCTGGAAGGCGACCTCGGGGGCTGACCGCTCTCCCCAGCGGCTTTCGAGATCGCAGACAATCAGACGCTCCCCATCGTCTGAAAAGAGAAGGTTATCGGCGCGTAAGTCGCGATGGACGATACCAACCGAATGAAGATAATCCAAGGCGTCAATGAGCTGTAGAATCCAGCTTTTGTAAACAGTCAAGGAGGAGAAGCGACCGAGTGTGCGCGCGCTAGACGACAGTTTTTCGAAGACGAGCTGCCCGTCGGCAGACCTGCCGAGAAGCTGGATTATGTGCGGAGACAGTATATGGCCTGGTACAGAGCCGCCCTGGCACTTGATAAGATTCTCGATTTCGCTTCGGTACTTGCCCTTCTTGACAAAGTGCTTCGCTGGATCGACACAGACGATAGGCAGCTTGGAAAGAAGCTCGCTTATGTCCTCGGAGTCGTCCTCTGTGAGCTCGGGATGCTCTAAACAACGGTCTAGTGGACGTATGTCGTTGCCATCGATCTCACAGTGACCTTGAATGGGAGGTAAGTTGCGATGGAGTCGTAGGATATCACCCGAGAGGGTACCAGGAACGTCAAAGACGCGCACGCACTGGCCACACTCAGTGCCATCGTCAAACCAATATGTCATATAAGACTTGTCACCGCGCTGGAGCTCCAGTTCGAGATGTGATCGACCGCCGGGGGGGTAAAGATTGGTAGTAACGCGACGGTGTTCATACTCGGCCCGGAGACGAAGCACCTCTTTACTGAACGGGTCATCAGCATAACTTGTACAAGTCATAGCTTGGTCGTCGATGCTGATTCTGAGAAGAGAGGGTTGGTGCTGTGAGTAAGTGGATAGGACAGAAGAATTTTTCCTTAGTTGCCTTTGCCGACGCCAATATATATGACAACGTGGAAGCAAAACATGTTGGGACGCGCCCGGCACTTGATGACTAATGGTAATGACCTCTGTAGCACCTTGATTACGGCCCGTCCGTGATATTTGTTACGTGAAATAAGAGGTTGAAACGCGAAACTTGAGATTGGGTTACATTCTAAACTAAACTACCCCGCACGGATTGAAGATAGCCAATCATTCCTAGCCACCTCCCTGGTTCCCCCGTTCCAATTGCATCTACGAATGCATTCCTACTCTCTCTTCGCGTTAAGGCTGAGCAGACCGGTGTTATTTAGATGTTCTCCTATTGTCGCAGGGTACCGAAGCAGTGCGTAGCTGCATTTTCCTATACGTATACGTGATTGGCAATCTGATGCATGTAGGTGACTCATATGCGGTGTATTATTGTTGAACCATCGACAAAGCCTTACAAAGCTCCTCACGTCGGAATGCAGCCTCGCTCGCAATGGTGATATGCCTCCGTGCGCGGGTAATACCGACCAATATGTTGACTTAGCTTCTGCCCTAGACCCCCTGGCAACTGCCACCGAGGGGCTGAGCTCTCGATACTAATGTAACGGATCAGTCAGCATGTTGTAGCCGCCTGAGCTTGGCCTTTCGTGTCCGCCTCTGATGACCGGAGCGTGATGCCGTGGATTGATTGGATATGGTTCCCGAATACGTCTACACTCCGTAACTTGACTTCCGAGCATTTAGGATGCCTGCAGACAATAGGCTCGCCCTCCTGTTCGGCATACTCTTTCCCCTCTAGATGATGGTCGTCAAAGTGGTCATTTCTCTTGGTAGGACGACAATAGCGGAAAGTCCGCTCATGGATTGTCTGAGCTTCGTCGCTAATGCAGTCAGAGCATTGGGTTGGTTGCATAAGCAGGGGAAAGGGGTCGGGCTTAAGCTTGGGTTTATGCTGAGGCTTGGGCTCGAACTTGAGGGTGGGTTTGACCCTGGTAGCGCCTGTTCTTATAAGCAACTCGACTTGTGATCTAGGCCTGGTGCGGTCGCGCTTGACTATCTCTCTCTTGCCACCTAAAGCTACGTATAAGTCGACGACCTCGATCCTTCGCTGGAGCATCTCTTCGTCGCTTAGCTTTTTAGGTTGATAACAGAAAAGCTTGGCGAGCTGAGCGCGCTTAGAGATGATAAGGTCGATCGCCGGCTTTATATATTCCTTTACATCCTCTTCTCTGGCTTGCCTTTCGAGATCCCAGGTTAGACGATTGTAAAAGTAGTATTTACGGTATTTCTTTACGATCTAGTTCTTACGTTAAGCCCGTTTAGTTCTGATCTTACCTGTAAGTGTCCGTATCTTTGCCTTGTCCTTATTCTCTCGGATTCGATAGTGGCCGCGCTTAAGTTCTTCCCGCTCCGTCTTTAATGCTACAATATAAGGATCCGGCTCCAAGTTAGCCTAGACCTCGTCAGGCACCATGTCTCTTTTAGCACAAGAGTCTCGAGTCAGGCTGACATGCGCAAACAGGCGGAACAGTTGATTTTTGCTTATTTTTTTTCTAAGAAAGCATTCTGAAGATCGAAATTAGCGATCTAGTTAAGGTATGCATCTTAAAACGTATAGAATTCCGGGTTATAATAACGCATTATCTGATCACGGACAAAGTCTGGCGCATTTTCTGGAGATGCATCGTTAGTTCGATCGCTTGCCCTGCTCGGCTTCTTGTCCAAATATTAACCTATTATTTGCTGCGTTTGCAGCGCCTCTTCGGGCAAATCTAGGGGTCTATTTCTTTTTAAACCCTATATCTAGGCTCTGTTGACCTATATCATCTCTCAGCTTAAAATATAACATAGCCTTATCTTGGGACGCGGTGCCACAGTGCATACAACGAAAGACAGGAATTTTAAGCTTGGATTCCTTCTACCGCAGTGGTAAACGGTTTATCCCATGCGGAATTTTCGCCCTGAGCACAGATCTTGCATCTATTAAGCAATCTGCGTCGAAAGCGTCGTCGAATAACGCGAGAACGATTATTAACAGAAAAAGACAGAAGAGCAACGTCTTAAAAGGCGTAAAAAAAAAGATAGTCCTAGGAGGTGTTAGCACAGAAACATCTATAATAATGTCAGGCGAATAGGTGACACCCTAGCGTGTACCTATCAGGCTGGGTCTATATATACAGGCTATCTCTCCCAACTGCCAGTTGGAAGGGATAGGGGCTATGTTGACCAATACACCCTATGGCTACTGGTCCCCTTTTTACCTACCTGCTATGTGACTGCGTAGGCTATCCATTCACTCTGGGACAGAAAAACCTTGACAAATAAACAAGCTTAAACATATAGTTTAGGCTTATTATTGCATCCTTTATAATAAACAAACTTAATAGATATAGCTGGAATAGCTCGCCCTGTCATAAAATAGCAAACAATCATCATAAGAATATCTTTGTAGCAAAGCGCCTTTAAACGATCACGCCCGATCGTCTTTCGCAGAAAAAGCTTACCGAGCTTACTAGTGTTGTCTTCATCCTCTTTATCCCTTTCCACCTTACTGCCGGGGCGCTCTGCCAATATAACGGCTTTTATACCAAAAAGCTCCTTAAGCGAGCTATCTTTCGGTTTCTTCCTCTTGTTGTCCACTAGCTCCGCTGGCTGTACCTTATTACAATAAAAAATCTAGTAGCAGCCGGACAAATTAACACGATATAGCTCGAGTTAAAAGATGCTGGTGTCGTATGCTATATTGTAGACCAAGATGGCGCACAGCAAGTCGACATTTAAAACTGGCTTATTATTAATATTAGGCGGTCGCAGGCCAAAACAAGAAGCTAATACGCGATCCTGGTACTAGCTGCATATTAGTAACGTCTTTTATAAGGGTGGCAATAAAGCAGCCGGGTAAATCGCTATATTTTATACAGCTTTTTTATATAATTTCGGTCAGCGTAACGGCCGGTGCTCGTAGTATAGAGTTGCGAAAACTAGCAAATATACTTTTTCAACAAACCTTAAGATTTGATTTTGTGATTCTCACAGACAAAAACAAAAGAAGTTCATCAACGTCTTGCGGTTTAGTCTCTTGATCCTAAGTTTCCAGTCCTTTACTGCTATCTTAGTGCAGTATTTATATCTTGACGATTAGCTAACGATAGACGTAAAGAGGTTTTAATAGGCTGCTATGGATTGCTTTTATTTCTTAAAAATGCTAGACATATTGATCTCGGTCTTGATTGCGTACTTTGGCTTGATATACTGAACTTGTTTTAATTGCCCTCGGTGCGCAGCATGTTGCTTGGCCGAGCAGTGCCGGTGGTTTGGTAATTCTGCTATTCGCTTCCCTGCTAGTAACGCGCCGGAGGAAGTCCGTATAATCGGGAGCGCCATTTATGCTAAGGCGACTTCGGACTGCGGTTGATAAAGGCATCAGGGAGACGGAAACAAAACGCAAAATAATCGGATTGGACACGTGATCGTATAAACAAACGAAAACAAAAGATGGCTTAGGACCTGACGAACAGAGAAGGCTCGAGAACCTGAGAAGCAGGTAGGCGCTGCCATTTTGCAATAGTACGAGTTCAAGAAGCCGGAAATAGTTTTTGTTGGTTTTGGGTGCCAGGAAACGGGAAACAGGAAAACGGACGTTGACAGGGCCAGAAATAGCAATTCACCAGTGGCTGACGTAGGGGGGTAGTGTATGGAGGGCCAGTGGGACCACTTCAGACAAAACAAAAACGTAAAACGTAAAATACAAAAACATAAAACATAAAACACAAAACACATTAAGTTAGTTTTACTTAAATAGGCTAATTGTATACCTTGTAATTCTAAGGGCTCTAGTTGGCTATATAGCCTATATTTTCCACTTTATTCCACTTTTTTTCCACTTTTAATAAAGGCTCCGACCTAGCTATAAACCTAGCCATAAACCTAGCCACTAGTTAATATAACTAGTAGTTTATATAATAATTAGTTAATATAATAGTCGGTATAATAATTAGTTTATATAATTATATAATAATTAATTTATATAGCTATATAATAGTTAATATAATAGTTAATATAATTAATAATATAGTTAATAGTTTATATAATAATTAATATAGCTAATAATATAGCTAATAGTTAATATAATAAATAATTTAATTAATAATTTATATAATAATTAATATAATAAATAGTTTATATAATTAATAAATAATTTATATATTATATAAAAATATAAAATAATAATTAAATAAATAAATAAATTTATAATTAATAATTTTTTATATAACTTATATAATAAATATATATAAATTATAATAATTTAAATTAATTATTATATTTTTTAATTAAAATTAATTTTTTAAAATAATAAAAGCTAATAAATATTAATAATAATTTAATTTAAATATTTATATATATAAGCTTTAATAATTTAAAAAAAAATTACTTTTATATATTTAATTAATTAATTTATATATATATTACGTTAAAAAAGCAAAGCTAACTAATAAAAAACAATTAAAACAATAATAATAAAAACAATAATAAAAACAACTAATAAAGCCTATATAGTTAAAATAACTATATAAAGAGCTAAATTAACTATATATAACTAAAGGTGTATTAAGGTTTATAAGGTATATAATAAGGTAAAGTAAGTAAATAGGTTAGCTTATAACTAATAGCCTTTTATATAGCCTATATAATAGGTGCGCACGGGCCGCAACAGCCTAGGTCAACTATTACGCAGGTGCTTGGCACCTGCAGAGACCGCTAGCCTTGTTGCATTTTTTTCTTTTAATTAAAGTTATCTTTTTAAGATAACCTCTTAACTTTAAAAAACAACAAGAGCTAGAAAAAACAACAATTACTTAACTTAAACCTTTACACTTATAAACCTTAATAGTTTAAAAAAAAAAAAAAAAAAGCCTGCCTTTTACCTGCTAGGTTAACAGGTCTTTAATTAGTTAATTTTTTGCGCGCGCTTATATAACGCTTAACTTTTTTTAGTCTTTTAACTACTTAACTTTAAACTTTTTTTTATTATAAGGCTTTTTTTAATTCTAAGCTTTTTTAATCTTAAAATAGCTTATAACTTACTTGCTTATAACTTATTTACTTTTCGATATTTTTTTATATAAAATAAATAGCATTTTGTTTAATTACTAATATTTCTTTAGTTTTCTAGTTTTTTTACGGTCTTTGCTAGCTTATATAAGCTTAGCTTAAACTATTTTTTTAGTTTTTTTAAAAGCTTTACTACTTTAAATGCTTTTTTTTTTTAAGGTTATATTTTAGCTTTTATTATTTTAAATTTTTGCGGTATTTGCTAGCTTATATAAGCTTGGCTTAAACTATTTTTTTAGTTTTTTAAAAAGCCTTGCTACTTTAAATGTTTTTTTTATGTTTTTAAGGTTATACTTTAGCTTTTACTATTTCTAGTTTTTTTAAATATATATTAATTAGTGCTAAATGCTATATTTTTTATTTTTTAATATTTAGTTGTCGATGGTTTCTTTAGTTACTTAAGTGGGTAACAAGTGAAGTGATTTAAATAACTATATATATAGCTAAAAGCATAGCTATATATTAATTTATATAGCAGGCTACTTAAATATATATATATATAATAAAGCTAATTAACGTAAATAAAAAGCTAACAAGCTTTAATAATAGCTAATTAAGTAGCTAAATATATAGTTATAATAAATAGCTATAATATAAGTAAATAAATGTTATATAAGCATGTTTATATATAAAACAATATAAAAAGCTGCTTATATAGCTATAAAAGCATGCGTAATTAACTAATTAATAATAATAACTAAATAACTTAAACTAAACAAGTATATTATAAATAGCTATATAAGCAAGTATATATATAAAATAATATAAGTGGCTGCTTATATAATTAAAAGCGTAGATAACTATTTAATTAATAGTAAATAAAAGTATTTAGCTTATAATAAAAGCTATACGTAGCCCTAGCGAAAATATAGCTGCAAAGTTAAATACTTAAATAATTAAAAGCTAGTTATAGCTACTTTTATAACATAAGTGTATAAATAAAGTCGTATATAAAATAATATAAGTAGTAGCTTATATAGCTATAATATAAGTCGTTAACTAATTAATAAAGTAGCTAGCTATATAATATATATTTAACTTAAATAGCTTAAATAAAGGTATAGCTATTTAATTAATTAAACTAACAATTAATTAACTAATTAATAACTAATTAATTAATTAAATAACTTAAGCTATTTTAAAGCTATAAGTGCGCAAGCAAGGTTATATATTAAAATATATAAAAACTTGTTTATAAAGGTATATTTAGCTAATATAGCTAGCTTAAGTTAAAAGTAATAGTTAAAAGCTAAAGCATTATAACTATTTTAACTAAAGCGGAGTTATATATAATTTTATATAAATAATAGCTTATATAATAACTAACGTAAAAGCATTTAACTAATTAACGCAAATAAAAGCTATTAACTAATTATTAATAATTAAAGCTAATTTATACTTTTTATAGCTAAAAGTAAACTTATATATAAAATTATATATGCGGCTGCTTTTATATAATAGCAGCTAAAATAACAGGCTAATTAGTAAAAATAAGTAATTAATAGCGCTAGTAAAGTTTATTGCAATACTTTTATACGAGCGCAGCTATATATAAAATCGTATATAAAGCTGCTCTTGTAAAAATAGCGCGGCAATAAACTAATTAACAATATAAATAGCTTAAAACAATAATATTAATAGTAGTAAAGTAAACGCGTACGGCTAATTAACTAGTTAACCTAATTAACTTAAATAAAGACTTAAACAAAGGCTTTTTTTTAACTATATATTTATATTATATAAGCAATAAAATTTAACTAATTAATAAGGTTTAAAGCTAAATATAATAATAATAAAAATAACGCGGTAATATTTTTAAATAAGTAATAGCTAGCTTTAATTAAAGGTTTTTTTAAAGCTATATACTTATAAGTTAACTTATATATAAACTAGTATAAAAGATAGCTAGCGGGTATATATATATAAAAAACTATTTAATTAATAAAAACAAAGGCTAATAAAGGCATAAGATTTAAAATAAATAGTAAATAAAAATAAATTAAATAGCTTTTAGCAACGTAAACAATAAAAATAATAAGCGATTAGCGCGTATATATTAAGTAAAAAGCTATATAAGTATAACTATATATAAAAATATATAAAAGACTAGTTATATAATTATTTTAATAAAAGTAATATACTAATTAATATAAATAGCTAAAAATAACAGCAAATATAAAAGTAAATGCAAAAGTAAATATAAAAGCTATAGCTTAGCTAATTAATTAACTAATTAATTTAACTTAATATAACTTAACTTGTAAGCTATTTAGCTAAAAATATATATATATATTAAATTATATAATAACTAGCTCTTGTAGTGACTTAAAGCAAGTATAATAGTTTAATTAACGTAAATTAACTATAATAAAAGCTATAGCAAAGGTTAAAAGCTATATAAGCTATAAGTGACTAACTAGCTAATTAACTAGCAAAAGGGGTATATAGCTAGTTAATTAGCTAGGTGGCTAAGGCTAACCTATAATCTTTAAAGGCATTTAAGCAACTATTATAGTTTAAACTAAAAGTATTTACGTATAAGCTATTTTTAAAGGTATTTTATAAGTTTAAGACAATATTAAACATATTTATATAGTTATTTATAGCGTAAGGCGTTACAATAGGTCTTTAAGCTTTGGTTATACTTTAAGAAATAATAAGCGTTTAATATTTTAAGTCTTACCAAGGACACTATTACGTTAAAAAGGTAAAGCCAACCAATAAAAAACAACTAAAACAACAATAATAAAAACAATAACAAAAACAACTAGTAAGGCCTATATAGCTAAAATAACTATATAAAGGGCTAAATTAACTATATATAACTAAAGGTGTATTAAGGTCTATAAGGTATATAATGAGGTGAAGTAGGTAAGTAGGTTGGCCTACGGCTAACAGCCCCTTATATAGCTTATATAACAGGTGCGCACGGGCCGCAACAGCCTAGGTTAACTACTACGCAGGTGCCTAGCACCTGCAGGGACCGCCAGCCCTGTTATAATATATATAATTATAAATTTTTATTTTTTATTTTTTAATTTATTTAATTTTAAATTTTTTTAAATTAAATAAGCTTTATATAAATTTATATATATATAATTAACGTTATTAACTTAATATATATATATATATATATATATTTTATTAATATTATATTAAGTTTTATTTATTTAAAAAATATAATAATATATATATATATAAATTATTTAATTAAATAAACTAATATATTTTTTATATAAATAAACTATTTTAATAACTTATATAAAATTTATAATATATTTTTTATATAAATAAATTAACGCATCTTTTATATAAGTGGACCACTTATTTAAGTGGATTATTTTAAATTTTTATATAAAATCTATATATTAAAACCTTAATAACTTTACTAATTTTATAGCTATTAACATGCAATTTAAAAATTTAAGCTATTAATATAATAAGAAATCTAAATATATTTTTTATTATTTTACTACTATTTTTCTTCCTAGTAAAATAAAAATCGCGCTAAAATTTTAGCGTGGTTTTTAGTACAGCTATAAATAAAATAGTAGTAAAATTATAAAAAATATATTTAGATTTCTTATTAAGTTAGTAGCTAAAATTTTCAAATTGCATGTTAATAGCTATAAAATTAGTAAAGTTATTAAGGTTTTAATATATAGATTTTATATAAGAATTTAAAGTGGTCCACTTAAGTAGGTGGTCCACTTATATAAAAGATATGTTATTTATTTAAATAAACTATTTTAATAATTTATATAAAATTTATATATTAAAACTTTAATAATTTTACTAATATTATAGCTATAAGCATGCAATTTAAAAATTTAAGCTATTAATTTTATAAAAAATTTAAATATATTTTTTATAATTTTACTACTATTTTATTTATAGCTATATTAAAAACTACGTTAAAACTTTAGCGCAGGTTTTATTTTATTAGGAAAAAAAAATAATAGTAAAATTATAAAAAATATATTTAAATTGCTTATTAAATTAATAGCTTAAATTTTCAAATTGCATGTTTATAGCTATAATATTGGTAAAGTTATTAAGGTTTTTATATATAGATTTTATATAGAAATTTGGGGTGGCGTATTAACTTTATGTTTTGTGTTTTACGTTTTGCGTTTTTGTTTTGTCTGAAGTGGTCCCACTGGCCCACCGTCCGCTAACCCCACTGTCGCCGCTCAAGTTGAGTCGGCTTTCCTCGACAAGCCGTCCGAGATGTGTGATACCATGGAAATCATCAACGGTGGCCCGTCTCTGATGACCATGCACGGAAGCACTTGGAAACAGTGGCGCGGGCTGTTTAACCCCGGGTTCGCCGCTGGATACATCACACAACTTGCCCCAGCTGTTGCAGACGAGGTTGCTGTGTTTTGCACCATCCTTCAAAACCTCGCTAAGAAAGGCGAAGTCTATCAATTGGAAGAGTACACATTGCGACTCACATTCGATGTCATCGCCCGTGTTACTCTGTATGTATCCGCAAGGTCAAAACTCCAAGTCTAACTTACTTTCTAACGTTGCCTCTTGGTCTTAGCGACGCTCGTCTTCAATACCAGGAACATGGAAGTGCTCTTGCGGATTGCTTACGACGGCAAGTCTACTGGACCCCGTTTGGTACGAGCTTCAATCCCATTCGTCGCTATCTCAGTCCTCGTCCTCTCGTCCAAAGATACAACAGCTATCGGATGAATCAGTATTTGGACGTAGAGATCGAAAAGCGCTTCGAAGAGCTGACCGCGTCTCGTCGAGATCGGCCGCAAGGGTCGAGAGCTCCAGTGAGATCCATTATATCTCTGGCAATGGATAAATACCTCAACGACGTGGGCGACACAGGAGAACTCTCGAAGCAGGCTTTCAAAGAAATTGCGAAACCACAACTTCGCATGTTTCTCTATGCCGGACACGACACGACAAGCAGTACATTACTGTACTGTTTCCTCCTCCTTTCACAGCACCCCGAAGTCTTATCCAAAGTCCGAGCCGAGCATGACCAAGTGTTCGGGAGTGACTTTTCCACCACAAACTGTCTTCAGCTTATTAACGGTGATCCCACCCTTTTAAATCAGATACCATACACCCTAGGAGTCATTAAAGAGGTCCTTCGCATCTTCCCTCCGGCAGGAAGTCTACGCGAGGGCCGTCAGGATATCGTCCTTGTAGACGAAGACGGCCGGCAATATCCAACTGAGAACTGCCATATCTGGACCCTCAGCCTCGCTATGCACCATCACCCGAAAGCCTGTGCGAAGCCGGATGATTTTATCCCGGAGCGCTGGCTGGTCGACCCCGAAGATCCTCTTCATCCAAGCAAGGGTTCTTGGCGGGCTTTTGAATGGGGCCAACGTAGTTGTATCGGCCAAACACTTGCGCAACTGGAACTCAAAGTTGCGCTTGTCATGACTGCTAGGATGTTCGACATCACCCCAGCTTATGACGAGTGGGACAAGCTGTATCCCAGGAAAAGTGTCAAGTCAGTTGACGGTAACCGGGCATATCAGGCCGAGATGGGTGGTGGAGGGGCTCACCCGGCCAATGGGTTTCCGGTCCGAGTTAGGATGAGGTAGTAGAAGATTATACATTAGACTCCTAATAGTTGTAGGAATTAACACTACAGTAGCATGCAATAGGAAAGCTGTCTCGTACTAATGGCATTCATTCGGAAACAAGACTCTCTTTGAGCGTAATCTGCTAGCCTCTCTTCTGTAGTAAGTATTACTGCTTATCTATGCCTTGGGGGCTGTTGGTTTGCTAGTCAATTATGACGGCATCCATTGACGTGAATCGACCTATTGTTAGGTCTCTAACACAGAAAATGACATCTATCTACCTAGGCAGCTAAAGGTTATTACAAATGTTGAAAACAAGACCTGCAGGTGCTCACAAGGGTGGCTTGTTCAGTCTTCGTAGTGCTTGACCAACAAATCTAGGACTAGCTCTAATAGGATTCAAAACCGGCTATACTCAATCCTCTTTGAATCAACATACATAACTTAACAACTAATTGATTGGACAACAAAATAGTCTCGCTAGGATTAGAGTCAGCTGGTGCCCGAGGCGGGGAGTGCAGAATCATCCACTGCTAATCGACAATAGAACAACTTATACACTAAGACTGTACGATACTGTGAGCTCACATCAGCGAGTGCCAACGATTTTTTTCTAAATATTATTTTAACGTAGCATTTTATGTTATTCCATATTGATGCAGCAGGTTAATGATCAAAGATCTTCGGCAGCGGTGGCCACAGCCTCAACTGAACGTTCCTTGTTAATAGGGCCTTCGTGAGACGCCATGTTGGCCGACAAAAGATATAATATCATGCCATTCCTTTACCTAGCATTTGGTCTTATACTTCATTGCTTTCTTCGTTTATATGTTAGAATCGGAAATACCTTTGTGTTTTGAATAGTAAAGACTAATTAACAGACCACTACTACCTTAGCTATGCTTGTTGCTATTGTCTCCCTCCTGCTGGTTGCTTGCCTGGTGGTGCTGGATAAGTTCCGGTCCCAGCAAAGTGGTTTTGAAAAGTCAGAGCCGCCGGTGTGTCACGCCAGCATTCCTTTTGTTGGTCACGCCGTAGGCATGATTCGTCACAAAGTGAACTACTACAGTTGGTTACGGTAAGCTTAATACTATATGGGATAATCCCTTGCTAATTCACCGAAATAGGGATCAGTGTCAGTTACCAATTGTAACGATATCACTGTTTGGATCTCGTGTATACGCTGTGTTTTCAGTGCCACTTATTCAGTCTATCCAAAGGGAGAGCAA
Organism: Xylaria sp. FL1042; assembly: GCA_022495085.1. Lineage (NCBI taxonomy): Eukaryota > Fungi > Ascomycota > Sordariomycetes > Xylariales > Xylariaceae > Xylaria > Xylaria sp. FL1042. Next base: position 12,645 of record MU380171.1, on the reverse strand, counting down.
GGCCCTTGCATTCCAACCTATCCAAGCCAAGTTCTCAGTCAAACTCTGTGGAGTTAGTAGTGAGGCATATAGAATCCTAGAGAGGGATATGCAAACGGAAACCGGAGAGTATGGAAATATATATACTGCTATGCATCATGCACTCAGCCCCGGAAAGCCATTCCAAGATATGAGTCGTATGATGGTCAATCGTGTGTGTGATACTATTGACGGGATACATGCTGGAAGCAGCGTGAGATTGGATGAGTGGTTAAGGCACCATGTGACTCAAGCAACTACTGATGCTGTTTATGGACCACACAACCCCTTCCAGAATCCAGAGGTTGAGCGCGCATTTTGGTAAGGATTCACTCTTAACACTTTATTCCATCTATTTCATTTCTCTTCAAATATTGCTCGAAATATTATTGTGTTTCTTTATAGGGAGTTTGAAAGGGCTATTCCTAGCCTTATTTTCCTCCCAGAATGGTTGGCACGACATGGCTCCCGCAATCGCAGGATTGTTGCCGCCGCTTTTCAGAATTATTTCCTTAATAAGCGTCATGAACAGGCTTCAGACCTTGTTAAAGATTTTTATGCCTCCGAATGTTCATATGGCTTTTCGCTATCTGACCGCTCCCACTTTGAGGTTGGACATGCCGTCGCCACCCTGGCAAATACGTATGCTGCAGTGTTCTGGATGGTCTTTTATGTGTTCTCAAATTCTGAAATACTGTCGGAACTTCGTCAAGAGCTTTCTACTGTGATCACCACAAACAGAAGTGATGTAACAGTTGGCGAACAGAAGATACATCATACTTTAGACATGATGAAAGTGAACACTCACTGTCCTATTTTGATTTCGACATTCAGAGAAAGCATGAGGCTGCATAGTGTGGGCATGTCTCTGCGACAAGTTTGCAAAGACACCGTTATCAACTATTCATATTGCCTAAAAAAGGACGCCATGGTGCTCATGCCAACCATTGCCATTCACACCGACCCTGACGTCTGGGGATCCGATGTCCTCTCCTTCAACTATCGCCGTTTTCTGCCTATTAGCAAAAGCAAGAGTGACACGCAGAAAGATCGAGTGTCACCAGCTGCCTTCAGAAGCTTTGGTGGTGGCACAACACTATGCCCTGGGAGGCATTTCGCTACGACCCAGATCATTGTATGGATCAGCATGCTCGTCATGCGATTTGATGTTGAACCTTCCGGAGGTTGGGTCCGGCCAACGACAGAGAAGTCTAATCTCGCCAATGTCATAATGAGACCAGATGATGATATAGAGGTAAAACTGACGGCCAGAAACGACTATAAGGATGGTACATGGGACGTTCGACTGGCTAGTTCCGAAGCCATTTTCAGCGTTACTGTGGAGGATTTGAAGGAAGATAGGGACCAGATGGAATAGGATCTCGCCATTTTTCTTCGGTACCACATCCATCATTTGATTGCGATCTCAGAGTGGCAGAGGCTTAAATTTCCCCGAGCGAGGCGAAGCCTATGCCTGGCTCCTGTCGTCAGGGGTAATATATTATAGCTCCTAGCTGCTCTCCAGGGGAGCTCATGCATATAGGATAAAATCTTTCTAATTCTTCTTTATCGCCGATATGTCGTGTCTCTGCCCAGCTAGTCATCAACTCGCTCATGTCCTAGACAGACGTCTCATCGAAAACCCAGTCTTCGGTGAATGTACCAGACGTCACGTCAGCACTTGCCTTGAATACATTGTCATAGGGCAACATGCAAGACTGCTGATCCGCAGCCTGTCGGAAGTACTCTTTCGCCTGCGCCTTCATTACCGGGTCATTCCACATAGTGGCCATCCACTTGCGCGCCTCCTCACTGATACCAGTCAGAGGTACATCGTAACTCCTCAAGCGCTAATTATATCGGAGAAATATATCAGCAAGTAATGCATCAACTTCGAAAAGAAGCAAGGAGTGACAAATTAGAGCGTCGTTCGTGCGACAATACAACTCACCCAAAGAACCGGCCAAAAGAAGGCATCAGCAATACTGAACCCACCACACAGGAACCCAGCATCAGTTTCCCCAAGCTGCGCAAGCCGTTTCTTAGTCGCCACGCGCAGACGATCCCAAAGCTCGAAAAGCTTGCACACGTCCGCGGCGATAGCCTCAGTGAACGGGACGCCGGGGCCCGTGAAGCGCGCGACGAAGTTACAGGGGTAAGCGTCGCGCAGGGCGGCAAAGCCAGAGTGCATCTGGGCGGCAGCGACACGAGCGAGGGCACGCAGCTGGGGGTCGGCGGGCCAGAGGTGTTTGTCTGGGTGCTGGTCGGCGAGGTACTCTGCGATGGCGAGGGAGTCGTGGATGCGAAGGGTTTCTTCTCCTCCAGCAGTGCTAGTGGTGCTGGTGCTCCCTGGGGCGGGCGTCACGTCGAGCACGGGCAGGACCTTGAGCTCGGGAGGCGGCGTGAGAGCCGGGATGGTGTAGTTGAAGTACTGCGGCTTGTAGGGGATTTGGAAGTACTCGAATATGAGCTGTGCGCGGACACCCCAGCCTGTTTGTGTTGAGTTGGTCGGTCTTTATTCTTCAATATTTGCCTCCATTCCTCCATTGGTCAAATAATACTGATGGAAAGGAAGAAGACGTACTTGAGTATCGTGTATAATACACGTAGAGCGTGTAGCTTTGTTCAGAGGCGTTCTTATTCGCCATGATGAATACTTAGCTAGTTTTGACGGTTATGGTGTATAAATAAGTGGAAGAGAATGAAGGTGCTTGTTTGGTGTTTGGTCTGTAGGAGCACTCAGATCTATAACACTTTATATACACAAGCACACACTCATACATATATATATATATATATATATATATATCAATGAGCGCATGCGTATATTGCCGGGGTGTAAAGCCAAGGGCGCGTCAACGATATAGGCTCTGTGTCGATTTGGCTCGTATACCAATTCGGAAAGATAGATTTCTCAGCAAAACATTACCAAGCCAGGTGATGCTACTACTTACACATACATCTATGAGCTTTTATATAATTATTAGAATACGCAAACTGTTTAGATGAACCCCTCCGATGTAGCCAAGATGTCACAGCTACCGTTAATATGACTGATACGTGGACCGATGACGGATGGAGGGTGGAGGCATTAGAATCTCAACTTTGACATTATACTAGTGTAAGTAAGTACTTATATATCACGCTTGTGTGCTTGATGAAGACTCATATTACCTAAATAGGAAATCAACCTATCTAGTTGGCACTGAATATCTAAGACCCTTTTTGACTAAACACAAAGGTGAACTTGTAAGTGGCCTCTGGTGATCAATTAATGGATTCTAGGGTGATTCTTTCTGTCTCCTAATTATCTTCCTGAGTTTATGTGACTTTCTAGCTGAACCGAACAGGCTTGTATATGTACTTATCAACTATCATCGATTATTAATCACTACTGATTTCCTAGGTTGGATGGAGATAGTTTACGGCATATGGATCCACTAAACTAGCCTAGTGTTTAGTGAAGGTGGTACTGAAGCAGGTGGTCCATGCTCACTCTTCCTTTGACCTTTAACCACAACATTCCTGTGCCTTTTCTTGGCATCAAAGATACAAGCCATCCATCACTGCCAATTAGCTCCCTAGCTGCATACCATACCATAGTTAGTTGCTAGGCTGTGCTGGGAAATTTTGAAGGAAAAACGCGAGCTTGATTGAGCTTCAACACGAACAAAAACACACCAGACCGGGACAACAGATCTATTATCGAATTCCCAGTCGCAGTCCCTGACCACTCGATCTTCCATATCGCGACGACCAATCCACGATTTGTAGAACGAATCGCGCGTCTTCCCGCCGTCGATCAAATCGAGCAGCCCGACCCAACTCGAGTTCCTCGATTGGTCTGCCCATCGACCTCGTGCGCCACTATTCAGGGAGACAAGTGGGCGCCTCTCGCGTGCGTCCTGCTTGCACGTTCACGCCAGCCGTGTGTTTTGGCGCATCCAGATATCTACACGTCCACGCACATAGACACAAAATACACAAACATGCGATAAGAGAGCGAGGGAAAGGGACAAGAAAGTAGCCAGACAATCTTGAACAGCGCTGCAACAACAGTAACAGCAGGAGGAGCACGAGCAGCACGAGCAGCACGAGCAGCACGAGCAGCAGCAACAACTACGACGACGACGACGACGGTGTAAGTCGCGAATATAATGGAGGGTGGTCGAAGTCTCCCGCAGGCGCTCTCGTCGAGCTATGCGCCGCGTCTACGCACCTACAACAACTCGCTACTCACGCCCGTGCTGCAGTCGACGGCGCCGGGCCCCGTCGCGCGCACGACCAAGCGCGGCACCACTGTCATCAACTACGCCGAGGACGGCTATGACTACGACGACGACGACGATGACGACAACAGCCGCCGCCGTCCCACGGGCCTGCGTAGCCTGCGCCGCGAGGATAGTGTCTCGCGCGCCGATGCCGGCGACAAGGTCGGCAAGGACACGGCCGTGCCTGTGCATCTGCAGGGCATCTGGCGCGACTGGATGACCAAGGCTAAGAACAGCTCCGACGTCAGCGCCCACGCCCAGGCCGCCATGCCCGTGACCTTGATCCCGATCCGTATCGACGTCGACATCCCCGCCTTCATGCCCCAGCCCGCCTACCCCTTACCGAGGGGCCTCACCGCCGCCGGTGTGCCCCAGCCGCCCCCCCAAGACCCCGTCTACCGCCTCGGCGAGATGACGGTGCCTTACAAGCTGCGCGACATCTTCCTGTGGAACCTGCACGAGACCGTCATCACCACCGACCAGTTCGCCCTCGCCCTCGTGCAAGACCTCGACCTGCCCAACCAGAACGCTATTGCGACCGAGATCAGCAAGCAGATCCGCACACAGCTCGAAGAGTACGCCGGCGTCGCGCTGCACCCGCTCTTCCACTCCGACGAGAGGACACCCACCGCCCAGGCGACAGCGACCGCACAAGTACCACAGTCGACGCAGCGCGACACGCCCGCCACACCCGCCACCCCGCTACCCCAGTCGAGCCGTGGCCCCGAGACGCCCATGCGATCTGCCCTCAACACGCCTTCCAAGGCCGCTCCCTCACAGCTCCAGGAGGTCACAGCGACCGCCACTCCCATTCCTGCCGACTCCGACGATTACAACCCCGACGACACATACCGATGCATTGTCACCCTGAACATAAACCTCGCCTCCGAAGTTTACACCGACAAGTTCGAATGGTCATTACTACACCCGCCCGGCACTGCTGAAGCCTTCGCTAAAGTTACCTGCGCCGACTTGGGTCTATGGGGTGAATGGGTTCCTGCCCTAACCCATGCCATCTACGAAGCGGTGCTGCGTCTCAAGAAGGAGGCATGCGAGGCCGGAGGGTTGGTGGCAGGATGGGGCGCTATGGGCGCCGAGCAGCCGAATGACGCCGCCCATGGCGCCGATGCTGGCTGGCGGTACGACCCTGAGCAACTCGCCGATGGCTGGGAACCCAAGATTGAGACTCTGTCCAAGGAAGAGATCGAGAAGCGAGAGGTCGATCGAGGGAGGCAGATTAGACGTCTTCGCCGAGAAACGGCCCGGTTCAGTAGCAACGCCGGTATGCTAGGCGGTGTGCCCTTCGGCCTCGGAGTCGAGGCAGAGGAGGAACGCATGGGACGGGGTGAGAGATCCAAGAAGAAACGGAGGTTCCGTAGTCTGAGTCCTTTGGGACGCTCGGGCACACCCGGTGGTCGAGCAACGCCCGACGTTGGCTATGGGGGAGGAGGGATCGGCTCCTTGACCGATCAAGAGAGGTTTAATTGGCGTTGCACTCATTGTTGCATCTGGGGCACCGGTGTATGGGCTGTTCGCGATGGTCCATATGGCCCTAGGGTAAGTTCAAAGCAATCTGCACTGATGTTTGTCTTCCGTTTACTAATGGATGGTAGTCGCTCTGTGCCAACTGCGGTCAATCATACGAGAAGTTTAGGAAATTACCTCGATGGACCAAAAATCTTCACTACGCCGATCTCCCAGTACGACCTTTATAGGAAGGAGGAGAAACTGGTCCGCGTCTTTCCACAAAATCGACTTCTACTAAAAAGAAATAGTCGTCGTCGTCTTAATTCAAGTCTAGCGGGCGGTCAATCCCGCATGTATCGAGTATGGCGTTCTACGGAGGACATTGTCAGTCCACGACGATGTTTTAAAACTGTTCGTTTTTTTTTTTTTTCTTGGGAGTCGTTGGCTATGCGTGATACCGGAACAGAGTAGCGAGGAATAACCGAGGCATGCGGTCCACTTTCCGAGAAGGACTAATATCTATAAACGTGTATAATTGCACGCGGGCCTCGAGCGCAAACGGTGTGTGTATACTAGATTCAAGTTTCTAGAGTCTTAGATGATTATGGTCTCTGTACTTGGCTCACAACATGATGAGCCAATATGCGGATGCAACTAGTTATATCATACTATACCAACCACGTCGAGACCATATCCCGGCTTTCGTTTTGATGGTGCATTCTATTCGCCTTTCGCCACACAGCAACTCCTTGCGTACGAATACAAATCCCAGCTCTAGCTAGATCACATTCTAGCCTGCTATTATTTAGTAGACGCCAGGAATGATGCGGTACGGAACCTCCTGCTTAAATTGCACCCACTGCTCCCCGTATCGACCAGAGCAATACTCATCCTGCACAGCAACAGCGCGATGACTCAGGTCCCAGCCCTGCCAAAGCCCCATGATAGCACCACCAATCCATCCAGACCCAACCATGCAATACCCACCGCGCCAAAGCGCATAGCCAAAGTAATTCACGTGGCGCGCCCAGCTCCAGAGCCCCTCCTTGCAGACCTTGCCCTTATTCTCGGCGCGGCTCTTGAACTCGGCGCGCTGACGCTCCGAGATGGTCTCGATGGCCATGCCGATTACGTACAGCAGGGTGCCGACGATAGTGCTCAATGGGAGGGTAAAAGCGGTTGTAGTATTAGTCCCGCTCGAGAAAGAGATGTGCGGGCGCGAGAGTAAGGAGGTGGTCCCCAGCGCGAGAAACAGGAGGGCGTTGATCGAGTTCACGACCGTGTTATACGCGCTCACGGCGGCCGCGGCAGAGGCCGGGAACGAGTCCTGCGAGAGCGCGAGGTGCCAGTAGATCTGCTTCGCCGCACTACCTGTGCTCATGAGGAGGAGAAGGAGGGATGTAGGCGTGAGATGGGCGAGGGGCGCCATCCAGCCTAGCGCGGCCCATTCTGAGCGAGATGGGGAAGGAGAGGAGGATGTGAGGGCTGTGATGGGGAGGAGGAGAGACGACGGGAGGGACGTGGACGTGTGTGTGAAGATTGTGCGGATGCCGAGCGAGGTGAGGATGCGGACGCCTAGTGCTGGTGAGGAGGGCGAGGAGTGTGAGAGGAGGGCATATTGGAGCGGGATATCGGCTAGGCGCAGCCCGATGAAGGTCAGGGTACCGGATAGAGTTGGCTTTTTCTCGCCGCGACGGATGAGGTCGAAGTGTTTTTTGCCGTCAGACATTATTGCGTTGCGGCTACTTATTTTGTTGTATTGCTTGCTCCTTATCTAGGGGTGATTTATTTTACATTTCTGTTTGTATAAGTAGTAATTATAAGTTGAGATGGCGTGTGATGAGAATTAAGATAATGTTAAATATATGATGATGCGCACAAAAAAGTGACGACTTTAGAAGTTTTGGAGTGATATATGTAAAACCAATTATTAATAAGTTGATTTTGTTGAGTCGCAACGGACGGACAAATGCGGTCGAATGCTTTACATAGGTGTGATGCAATTCGGGACCGACACTAGGTAACACTTAAACTTAGATTTACTCAGTCGGGGATGTCTCGTCCGGGGTCCGGGGATGTCTATGCCATGCCCACTCTTATCAACAAAACTCGCATCAAACTACTCCTGAAAACCATGGGATGGCATAATATAAAACCATTCAATATTCATAGTGTGACGACGGTCGGAAAAAGAAGAACAATGTGTTGAGAAAGAAAACTACTGTCATTATTATTATTACCTTAGACAGCAGATTGCAGTTCAAGACGCAGCCAATCCGACGAGTTATCAGGCCCCTATCGCCTTCTTATACGCCAGCTTCAGCCAATTCGAAAACTCAACCGTAATATGCGCCCTGAGACCCTCGTGCACCTCAGCCGGCGCGCTCTCAGGGATCCAGATACCCTGGAAGATCTCAACGCCCTCGCCACTGGGCAAATTACGGAACGCCGTAAGCGAGTGGGCGAACACAGTACCATCATCAAGCGTAAGAGCCAGCGAGCTCTGGAAAGTAGCCGGGAACTCGGGCATATCCGGGATGAAGCCGGGCTTAGTCTCAGGGATGCCCTTAAAATATGTAATCGGGCCGGGGCCCCAATTCTCAATGGACTCGATGGCGGCCTTGGGATCGCGCACGCCGCCCCCGGACAAGCTGAGGTAGTGCTCGGGACTAGTCTTGAGGAAGTCGTTGGGCCAGCCCGTACCGCCGTAGAAGAACCACAGCGCCACCGTCGTGGCGTTGAAGATGCTGCTCGGCGCGTAGCCCCGGGCGCGCATGGTGCCACCGACGAACTTGCCGGTCGAGTTGGATAGTGTCTTATGCCAGAAGGTGTCGGCGGCTGCGACGTCGGGCGCGATGAGCGCATGTGTCGCGTTCTCGCCTAGTCGGCTGCGGAACAGCAGGATTGCCTTGTTGGCCTGTGGCAGCTCGAGAGCCGTTAGGTCTTTTGATGAGCCTTCGATTACCTTCACGGGGAGATCGGTGGGTGTCTTTGTCACGGGACCGGCAAGGGCGCCGAGGGCTGCCGTGAGCAGAAGGATCGTGTTCCTGAGCGCCATTCTCATCCTTTGTACCGTTCAGTCGGAATTGTTGTCAAGATTGGGGAGTTCACGTGGAGATTGTCGTCGAATTGACTGGGTGAGAAGTGAGTGTCCTTGTTGCCGTGTCGAAGTCGACGTCCGCGACGCACCTATTTATCTACAGGTAGGTAATACGATTAATACGACTTACAACTCGATGCGCAAGACCAGATATACTAATATACGGCTACATCTTTAAACAAAATTCTCGATATCTAGTGTAAGCCAGTCTTGGCTTCTGATGAATGACGAATGATCCTGGCTCAAGCTCAGATAGTTTTGCGATTCCGAGGTATGATTTCAAACAACAACAAATCAGAAGCCGTCGCGATATTCGGTAAGACCTTTCCGCACGGGGCAAAGTAAGGATATACCCTATTCGAAACCGATACCGAATTTGTGGGCTTAATTCTAAACATGATATTCAGTAGAGGAGATCGCTTACTGTATCATCATGACAATTACAGTATTGCCTACACAAATCGGAGACCAACTCGTCTTGTAGCACGTCACATCTTAATATCCGTAATCTCGAGGCTGTACAGTAGCAGTTCCGGCATAGACGGATGAATAATTAAAAAAAAACAACTTCTAGATGTCTTAGTAAATTGCTATGAGAACCCAAGGGTGTATATCTTCAAGTCCGATTCTTCCGCAAACCCAAAGGTCATGTATTGTAGCAACGGTAGCTCGCTTGCCTCTCCCTACTACTAATACTAGTGTACTCTCTCGTAATAGCTCCCCGCAATGGTAAATGCGCATCATCCTTCCGGGCTCCTTAGCTTCGTTCTCCGCAGCTAGCTTGTAGGGCAGTGAACAGGGCTGCCCAGAGCACAGCCCCTTCGCGATGCTCTACACCAGATCCCGGTTGAAGAAGACGAGCTACGATAGCGAGACGCATCGTTACGTGAGACTCCTTTATGTCTCGCCCGTACTTCGCCCGTACTTATATTTACCTGCATAAAGCAAATTAAGCCAGAGTGCACCGTGCAGTATTTGTAAGGATACTTACAGTTCTGCCTGGAGCGAACCCTGAATCCATTAAGTCAAACTTAAGCTACGAAGAAGAAAGTAGGTGAGGGGTGTTTCTGGGCATGCGTAAGACAAAGAGATCGAACTCCACCATTCGCCAAGGATTATCTCAAACTCTTTGCCGTTTACCGACATATTCCTTTCTAGGATGTTTCCTACATCTCAGCCGCGCCGCGCTTTACGAAGAGATCGAATGCGGATCTAAGGCATTACACTAATTGATTTTCTACAAAGCTGAACGGTCAGCGATACAGATTGGTAATGTGCCATCACTCGTGTCCCAGTTCTGTGCTTAACTACCCGCCATACCCCATGGATAGGCACAGGTCAATGTTATAAAATGACAAATGAAGCATTTGGAGACTTGTCAGTGCACTACCTAACTCAAGCGCGCAACGAGGAAGTGAGGAAGAGCATCTGGGAAATTTTATCCTCATTTGAGGCTGATAGCAAGGGCAGAACCACTAAGCCGGACGCTGAAGAATTACTGATGCTATCTTACAAGTAACAGTAGTGCCACTCACGCTGGCGCTCACTCCGCTGATAGAATACACCGTCGCGCTATTATAATTTTCAGGACTACTATTGCACCAGCTCGAATCACTGCTGCCGGTACTTGTCTGGGGCTCTGTTAGGGCTACGATGTCGGTGCAATTTAGGTGTTTTGGCAAAAGGGGAGGCTCACAATTACGATATTGGAGAATGCCACCTGGCCAAAATTCCAAGCGACGTCGTAACTACAGACGATGTTAGTATAGTCCCGACCTAATTGAACTCGAGAGGACTTACAGCTCAATAGCGAAAAGAGCTTGGTTGAACGACTTGGAAGCTAGATGTTATAGATCGTCAGCTCAGAACAGACCCTCATGTGTTAAAGCAATAGAGTCGAATTCCATCTTACTTAGTGCAAAGTCGTTAGATACAGTTTCGCCAGTTGTAGATCGTGTCAGGGTTGACGTCCAAGCCGAGCTTCCCAGGGTATTACTGAACTTGACCGTTTCTGCCGGGTAAGTATTAAATCCGCTTCCCCATGGGAGACTGGGGTTCGAACAGCACCACCCGCTGCCAATCCACCAGGTCCCGGAACGGCCGTCCAGGACGTTCTGGTAAACGCCGCTGTTATCCGTGGGCTGTAGTCCCGGCCACACATAAATCTGGCGTTCGTCAAGTTAGGAAAAGGCTTCGCGGAACGAGTCATCTTGGCTTCCGAAATACCACTGGGGAAGTTTGAGTCGAGTATGCATGCCAGGGGAAACTTACAGTGGCAGCCTGGGGCTGTGTTGGAATTGTCATTGTCCCGGAGAACGAGGTGAATTTCTGCCCTGACGCCGGGTAGTACCGAAGAAAGTACCATGATACGGCGGTGGCTTGGCCGGTAAAGGCAAGCAGCGAGAGAAAAGGGGCCGTGAGCAGCATTTCAAATCGATAAGCAAAGTCGCGGTACAAATTATGCAGTCCAAAACATTGAGCACATCTATTTCATTGTGTTCGCGAAGACTGGTTCTTATACCGATGCAAGACTAACACCCTATATCTACGGAATTATATGACTCTGCCTCCGGATTAGCCCACTCTGTGGTAGCAGAACTAGAGATCAGTATATAAAGTGAACCGGGTTTCTTATTTCCTTCGGACCAAGTTCGCCCGATTGGTTTTAGGCAGTCCAATAGCATTGAACCTGACACTCCCATGTACTTTCGGGAGAATGTACATAACGAGGCGAACTTCCGTCGGCGGCCAAATTCTGCGTAGTCGCATTGCCCCAATGCGACGCTATCACATTTATAACCCCCGTGTACCTTCCAGCGCTCCGCACAAGCAAAGTAATATTTGACTTGACTGGCAAGTAACTTGACCAATCAAAACAAAACAAAAAAAAAAAAATTATTTGGATTATTTGTTAAACTAAGTAAACGATTATTAATTAAGCTAATTACTTGCAAATAATTCAAGCAATTTCTTGTATTTTTTTAAATTTTTTACAGGGGTTTTTTAATAAGAAAAAGTTAGTTAAAGCTATATTAACTAAAGGTCTTAACTTACCTATAGCTTATTATAAACTTTTATTTACTTTTAACTTTTATTTATTTTTATACTTAAAATTAATTAATTTTACTAGCTACTTTTAACGCTTTAATTTAATTTATTTATAGCTTTGCGCGCTTTTTTTTTTAATATTATTTTTTATTAGATTTATATTTAACGCGGTTAAACCTCTCGATTAATATTACTTTTAGCTTAGCGCTAACGTTTTTAACTAGGTTTTACGACCGCAAAAGCAGAAGGTATACTAATATTAACTAACCTTTTTTAACTAACCTTTTTAACCTTAGGTCTTCTAGTATTATTTACTTTTATATATTATTTAAACTACTTTTATATTGCGGTTTAGGCTATAAAAATATAATATTTGCAGTTAATATATTTTTAGTTTTTTAATTATTTATTTTTTAACTAAGTTTTTATATTTTGTTAATTTTAGTAAATAAATATATATTTACAATTATTTTACTATTTAAAAACTTTTTTATATTATAGCTAACCTTTTTAATAGCTCTAGTTATTTTTTAATAATAATATTATATACTTTGCGATTTTTATTAAAAAGCTTATATTTTTAAAATTAGCATATTTTAAGCTTTATGCACTTATAATTTTTATTTGTTTTTATTAACTTTATTAAAATATCTAGGCGTACGCCACCGGCCTTCGGGGGTGGGCACGCAAGAGAGGCCGGAGGTTTTTTACAGGCTAGGCTAAGCATTATAACAGGGCTAG